>JAUDYJ010000006.1:28805523-29305523 GCA_030761175.1 Masticophis lateralis
ATCTTTTTTAAAAAATTAAGTAAATATTCCATTCGATTCTTCCTTCATCTAATACCTCATTTGGGTTCATGTGTAGAGATTTTTTATTTCCTTCAATAATTTTAAATGTCTATTTTCCTTTTAATCTTTCTGTTCATATTTTATATTTCTTTGATTTCTTAACCTGTTTGTTCATTACAGGTATGATTTACGATCACAGTTGAGTCCCAAATTTTTGTTGCTAAGTGAGGCATTTGTTTTTGCCTCATTTTACAACCTTTCTGTGCCACAGTTGTTAAGTGAATCACTGCAATTAAGTTAGTAACGCTGTTGTTAAGTGACTGTGGCTTCCCCGTTGACTTTGCTTATCCGAAGGTCACAAAAGGTGATCACATGATCTCAGGACACTATGTCATTAATATGAGTCAGTTGCTAAGCATCTGGATTTTGATCATGTGACCACGGGGGTGCTGCAATGGTTGTAAGTGTCAAAAATGGTCATAAGTCACTTTTTCCAGTGATGTTGTAACTTCGAAGGGTCACCAGATAAACTACTGTAAGTTGAGGACTACCTGTATTAATATTCCTAGGCTTCATCAATTGCCAAGCATCAGGCTAATTATGTGATCTTGCAATTGACAGCTTGGAGAGATATCTTATTTTACTAATATATGACATAGCAGTTAGTCAGTCTCTGACATTGCCGAGGGTGAAAATGGTCTGCTTATTCAAAGGTAAAGGTTCCCCTCGCACATGTGTGCTAGTCGTTCCCAACTTTAGGGGGCGGTGCTCATCTCCATTTCAAAGCCAAAGAGCTTTGAAGATGTCTCCGTGGTCATGTGGCCAGCATCACTAAACACCAAAGGTGCATGGAACACTGTTACTTTCCCACCAAACGTGGTTCCTATTTTCTACTTGCAATTTTTAACGTGCTTTCGAACTGCTAGGTTGGCAGAAGCTGGGACAAATAACGGGAGCTCACCCTGTTATGTGGCATTAGGGATTCGAACTGCTGAACTGCCAACCTTTCGATTGACAAGCTCATTGCCTTAGCCACTGAGCCACCGCATCCCTGCTTATTCAAAAGCCAGGACAAAAATCCTTCTTATTGCCATCCATGGGCAGGGAAGCCAATTCAGATAGAGCCTTCCTTTCTTTTTCCTGGAAGTTCCTCAGAGGGGCTTATTGGCAGAGCAATCATATGCAAAGGAAAGGAAATCTATAACTTTCATCAGCCACTGTGAGAGAACGCAAGGACTCTGTCAAATGGTAATTTACCTGGCAATATTTTATGAGCCAGCAAGCACTTTTTCCACCTGACAAGACTGGGAAAGAAATGCAGAGCTTGATATCTCAGGGTCACCCTTACAAATCCAAATCTAGTTAGGAGTTATTGAAAACTGTCACTGACATCTGTGTCCAATTTAATTGGTGGCTTTGAACAGCAGGATGGGCATCCTCTAGTGATGATTGGCAGCCTGGTTTTTCTTACTCTGATAAACCCTGGAGTTCAGATACACAGGATGCATCTTAAATTAGGGCAGAAGGAGGGTTGGAGCACATGCAAATAAGACAGGATCATATTCCCAACTCCAGAAGGTATCTGATCATTGCCTTGGTAGTCTTTTTTTTTAAAGTCCTACCCTTCAAGGCCATTTCCTATGGCCTCTACAGGCCCTTGAATACAATCTTAGTAGTTTATGTGAGTAAGTGAACATTTCTATAAGATGCATAATATTTGCATGCCAAATTTACATGCCAAAGTGAGTGCTTTAATAATGGAAGACCCCTACTCTTCCTTTTTATCATCTAGTTATGCCAGCCAAGGCCATAATTTTAATATTAGACAAAGATACTCTGAATGCAAATGATCAGATTAAACCTGCTAGCAATCTTGCTGGATTATTTTGCAGAGGAAGAGAAAAGATCTACATCCATCACGTGTGCGGTACAGAGATAGCTTTAACCAACACTGCCTCTCCCAGAAAGAGTTGCTTTCTGTTGATGAAGGCAGATAGTTGACCAAGAGAAACCTCCAAAAGGATGGAAGAGAAAAGGGAGGTTATAAAACCAGAAGATGTAGAGTAGCGAGCCCACCTGTGTAGTCTGTGGCTCAGTTTAAAATCATGAGAGAAGAAGAAAGTTGTGGGCAAAAAAGGCACAGCATCTACTACTCAGGAAGGAAAGGTGCTCCAAGGTAAAAAAAAATACTTAAAATGATTGTCCAACCATGGCAACTTTAAGATTTGTGGACTTCCAACTCCCAGAATTCCTCAGCCAGCATGACCAATTGGGGAATTCTGGGAGTTGAAGTCCACAAGTCTTAAAGTCCCCAAGATTGGATTAAAAGATCACTACTGCTCTATTTTTTTTTTTTTTTTGACTCCTGGTAAATCTACATGACTTGCTGGCCAGCACCGCTCAACACATTCAACAGCACAGTCAGCAGTTATATACTCTGTCATCTTAGGATAGCAATTTTACTAGCCTTGGTTTTGAGACACAGTAAGAGGTAGACTGTAGGGGAATAGGCACAGGAGGAAAACACATTAATATGGCTATGTGGATGAGCTCCAAGATAGGGGAAAAAAAGATAAAGTAACGTTTTAAGGAATGTTTATGACCCAAGTTATTTTGAGACTTAGCTGTGATTCAACAGTTGTGAAAAGCAACAATTCCAAGACTTGCCTTTCTTGTTAAAGCTATGGGAAAACAAAAGTGTTGTTCAATTATTGGTAACAAACCAAAGCCAAAACTAGAAATGTGTAAATGTGTGTGGATAGAAACTCCTATCGGTAATAACCTTCTCATTGATGTCAGAGAAGAAGAAAGAAGTGCCATTAAGATGAGAGGAGAAGCTGTAATGTGGATTGGGGATAATGAGGTGGATTAGTTTTATAAACTGAAAGTTGTGTTCAATCAGGCAGTTTGTGTAATTGCTACTGTGGTTTTATTTACATCAGGATAAGAATGCTCATGCAATTAAAGGTGCATATCAGGCTAGCTCTGTAGAAGCTACCACTTTGCTAACCCCTCTTGAGTGAAATTTAAGATTTCAGACTGGAGGAGGGAGAAAGGAACACATTTTTTTGGAACAACTATTGGGCAAGTTATGTTAGACATGAGTATTATGAGAAGTTGGAGTAATCAAAATGTGGTAATTAGGATGAGTAAGGTTTCCTCCCTTGAGTACCACGTACTCAGATGGAGTAAAGTCTGTCTTAACTGAAGTCCCATATGGGAATATATACCTTTGCTTTTTGACATTTCAAACAAATATACTTCCATGTCCTAATTAAATTATCATTGTTACTAAGGCAGCTAAGAGCTGTCATGAAACTCTCAACTTCATTTCTGCAACCAACAATGTCTTTAATGCAGGATTATACTACTAAAATGGAAAGCACCGCTCTTTGAATAAGATTTTAATTTTAAGTATTTTAATTTTTTAAAAAAATAGTCTTATGTTTTACATGGTTTTATTTTATTAAAAGCATCAAGAGACCTTGAGAGCTTGTGAAATAGGATGGAAGATAGGACTTCTTTCTATGATTTCTGATTCTTAGCAGATATTTAGCAGGTGTCATGGTAATGGAAATTTCCCACCGTCACTGTATTGTGACTTTATGAAAGTTTGTCATCTGACAGAAACTAACCCATTTCTATTTTCTGTCCACATAAATAAATTCCCATAATAATAGCCCATCTGTTTGTCTCTCCTTTTATTCTTAGCCACCCTCAATAATATTTCCATGCTATGATCCATAAACGTCTGGGCAGGTGTATGTTCTTTTATGGGTAAAGTTCCACACTGATTGCCTTTCTGTAGAGTTTATGCTTTTGAATAGCTTGTTGCTTTCCATAACTATTTTCCAATTGTGTATGTCATCCCACCAAGTTTGAGGAATTATTAGCACATCACATTTTTCATCCTGTTTTGAGATTTAAGTTTGTTTCCCTTGTTGCATCACGTTGCTGTCATGTGATGTTTCATGACGTTTTCCACATTCGTGGAGCTGGGGTGGGTGTGGCTTGCACGTAATGCATTTGGCCCATGGGACACCAGTTTGACACCCCTGAATAGTGTTACTCAACCTCAGCCATTTAAAGATGTGAAGACTTCAAGTAGACATGCTGGTAGAGGAATTCTGGGAATTGAAGTCCACACATCTTAAAATGCTGAGGTTGAGAATGTGTCAGCCCTGGAGGCCATCTTCTCTTTGGAACTTCAGGCCTGCCACATTTAGTGCATAAATGCTGTGGGAAACTGGGAGGGGGGTTGCTTGCAGTGGGTAGAGATAGATAGCCATGACATTATTTTCTCTGGGGGTCAAGGGTGTTCAGAGAGCTGGAGAGGTGTGAAGGGGGGGAACATCTTCAGGTGGGACGGTGGATTGATTGGACCATGTGATGGATATGTGGGTTCAAGGGAAGGGACTTTGACTTTCATTTGGGTGGGGAAAACACAGGGGCTTTCAGATTCGGGTTTTCCCAGATGTGACAATATCACATTGCTAATAAAATGGAGCTTTGAGAAATTGCCTGCATCTTACTTGGTTGGGGTGTTACTTGAAACTCTGACAGAACGCTGCTCTAGTAACTTGACTCTCTCCAATACTCTCAGTCCTATTCCAGCAAAGCCAAGCAGTCTACTAAAGAGCTGTCTCCTCGCGTTGCATACCAGCTGCCCTTCAGAACTGTTATGAGGACAGGTTTATCACAGTCATAACTTGTTTTTTGAACATTTACAACTGCAATGAATTTTGGTTACATAACAAACTGAAAAAATACATTGTTTAAATGAAGACCTGAAGTAGAAGTACTGCTTGTTCCATTTTTCTTTGTAATTACACCCCTCAATGCCAGCTCTCATTTCTAAAATATGGTAGTCAGTGTCAGTAACATTAAGGAAGATTTTTTTAAAAAATGGGGGAAGAAAAAAAACCCTAACTGCCTTCTCAATCACTGTAAAGACTTAAATGTTCACTGATTAAATCATTAAAAACCAGGAATAAGCCTTTCTTACAAAGCAGTTAGAAGAGTGACTATGACACTTGCTTTATATCTTAGCTCCTAGAAGAGCCTCGAGTTATTTCCTGTTTTAAAATAGCTTTACTATAATAAAATTCCACTATAGACAATAAACGGGATGATGAAAAAATTATTCTGTGACCTCCACACTAGAAGGCCTCGGAGAAATAGCAGCAAAATAGACATTAGTTCATCTAAACTCATAATTGTAAATTAGCTTTCTTTGCCTGCTTAGCTGTCTTTATTGTAATTGCATTTGCAACTTATGTGGCTGACATGCTTTATCCATTCATTCTTGATTTTCTAAGCGTGTACTGGCTCATGATAGCAAATTGTTACATTTTCTGGAATTTTGTGAATCAGTTGAGACCAGAATCACTACAGCTGGCCCATCAGTCAGCTGTTTGGTGGCTAGTGGTATGGCATCATCAACAAAGATTGTCTGGTTAAGGTCTAGCTCAGTGACATTAGGTTATAAGGAAAGTACATCATATTTAGCTGTGGTATGGCTGTTGAGCAACTTAGCCTTGCCTAACTGTATTCCTGGCTTGACATGATCCCCACCCCACTGCAACTTGATCAACATAAGTGTTTTTAAAGGGTTTTAGCAACTTCACTCACTAGCAAATTATATATCTAGACTCAAGTAGAAATAGAATAGAATAGAATTTTTTATTGGCCATGTGTGATTGGACACCCAAGGAATTTGTTTTGGTGCATATGCTCAGTATACATAGAAGAAAAGATACGTTCATCAAGAAAATAGAACTTGCACTGAAGGCTAGCACATATCTACCCAGACATACTGTTCATGTGAATTTATTGGACAGCTGAGCTTAATTGACAGACTGCATTCCTGGGCTGGCTTTCTGTCATGCTGAGATCACTAAGTTAGAATAAGTTAAAAGACATGAGAAAACGAATTTGATATAAAGGCAGGCTCCTAGCAAGTCTGTTTCTACTTACTTGTTACTTACTTACCTTCCATTAAGTTAGCTGCATCCGATATAAATATAATATGGGATTCCAAAATTTAATTTAGCTTAACTGTTGGTTGCAGCCTGCAAATAATGGTTAGTAGGACGAATTTACTTAGAAGAATGTAATGAACTTAAGAAGAAAAAGATGACCACCAGAAAGTTGGATGGACTCAGTTGCTGTGGCATTGAGTGCACAGCTGGAAGATTTGAAAGTTCAGGTTAGAACCAGATTGTCATGGAGGAAAATCTATCCATGTGATCACTAAGAATCAATAATGATTTGATGGCACACAATCAATCAAAAAAGTAAAACAAAGCAAACGCTAAAGGCTACTCTATTGCCATCTATTGATCATTTAGATTTTTACAGCCCAGATCTTATAGTCCTACTAATAACCTCATGAAAAGAATCTGACAATTGAGAAAAACAATACAACAATCCAGGTTTATGCAAATCCTATCTTGTAAAATGGATGACAAGTCCACTCCTGTTAGAGAGAGGGAGGGAGGGAGAGAGGGAGGGAGGGAGGGAGGGAGCGTATGAATGATGAATGACAGGAAAGGTAATGGGAGGAATGTGGTATCGGGGAAAATGAGTCCAAGGTGTTTGCACATCAAAACACAGAGAACATTGGAATGGAACAAGTGTGATCTAGTAAACTGTGTTTCCCTAATACTTCCAGCCAGAATGGTCGGTGGCAGGACTCAGAGGCAATTACAGGAATTTTGTCCAGTGTCACTAGACAACAGCAGTTATGGAAAGCTATAAACTGCTGCTTCATCTCTTAGTCTTCTTTTTGACACCAGAATTGATTTGTGAAGGGTAGGGCATGACGGTGGTAGTGGTAGGTAAGCATAAGAAACTGTCCAGTATCACTGCAAAATTATTAGATATTTTAGCATTTGCCTTCCCTTGATTTCCCCCCTCTAGTCTGGAATTTGAAGCAGCAACCGAGGATTTGGGAGTCGCTTTCATACAGCGCCTCTGAAATAGTTTAGTCTTGGAAGATTTGAGGAACAAGACAGGAACCAGTTGTCCTCACTGCTAGGAATTGACCCTTCTTTTGTTCCTACTAATCTCAATTAGGCTGTACACCTTAGGCAAGCCTTTCAAAACTACAGAATAACCTTCATTTTCAGAAGTCTTCCCTCATGCTGGGTGAATTACACTGGAGATGTTCAGAAACTCTGGGCCTGTAATTAGTTGAACTTAGAAGAAAATAATTCTGTATATTAACACTGGGACATTTTGGCTACTTTGATGGAGAATGTAATTGCTCTGGGGTATCCAGATAATGAAAAAATCTAAGCGGAAAATGTAATACCTCTTTGTGGGCCAATTTCTACTGAAGACCTTGAACAAGCAGTTAAGTAAAGCTTAGTGGATGTCTTCATAAACGATCATCCACTGGCTGATAAAAGCATGAAAAATAAAATGAGATTTTTGTGCCAGGTTAGTGTCCTTGGTTACACTCAGGCCAGAAGAGGCAGTCTGTGTAAGGTTGATCATATACCTTATCAAATATTAATACACACAGGCCCAGTCCTAGGAGATGGAGGTTGACTAAAGAGTGAAGTCTCAAGGAAGGTCACACATTATGCTAAGCTACATTAGTCTAAGTCTAGTAATTGTAGTCTATAACCCATATCATGGTTTAATTTGTTGTCTGGCCATTGTGGCTTATTCAGCAAAAACTGAATATATATAAATTGAAATAATAAAAAAATAAAAATAATAAAAAAAAAAACGCTGCATGGGAAGCCATAGCTCCCTCAGGCCTTGTTATCTATCGCTTTACCTTTTTCCCTCACTGTTTGAGCTGGGGCAATGATATATTTGAGATCCTGAATCTGATTGCCTACTCCAAAAGATGACATGAAAAAAACAAAGTGTGTGTGTGTGTCTGTGTCTATGTAAAATAGATGAGCAGGGCTGCAGTGACCTTATTATTAAACAATAATATTATTATTATTCCTATATCTGGGAATGTAATGGCACAGAATGATTCTCTGAATTCATTGCAACTGATATCAGGACCCTGGCAGACTTAGCCAAGAAACCTAAGCACCAGCTCATTCCCTCTGACTCAGAATCCATCTTTTACCACAGCTATATATACCTGTCTTTCTTCGTCTCTCTGTCTCCTTCCTACTTTCTTTGCTGACTGGGTTTCTTAGAGGATCCTTCATTTACCTCATTTTAATGCTGTTTCTTTCTGCAGGATAAAAATGGTCAGGGCAAGAATGTAAAAAACAATTTATCTTCCACTTTCTCTCTTTCATTAACATTCAGGTGTGACAGAATTAGTACAAAATAGATCCACACACTCCCATTTAATAGATGCAGCTTTATACAGAGCTTGATGCATGCAAACCAGTGGTGGGTTGCTCCCGGTTCGGACCGGTTCTATGAACTAGCAGTAAAACTGGAGGGAGGCTCCACCCACAGACCCCGATGTCATCAGAATACTTCCGTGCATGTGCGCGGCCCCGTTACGAACCGGTAGTGAAGGTAAGTAGAACCCACCCCTGATGCAAACCTCTTCATTTACACTTTAAACTTTATAGCTTGACTGAATTTAAGATTTACTTGATAAAGCTAATCTGACAGATTTCAGAGAACATATTTCCAAATTCGTAGATATGCCATTTCAGCCTCTAACACAGCTTGTCCTAATCAGTCCACCTACATCATAAGAACAAGAGTTGACTGTCGAGATAGTTTTAAGTCCAAAATACAGCATTATTGTAGAAGTGAGCTCTGTTAATCTATGGTGGCCAAAAGTCAGTAACCTGGTAGCAACTTTCCTTTTCATTAAAAGGCATAAGCTTTCTTGAGCTTATCACTTTTAATAACATGTGTTGAACACAGAAAAGATCCTATCAGACTCCTCCTGATTTAGTTCAACAACATGAAATCCACAAATGCCCAAACATTCTTGAATGACCATCCCAAAATTAAATCATGTTTAAAACCAAAACGTTATCACTGCATGATATTGCTAATCCTAATACATTGTCACAAGATTTCTGCTGGAGGGCAAAATTAATTTTTGGTTCTCTCACATCAGATAAATTGAGCAATGGTGTCTATTAATTGATAAGGTTGCTGGCCCCTTCTGTATAAGAGACCAAACATGCCATAAATGTTGTGCCTACAAAGTAGAGCTATTCTTTATTAAACCTCTGTAGATGTAACTCTGTGTATGTAATAATGAGGGATGTGGTGGCTCAGTGGCTAAGATGCTGAGCTTGTCGATCGAAAGGTCAGCAGTTCAGCGGTTCGAATCCCTAGTGCCGCGTAACGGGGTGAGCTCCTGTTACTTGTCCCAGCTTCTGCCAATCTAGCAGTTCGAAAGCATGTAAAAAATGCAAGTAGAAAAATAGGGACCGCCTTTGGTGGGAAGGTAACAGTGTTCCGTGTGTCTTTGGTGTTTAATCATGCTTGCCACATGACCAGCATGATGTCTTTGGACAGCGCTGGCTCTTGGGCTTAGAAACGAAGATGAGCACTGCCCCTTATAGTCAGGAACAACTGGTACATATGTGCGAGGGGAACCTTTACCTTTACCTTTTAGGTAATAATGGGCTGGATTCTTATTTCATTCATCTTATATCCTTCTCTCTTAGCCAAGATGAATGATTTATGTTGACTGGTTCACCTTGTTGCTTCTCATAAATTAAAAAGCATGAGATATGGGTCAAGTTCTGAAGCCATATTTTATGCTGCTGGAGAAAAGTTTGTTTCCATCTGTTATCTCCTGGGTTATCTTCTGGTTTCTTTTTTGCTTCTCTCCCTTCTATATAATTTGTAATCTGCTCAGAAGCTTTCTTCCTTCACAGTTCCATCTTTATCTCTGGAATGTTTGTCCTAAAAGGAAACTTGTTTTTTTTTTAAAAAAAACATGTCAGAATGTGAAAAATCATATCTAACACAAACAATACAACACATTTCTGTCTCATCATCCTGGGAGTCATAGAAGCAAATCTGCCAAAGTACTGAAAAGCATCAGAAAATCCCTACCAATGGATGCAGAGACGAGTGACTGTTAAATAAGGTGCAGGCTGAAGTGTTAACTGAAGTGTTGTTCTCTAGTAACCCCCAATTATCTGACCAATTTGCTGTTGAGACAATCTGGGTCACAAAGAAAAGAGAGTGAAGGGAAAGGGGCATCCTTTCGGGATAGATTTTGTTGGGCAAGGATAGAAATCATCCAATGATCCTGATGCCATCCTAACCATTTCTTTCATGTCTCCCTGTGCTTGTCAAGATGCAAGACGATAGATACTGTATATGTGCAAAAATATCTATTATTTCACAATTCAGATATCTTTTTACAGTTTAATTCTGGCAGGCTGTCTGAAAGAATCTCAAATGATTTCCCATTAGAACCTGAACATAAAATCAGCACCATTTTTGGAGTTGGATACAGAGGAAAAATCCATAAACAGTGGCAGAATACAACAGCATAGTGTTTCCAGAACTGGATTGAAGAAATCCTGATGCAGAGAGAGTTGGGTGGGGAGGGATCTTGAAGAATTATTTCTGACCAGCCATCTTGTGGCTCTCCCATCTTTTCCTTCCCTAGATTCCCATACAGTCCTGTGGGAGCCCAGAATGTATTAGCTTCTTGACACAAAGTGTTTGAAGATAGATAATTAGTTGCTGTGGCCTTGAAAGCCCCCTTAAAATTGAATTAAGTGTATATTTTGGTTCTCTCTCCTCCCTTTTCATTCAGCAGTATGAATTTGCACGCTTAGTTTAATGAATCACTTATTTCAGGGGTAGGCAGCATTCATTGTAAGGGTGCCTTTTAACTCCTTTTCTACCAGATTCACGTCCCTGTCTGACTTTTCAGAATTAAAACACTGAAATAAAAAGCTGGTATTTGGCAATGCAAAGTGGCAACCCTACTCAATTACTGTCTCCTTGTGGTTTATGTTGCTTGCTAGCTTTGAATTCTAAGACTGAATTTCCATGCCAATAATTTTCCTTTCTGATTGGTACATTTCTTTTATAACTTTCTTTAAGAGATGGGGAGAGGGGATGCATCTTTTCTAAATCTTATTGTCTTTCTAGTTTAGTTTCTCCCCTGAAAACTCCTGCAGAAAACTCCCCAACTGCCTGAAAGCCTTTTTTCCCCCATATTGTCTTCCTACTAAAAGCAACTTGATTCAAATTTTCTCTAGCAGCACTCTTCTGAAGGTGTTGCATTGTGTACCATACCAATACATGTTACTTTGTGTTTTCTGTATCTCTTTTCTGCCATCTAGTGATTGTCCAGATGTCTGTGGCCTGGATATGATAGTCCTAATTATGTAATAATTTCCTACATAGTTGATTAACTGGGACAGTTATAGTCTTATTGGGTGACCTTATTAGGTGACCTACCTAAATTAACAGCTTTGTGGATTCCTACTTGAGTGTGCAATATCGCACTGTATAAGTGGCATATCCCCAACGGGAGCAGGTGCATTAGGTTTTTTGAAATAAAAGTGATAGAGATTATTAAAGATTTAAAATAGCACACATTAATTTGAATATACTATATGATTTACCCGATGCATTGTTCCAAAATCACAATGAAAGCCTTCCTTGCACATGATTCTAATTTGGCAATTTATGTTGGCCTTATGCAAATTAAGAGCAACTAAACAATTAAGGTAAGAGCCGTGGTGGTGCAGTGGTTAGAATGCAGTATTGCAGGCTAATTCTGCTGACTGCTAGCAATTTGATTCTCACCAGGCTCAAAATGGACTCAGCCTTCCATCCTTCCAAGGTTGGTAAAATGGGGACCCAGTTGGGGGAAATATACTGACTCTGTAAACAGCTCAGAGAGGGCTGTAAAACACTGTGAAGTGGTATATAATTCTAAGTGCTATTGCTATTGCTATTACTGTATTTTCCTGTGTATAAGACTACTTTCTAACACACAAAAATCTTCTCAAAAGTCGGGGGTCGTCTTATACGCCGGGTCTCATTCTCCTGTAACCAGGCAGACCAGCCCATAAGGCTCTGACGAGCCTTAAATGGCTCTGAGGAGGGTCGTCTTATACGCCCAGTTGTCTTATACGCCGGAAAATACAGTATTTATTTTATTTATTTATTTATATATACTGCCCTTCTCCCTGGGGACTCAGGGCGGTGTACAGCCAAATAAAAACATAGAATACAAACATTAAAATATGATTAAAAAGATATATATAAATTTGGCCCCATAATTAAAAAACAATAACAAACCAATTAAAACATTTCAAAGTGTTAAGCCAGCCCGGCTTGCTGAAAAAAGAGAGTTTTAAGGGCACGGTGGAAGGTACCAAGGTCTTTGATTCTCCTTATCTCTGGGAGCAGTTGGTTCCAGAGGGTAGGTGCCCCCACAGAGAAGGCCCTCCCCCTGGGGGTAACCAGCCTACATTGTTTGGCTGATGGCACCCCGAGGAGGCCGTTTCTGTGGGAGCGCATGGGTCGGTGGGAGGTCATTGGTAGCAGTAGGCGGTCTCGAAGATAACTAGGTCCTATGCCATAGGAGCACTTCTTTAAAGAAGAAGACCACTGGGAGCCAGTGTAGCTCACGCAGGAGACGTGTTGTATGGGAGCGCCAAGCAGCTCCCGTAACTACCCGCATGGCCGCATTATGGACCAGTTGGAGCCTCTGGGTGCCCCTCAAGGGGAGCCCCATGTAGAGACTGTTGCAGTAGTCCAGGCAAGAGGTGATGAGGGCATGAGTGACTGTGCACAGGGAATTCCGATCAAGAAAGGGCGGCAACTGATGTATCAGGCGAACCTGACAAAAGGTCCCCCTGGCCACAGCCGTCAGATGATCCTCCAAGGACAGCTGCGTATCCAGGAGGACTTCCTGATTGCGAGCCCTCTCTGAGGGGGCCAAAGACTCGCCCCTAATAGTCAGAGATGGAGTCATCTGACTATATCGGGATGCTGGGAACCACAGCCACTCAGTCTTGGAAGGGTTGAGTTTGAGTCGGTTTCTCCCCATCCAGATCCGCACAGCCTCCAGGCACCGGGACATTACTTCAAGGGCATCGTTGGGGTGGCCAGGGGTGGAGATGTTCAGCTGGGTGTCATCAGCGTACTGGTGGTACTTCACCCCAAAGCCACGGATGATCTCGCCCAGCGGCTTCACATAGATGTTGAACAGAAGGGGCAAGAGGACCAACCCCTGAGGCACTCCACATATGAGAAACCTCGAGGTTGACCTCTGCCCCCCTGCCAACACAAACTGCGACCGGTCGGAGAGAAAGGAGGAGAACCACCATAACACAGTGCCCCCCATCCCCAACTCTTCCAACCGGTGCAGCATGATACCATGGTCAATGGTATCAAAAGCCGCTGAGAGGTCTAACAGGGCCAGAACAGAGGAACAACCCCTGTCCTGAGCCCTCCAGAGATCATCTACCAATGCGACCAATGCCGTTTCCGTACTGTGCCCGGGCCTGAAACCCGACTGGAATGGATCAAGATAAGATGTTTCCTCCAGGTACGGTGGAAACTGTTGTGCGACCACACTCTCAACAACCTTCGCAACAAAGCGAAGGTTGGAGACAGGACGATAGTTGGCTAATACTGCCGGATCCAGGGAAGGCTTCTTGAGGAGCGGCCTCACCACCGCCTCTTAGTCCTTGTTCAAATTGATGGAAGGCTAATGAGATATGGAACCCTCCCCACTTTGGGATGGGAGTAGCAATAGCAAAAAGTGATGAGTTGTTTGGCATGATTCTCTTTTTAGCCTTAGTTTATAATCCGTAAAATGGGAATATTGTCAGTATTCGTAGGAATGGAAGGAGAATGAGGACTGTCCCTGGGCATTTATTGGCAAAGTTAATTTATTGGTAAATAAGAGTAATAAGTGAAGAGGCAACTCTGTCTCTTTTCTTTTTATTTTGTTATAAGTCTTAGAACATTAGGTTCTATATAAAATATGTATTATTTCTATACATTGATGTTTGTATAATCTGTTTAAAATTATTGGCATTCTATTTATTATCTCCTCAATAAAATAACTTTATTGAGGAGAGAAAAAGGAAAGAAAAAAATATTCCATCAACATTAATTAATATTTAGGATGGCAATATTACAAGTGTAAAATTATTTAGCTTTCCCATCTATTGAAAAATAACCATTAAACATCCAATTAATTTTATATATTAGAGATTTTGATCTTAAGCTGATTACTTATTAAAGTTTCCTTTGTATAGTTACTTAGTGTGCTTCTGTGTTTCCTATTAATAAAAGGAAAAAATAGATAAACAGAGCAAATTTAAGAAGAATTAATTACAAAGAGAGAGAGAGAAAGATAAAAAGGGAAAGGAAATTATAATATAAGAACTATTGGTTTTTAAAAAATTCCTCTTCTTTTTTAATGTATCTGCTAATCTGCAATATAGATCTTTTGGCCCTCTTAAAACCAGACTATAAGTGATTGCATTTGTATTTGCCTGGTAAATGATGTGTTGACATATGGGAATTTCTTAAATTGAGTTAAATTTCTTAGTTAAACCTCACCTCTCATCAAGAGGAAACTCCCTTGTCACACTGCAGTCTTGCAGTCGTCCCAAGTTATGACATTTTTCTACCAGTGAATTCAAATAAAATTGACTCATATTTGAATCAGTGTGATCCCACTGCAAATCTGTTGCATCTGTTCTGAGTTGCTGCTAAATGGAGTTGTCCTGATTGCAGAGACATTATAGGCAAGGTGACTGGTTTTCTTATCTCATTCCTCATCCCCTATGAGCAACTCACCAGCCGGGTGTTAAGAATCTACTTATCCAGGTATTGCAACAGAAAATGGGTTCCCCCCAAGTAGAGCATTGTGTTTGATGTTTTGGTTTTTTGTCCTCCTGCCACATTCTATTTGGGCATCTCTCAAGTAAAATTGATATGAAATGAAGAAAGATGTGAAAACAGAGGAGAAATAGCCAAAGAGAGGAATGATGTTGAAATAAACATAAATGCCATGATAATGAAATAAACTTGCTATTGTACTGCAGGAATCTGAATTTGACAGTGGTAGAGTAACCACATCTGCTGCAGTACTATGTAGGTATGTGCCCCTGGGGGACAGGATGGTGGATTTGTGGAAACTGACAAACACAAGACAACTGGAAATAAGCAACAAACACTACTAACATCTTTATTTTTTCTATACCGCAATGAGGAAAATGAAGTTTAACTTCAAAGTTAAAAGTACATATCAGAAAAAAGTATTAAAATGATACAATGCAAAATATACTCTCTCTTCTTTCCCCAAAACAATTGTAGAGATCTGCTCTCATCTTCTTGTTGGAAAACTAGCATTCAGGTAAGCAAATGAAAGGAATTCAGGTAACAGAGTGCCAATAGAGAGAGCAAAAGAATGCTGCCTAGTAAGTATAAAGCAGGGGATTGCTCTGCACTTCTAGGTACTCCCCAAATACACTTCTGATTGCTTCTGACAATGGGACAGTTGACAAAACATTCTAGATTTAATCAATGGTGGGATTCAAATAATTTAACAACCAGTTCTCTGCCCTAATGATTTCTTCCAACAACCAGTTCACCAAACTGCTCAGAAAGTTAACAACCGGTTCTCCCGAAGCGGTGCAAACTGGCTGAATCCCACCACTGGATTTAATCTACCTTGTAACTGTGGTAGGGACAGCATTGTATTAAAGAGTATCCTTTATGGCATTCTTCAAGGTGTACAACTAATGACAACTTCAATGTGTTTCACTCATAGCTTGGGATAAGATGAACAAAATAGAACAGTGATGTTCTCATGGTAATATTATGCTGGGGGCAATATTGAACTCTATAACTTAGAAGAATGCAACACACAACAAGGATGGTGTGGGGCTTCATTACATTCACAATTTCCACAAAAGTGAATTCCAGCTTCATGGTTTCTCCTCATGCATACATATAATGCAAGTAGATGTTTAAAACAGCCATTAAATCAATAGTAGATTTTATGCTGTGCTGTAACATCCTCACAGTATTACCAAAGTCATATTGCCCATCACTTCCTTCTCTTTTTTTCTTGAGTATTCATGCTCCAGAGCAAGATTGTTTTTGCTTGGCAGTGAGAGAAGTAGATTCAAGATGGGAAAGGTTGCATCATTTCTAGTTCACCCTCTATGATCACTGTATATGAATACATACCTTCACACGATTGTTTCTAGTAAATGCATGAATAAACCGCTGGATTATTATTGATGTTAAGTTGTGGGCGCAAGAATGGACAGGACATGCAGTAGAGTCAAATACTTTTATTAGCTCCATAAATTGCAATGGGAATCCTAGCTGCAGCAGCTCCTTTTATAGCTAGGAGCTGTCCGCGGCTTCAGCCACTGACATTACTCTGAATTTCCCACTCACATCCCTGATTGATCCGTTCAAATCTGCCATTCAATACTCAACACCCCTCCCCTCTAGTTCAACATAACCAATCTTGAAGTCTCTAGGCGACGTAGTCATGTAAGTAGGTGGGTTGTCTCGATGTGCGACTTGACCTGCGCAGATCAGTTGCCCCAGTGTTCTTGGAGTGAGAGGTCGAGTTCCGTGGCTCTGCTGGCTCTGCCTCTGGAACACTCTCGAAATCACTCGCTGATGTGGAATTATTTTCCTGAATGTTACTTCCTTCCTCCCCCAGACGACATGGTGGATTGTGGCTGATGTTTGGTTCCTCCTCCTGGACTTCTGCTGTCTCTACTCGGGTTTGAGTCTTTTCCTGTGCTGTCTTGTGTTTGTGCCTGTGGTCGCTTCCACTGTCGGCCATCCTTGGTCTGCAGTTTGTAAGACAGTGGTCCTGTGACTTGTGTTATTTCTCCCGGTATCCATAGGGGGTTGCCACTGAAGTTCTTTGCATAAACTTTGTCCCCCACTTGGAATTGCCGGATCTTGCTTGTGGAATCTGTTGGCTTTTCTGTGCTGTACTGTGGGCGCAGCCTGTCTAATGGGGATCATAACTTTCTCCCCATTAACAATTCAGCAGGGCTTCGGTGTGTGGATGCGCTCAGTGTGATGTGCTGGATAGTGAGTAGTTTGTTTATTTTGGCCTGCATGTCCCTGGGCCGCAGCCTTGCCAAAGTCTCTTTGGTCGTCCTCACCATTCTTTCCACAAGCCCACTCGTGGATGGCTTCCCTGGTGTGGATAATGCGTGTCAGATTCCTTGGTTGGCCAGGAACATCTCGAATGCATTAGCAGTAAACCGGGGCCCATTGTCGGATACTAACAAGTCGGGCAACCCGTGCGTTGCAAACAGTCTTCTTAAGACTCGGATGACAGCCTCTGTGGTTGTTGATGGCATTAGATACACCTCCAGCCATTTAGAGAATGCGTCCACTATGATTAGGAACATGTTGCCTTGGCATGGCCCCACAAAGTCTATGTATATTCTTGACCAGGGTGTTCCTGGGTTCTCCCAATCATGTGTCGGTGCAGTGTGTGGTGCTGGTCGGGATTCTTGGCAGGGTGTGCATGTTGTTATCCATGCCTCTATCTCTTTATCTATTCCGGTCACCACACATAGCTTCTTGCCAAAGCTTTCATTTTTACTATTCCCGGGTGCCCCTCATGTAATAAATTTAAAATGTCCTGTCTCAGCACTCTGGGAATTATGACTCTGTCTCCCCACAAAATGCACCCTTTTAATCCTGACAGTTCGGTCTGTCTCAATTTGAATGGCTGGAATTCTGTATCCATGTTCGCTTCCGGCCATCCCTTCCAGATCCAGTTCAAAATGCGCGCCAGGGTTTTGTCTTTTGCTGTGGCTCTCGCGATGTCTGCAGTGGAGATCTGTGCACTTTCCATCATTTCGATTAGTGGTGTGGTTGATGCTGGAACTGGGTCTTCTTCTATTTCTGGGAGTGGGCATCTGCTGAATGCATCAGCATGGTCGATCATCTTTCCAGGCTTGTATTTCATCTGAAAGTCAAAGGCTGTTAAGAACTCTATCCAGCGAAGCATTCTTGGTGATAATATAGGTGTGGGTTTGTGTCCAGCGGTGATGCCAAGTAATAGTTTATGGTCGGTGATGAGTTTGAATCTCCGGCCATACAAATACTTGTGCACTCTCTTTATTTCGGCTACCGCAGCCACTGCTTCGTTATCTAGTTGGCTGTAGTTCCTTTCTGGCTTGGACAATGTTCAGGAATAAAATTTGACGGGGGCTTCTCTTCCGTTTGGCATGCAGTGGCTCAATACAGCTCCAGTGCCAAAAGGTGACACGTCGCAAGTCAGCCTGATTGGCAATGTTCTGCTGTATTGCACCAATACTCTGTCCAATGTTAGTAATTTTTTTATTTCTTCAAATGCCGTTCTTTCTTTCTTCCCCCACTTCCATTCCGTTGTTTTGTCTAGTAGCCAGTGGAGCGGTTCAGCAGTTGTAGCTTTCTGTGGTAGGAAAATATTAGAAAAGTTCAGTAAACCTAAGAAAGCTTGCAGCTCTGGTTTTTTTTTTTTTTGGTGTAGGTGCTTCTTTAATGGCCCTCAGTTTTCCTGGAGTGGGTTGTATTCCTGATTCATCAATTAAGTACCCGAGGAATTCCACTTGCTTTTCTGGCAAGTTGCCTTTGTTCTTTTTTACTTTAAGCCCCATCTCTTGGAATCTAGACAGCACTTCTCTTAGGCGCTGCTTTAGTTGGTCTAAATTTACAGCCGAGATGAGCACATCATCACAATATGGAACAACTCCTTCAATCCCTTGTAACAGGCATTCCATCAGGCTTTGGAACAACCCTGGGGCTATGCTGACTCCAAATTATAACTGCTTGCACTTAAAGGCACCCCTGTGTGTGATTATTGTTTGGTCCTCAGCGGTGGCATTATCTACAGGAAGCTGTTGGTATGCTTGTGCCAAGTCCAGCTTTGCAAATATTTTTCCTCGGTCCAAAGAGTGGAGCAGATGTTGTACCACTGGCACTGGGTAAGCACTCTGTTGTAGTGCCTTGTTTATTGTACTTTTGTAGTCACCACAGATGTGTACCGACCCATCTGGCTTAACCGGGGTGACGATGGATGTCTCCCACTTCACATGGTCAGTAGGCTCTAACACTCCCTGGGCAACTAGCTTGTCTAGCTGTTCATCTATTTTGGGCCTTAGAGCAAACGGGACCCTTCTGGGTTTGATCCAGACAGGAGCAACTTGGGGGTCTAGATTAAAGGATATTGGGGACCCCATGTACTTGCCTAATTCATCATTGAACACCTCCACGAATTCTGTCATCAGCTTTTCCTCCCACCCGTAGTTGTTGGTGTGGTCAATGCCCGTTACAGCCAGTCCTAGCAGCTCGAACCACTCCAGACCTAATAGGCTAGGTCTATCTCAGTCCACGATAGTGAGGGGTAGCTTTGCCTTGAAGGTAAATGTTTGCCTTGTAGGCAATGTTGAAACTTCCTGTGCAATTACTGGAATCCGATTCCCTTGGTAGCCTACTAGGGTCAGTCTTTGGTGTTTGAGTGCGCTGGGGGTGATGCCGGGAACTAGTCATTGGATCGTTGCCCAGGAAACCATGGATAAACAGGACCCTGAATCGATCTCCATTTTGCAGGGTCTCCCCTCGATGAGTACGGTCGCCACCATCTTGTTCAATTTCATGTGCTTGCTTGACCCACTATTAAAGTCTGGTGGGTTTCTCCTCACTCCGACTTGGAATCCTCGCTCTTGTGACCTCTTCCAAATGGTTGTCTTTTCCCGCTTGCCTTGAACAGTCAGTTGTTTGACGGTGAGCTTGGTGGGCAGTTTGGTCGGCTCCTTCAGGATGCTGGCTGAGATGCTCTGCAGGCTCTCGATATATGTCCTTTCCAGTCACATCTTTGGCAAATGGCCTCACGGAATCTGCACTCTGCCCTGGGGTGATTTCCCTCACAGAGAGGGGATTTCCCTCCCTCCCTGTGCACCAGAATTCTGGATTCCCTTTTCCTCGTGGCTTGCCCCTTTTGTCTGTTTGTAGGTGATGGACCTTATCTTCTTCTTCTTCTTCCTCTGATTCCATTTCCACATTCTCATAATGGATGGAGGATTCCTCTTTTCCTTGTGGCCCCTTGTTCATTTTTTTCATGGCTGCTGCAGATTTCTGGGATGCCTCTGATGCAGTAGCTTCTTCCATCACTTCTTTGAATGTTATTTGAGGCTTGGCCAGGAGTCTACTTTGTAACGTGAGGTCTTTTAATCCCTCATAGCTTCCTCTAGGTTAGTAAAGTCGCAGGCTGCAGCTCTCTCCCTTAGGGTTAAGTCGTGGGCGCAAGAATGGACAGGACACGCAGTAGAGTCAAACACTTTTATTAGCTCCATAAATCGCAATGGGAATACTAGCCACGGCAGCTCCTTTTATAGCTAGGAGCTATCCGCGGCTTCAGCCACTGACATTACTCTGAATTTCCTGCTCACGTCCCTGATTGGTCCGTTCAAATCTGCCATTCAATACTCAACAATTGACATCGATCTCATCAACTGGATAATGTTTCTTCTCTCTGTCTCACCTATGAAATGCATCCCTTGATCTCATTTTCAAACACAATAATCATGCACAGGTTTCTCTGGGCATTTCCTAGTCTGCAGTTGTACAAAATTAAGGTTCCCCATGATCTGCAATGATGCTCTATAAATCATACAATTGAATAACTTGCAGAGAAGAAGAGGAAGACAGATGAGCTGAAAACTTGGCTCAGTTGCAGAGCTACCCTACCCCCACCCTCTTACCACCCAATCTGTTTTGTAGAAATAATCACGATAGTTTAAGACAGTATTGTCCATTTTTTATTCAGTACTGCTTACATTGCTTGTCAGTTGTCTTGGGAGACTGCAGTTCTGAAAAGCAAAAGATCAATAAACAAATAAGTAAACAAGGAAAACTAAACACTTCATGGGTGATGTGAGGATTCAGAATGTAGCACATAAAACTTGGTGGAAAACTCATTTCAGCTGTAATATGTCCTCCTGGGCTTTCTTTTAAGGGAAAGTTATTTTTTGACACAGGCATAATCGTCATGCCTTATATTCTGTTTCAAAAAGTTGCTTTCAGTTGCACTTCCTCAAATGGCCAAGGGTGGAGAGAACGAAGAAAAAGTATATTTCCGGAAAGTTAGAAATAAGCTACTAGGCATAGATTACTGAAGCCTTGCAGTGGAGTTACAGTGCAGTTAACCAAGGTAGAGAGTTTGGGTGGAACACACCTCTTCTCTTGCCACCTCAACCCCCCAGGTGGAGCTGAGCTGCTTGAAGTGCAGAAGAAATTCCTTTAATTTATTGGTTTTGGGGTCTTGCAAGGCAAAGGCCTGGAGGAATGTCTCATCCAAAGCAGCTACGAGATGAGAGGTGAGTCATTTACAATTCTTTCTCCAAAGGGCTTCTTAATGTGCCATTGCCTCAGGCTCAATACCGTTTCAAAGTTCGTGTAAGTTGTTCAGATTTTTTTAAAATATGTGATGTGCAGCTTCAGTTGCGGTAAGAGAAGAATGTCTGTGTATTGGTGTTCTCTTTGTTCTGATTGTATCCTATTGCTTCTTTTTCTTCTTCTTTTTTCAAATGCACATATGCCAGCCCATCCCAAGATATTTTCCTGTCTGAGATAGAGTTGCAAATAGAAAGTCTCCTATAAAGTACCTTTGGCATCTGTAACAGGAAATCCCACAGCCCTGTCTCTTTGCTGTTAAAAGGATAAAAATAATACATTAATAACTCATCGTTGTGACCTTTGGCTGCTTTCTGGCCTCCTTAAATGATACAACCTACCATGCAGAAATGCACACACACAGAGACCACCCAAGAAAAATATTGGCAAGAAGTTGTAAGCAGTCATCCCAACCTAGTGTCTTCCTGATGTGCTAGGCTCCTTTCCCCATAATTCCCAACCAGAGTGGCCAGAAGAGCAATATAACTGAAGGGCCCCTATATTTCAGGAGGGGTGAGTTATCTGGGTTTAAATGAAAAATACGCATTTAGAAATGTATGATCATCAACATAGGTTATCACCTGCTGCAATAATATCTTTAATATATATTTTAGTGACTTTGACCAGCTTCCAGATGATGTACCTGTTTCTGCAAATATTGCAGATATTGAAGAGAAGAGAGGTTTCTCCAGTTATTATGTAAGAAAATATTTTTCTTGTGTATATGATCTATGCTATACCAGGGATGGGGAGAGTGAAAGTAGAGAAAATCCACTATTTCATATAAGAGCTCTTCAGGTGAAATGACTAATTTCATTGGATTTGTTTCACTTGTTTTGCTGGTTTCAACATCAATTACTGATGTATATCACACATGGATATTAGAAACTTTGGATGATCCAAAAGATGTTTTTTCAAAAGGCAACTGAATTTTCTTTGTTTTTGCTTGAAGATGTTTCGCTTCTCATTCAAGAAGCTTTTTCAGAACTTCTTCAAAACTTTTGAAAAAGCACCTTTGGGATAACCATGACCTGGATGACTGAGAATCTCCACAGAAACTTTATAGAGATGTAGAAAACTCTCTTAAATCTGCAATTGGTGCTAATATCAAACCAAGATTCACTTTTGCTTAAACAAGCTCATACATTTCTTCCTCCCCATTGAGATGGGAAAGTTTAGAAATGTTTTCCTTCATTATCAGGATCCAGATTGTTGGGGGCAATATGTTGACTCTGTAAACCGCTTAGAGATGGCTGTAAAGCACTATGAAGCGGTATATGAGTCTGAATGCTATTACTATCAGCATTTTAACCTGAACATTCTGTGATCAATGTTTGTTAAATATGATACAGGAAAAATGGCCCATTTAAACTATGGTGAAGATTGTTCACTTAAATCAGCCTTCAGTGCTATGTTCCAGATACTTTGGATTTCACTTCATTAACTTTCAGCCAACATCTCCAGAGAACACATCTGAAGAGTGCTAAGTTAGGGAAGATTTTCCTTAGTCAGAGTTAACATTAATCATAGTGTATTAAAAATAAAAGCAGAAGCTCTGGGTGGATCCAGACATCATACTCAACAAAGTTGATCCTTACTACCAAGGCAACCCTTTGGGAATAAAAGAAAAAACATCTCTTGGTAATCTTGTTTTGCTTCCTCTATGCTGGTCTGCAAATTATTTCCTGGGAATCAGGAGACATGGTGAAGGTCCAGATTGTCCAGTCATAGGTCACATGACTCACCACATATGCAAATAAATACTTTTAAAAATATCTAAAGTGGAGACATATAGCTTTGACTGAACCCTAGTAAGATTAAGTGGCTATAGATGTGTGGGATTTGGGGCCCAGGACTTTAATGCCTTTAGTTCTGGGTTGCACTGCCCCAGACAGATACTGTGCACAATTTTTACGAGGCTCATGAATCCTGTTCACAGAACAGGTGGCAGTTGTTGCTAGGAGAGCCTTTGCACAACTTCATATTGTGCACCAGTTGTGCCCTTTCCTGGACTATGAGTCCCTGTGTTCAGTCATTCATGCCTTGGTCATCTCGTGTTTGGACTACTGCAATGTGCTTTACACGGTGCTACCCTTGAGGAACATTCATAAGCTATAGCTGCTGCAAAATGCAGCTGCATGGACAGTTCCTTAGGATGTCCATGCAATACCGCTAATGTGTGAGCTTTACTGTTTTGCTGATCTACTTCTCGGTTCAGTTCAAGGTGTTTTTTATGACCTTTAAAGCCTTTTATGGTATGGGTCTAGGCTACTTGAGGAACCATCTCACCCCAATGGAATTGACCCACTCCACTCATTGTGGTAGAAGGGGCATGCGGCAGACTGCATTAGTCAAGACATTCCAGTTTTGCGGGGGGGGGGGGGGGACTCCAAGAGAAGAACCTTTTCTGCCATGGCCCTACCCTCTGGAATATCATGCTCCTTTGAGGTGAGATCCTTTCCTATCCTCGGCCTTCTGTAAGAGCCTACAAAACCTGACTCTGTTGACTGGTCCCCAATGTGGATGTTCCATATTGGAGGTGGTTAGTGGACTAGGAAGAATCTCACCTTCATTCCTTAGTATTCTGTATTTAATCTTTCTTTCTTTAGTATTTATTGTTTTAATGTTTTGTACCTTTGTTTTTTATGATGTTTATAAAGTGCCCAAATTTGCTTGACAGTGAGATGGGTGGCATACGTCCTTAATAAACAAGCAAGCAAGCCAACATGCAGTATAATGTATTGGGCTACACCTGGGTCCATCTTCAGTTTGAAAACTCACTGATATCTTTGGACCAGTCACTCTCAGCATAAACTCCTAGGATTGCTGCTGTGGAGATAAAAAAAAAAAGTCAAATCCTCATAAAAACTGACTTCGACTGGTAGATGGGATATAAATCTAAGGAAGAAATTAATAGAAAATTAAATTTCTGGAATATTTGTCTGCCTCTAACAAGGTTCCAGCAAGTTCCAAGCAATTCTGTTAAGGTGACATGAGTGTCTTTAGGAGCAGATATGGATAGTCAATACATAACATTTGCTTTTTTGTGAGATAGCATGAGGAACTCAACTATTGTGAATTGTAAACCACAGTCTATGGCTTAGAATAGTCAATTCCAACCTGGACATCCATGTTAGATTTACAAGACCCAGACTTCCTAGCCAGGGATTAGAGATCTGAGAGTTGTAGTCCTCAAAAATTTGGAATACAATGATAATTTCTAGCCCAAAATATCTGGAAGACTAGAAATCAGCCCATTATGTTTAATACGAATAGTCTTAGTATGATATGTGATTCCAGTTGCAATCAATCTTGTTGTTTTTTTCTATCAAGAAAAGATAGGAGAGGTGATGTATGGGCAACTAAGGTTTATTCATTCAATTGAACATTATTCTAAACTAAACCAAGCAGTAATGGTCATAGTATATAATTAGTATTGAATGAAAACCATCTTGCATGGTGGGAGGACACATATAGAAAAGATATTTACATATTTCTATTTTCCTGAATTCCTTTGCTTATATTAAGGAGTTAGGAGGTTTAGATGAAGACTAGACCAATTCTTCCGCATTTTAGATAGACATTTATTTGTGTTGACTAAAATTCTTTTACCTGGAGATATCAGGAATTTTGAATTCTTCTTTTCTAGGTATTTGTGATTGAGGTGAAAACAAAAGGCAAGAACAGATACATGATATTTCGGCGCTACAGCCAGTTCTACAGCTTGCATGCCAAACTGGAAGAAAAATATGGTGCAGAAAGTAAAAATAGCAGCTTTACCTGCATACTTCCTACCCTTCCAGGTAAACCACAAAACCTTTCTGGTCCTGCATCTAGATTTTCTTCCTTGATCATCTGATAATGGATCATTCACTTAATGGTCGCATAGTGAAAGATCTATCAATGCAGAAGATTTTAAGATTATGATAATACAGTGATTCAAACAATGGATTCCTTTGCCTTTGCAATTTGTTCTGAACTCCCAAATACCTCTTGCCCTCTGAGATGCTCCCCTAATTTGAATATCACTTTTGAAATCATCATTATGGTGCAACTACTGTATTTTGTAATTCTTTTTGGAGTAATATTTGTTGTAGTCTTATTCATTGTTTTTATGTTCTTTTATACTTTGTGAGCTGCCTACAGTCAGTTGGAGTCTGGAATCAAAAATTAAACGAATAAATTAATGAATTAATAAATATATAGAACAGGCTAATCTGGGAATGCTTACATTTCTCATAGGTTATTAAGTGGCTTTTCCAATAGATGTGTCCTATTATTTTTGGTGGCAATTTCCCCTCTTCAATTCTAAATGAAAAGCCATGTTAAAAAAAATCAGACTCAATCTACAATTTTATTTACAGCAGCAAAATTTGTACATTTCCACAGGAGGTCCTCCTCTAAGTAGCACATCTCCAGTCCCCACATACTAGCCCCAAATTATCTCAATCTAGATTATGTTAATCTCATATTTTTTTAGAAACATGGTTTCCAAGCTGTTTTAGCCTGTTAGGTCTTTCTCTCTCTCTCTCTCTCTCTCTCTCTCTCTCTCTCTCTCTCTCTCTCTCTCTCTCTCTCTCTCTCTCTCTCTCTCTCTTGCATATGGGTGCACTCTAGGTACAATCAATTAAATATTGTAATTTTATGGGATTAAGGAAGCAAGCCTTCTTGGGTTGCAGCCAGGGGTGAAATCCAGCAGGTTCTGGAGAACTAGTAGCGGAAATTTTGAGCAGTTCGGAGAACCGGAAGCAGAAATTTTGAGTAGTTTGGAGAACTGGCAAATACCACCTCTGGCTGGCCCCAGAGTGGGATGGGAATGGAGATTTTGCAATATCCTTCCCCCAGGAGAGGGGTGGAAATGGAGATTTTGCAGTATCCTTCCCCTGCCACGCCCACCAAGCCACACTGCATCCACCAAACCATGCTCACAGAACCAGTAGTAAAAAAATTTAGATTTCACCACTGGCTGCCTCCCTTGCCCTCTGGAAAAGCATCTCCTTCCCCTAACAATGGAGGGCTTCCAGTCTCCTTGCTTTCCAGGAACCCACTGAAACCCAGAGGTTGTGGCATCCCTGTTAAGATTTTGCACGTTAAGGAGTGTGTTCAGGTAGCTTTTAATATGTTTTTATTCTATGTATTGATCCTAGTGGACACCATCCTGGAGTTGGGTGGGTTTAACAACTCTGTTTGTCTGCCTGCCTGCCTTCCAGGGGTGGGTTCTACCTACCTTTACTACTGGTTCGGAACGGGGCTCTTCTGTTCTATAGAACCGGTCCAAACTGAGGGCAACCCACCACTGCTGCCTTCTTGTCTCTCCAGGACATCAATATTATGTTAGCTAAAAAACTCAAGGAAGAATCTAACTCTTCACCTCTCCTGTATACCCCATAGTTTAAAATATCTCTTTTCACCATTTATTCTTCATCTTCTGCCTTTGTCTCTCCTGTTACTAAGAAAAATTCTTTCTGCTGCATGACAGAGCCTGTACTGTATTTCACATCATCAGTTCCTGTTCTTTAAAACAGTCCCTCCCTTGTTTTATAAAACACATACAAAGAAGGCATTCTTATGCCGAATAAAGCTTCCCATTCTTTCAGTTATCTCTGTCAAAGGTAAAGACCTTTTGCTGCTCTCGAACCTTCTTTTGTTTATAGAGAATGGGTTTTCCTTTACCATGTGTACCATTTCAAAATAGGTGGGTCTTTGCCATCGTAGTAAAACCATTGTCAATATTGTGAAATTAAAATGGGCATTTTGTGATCCCAGCACCATAGTAATCATTGGTTCCTTCCACAGAATTATTGACCCAGGGTTTTCAGAAGGAAGAGATTTTGCATTCTCTGTGAACTGCAGGTTGCACGAGACAGAGCATTTAGTGTTGCATTAGTATACAGAAACAATGAGAGTTTATAATGTGATTTACAATTGGCAAACACCTCCCAAAGGGGGGGGGGGGGAAACAACAACCTATATATAGTCCTCGACTTATGACTACAATTGAGCCCAAAATTGATGTTGCTAAGTGAGACATTTGTTAAGTAAGTTTTGCCCCATTTTACGACCTTTCTTGCCACTGTTGTTAAATGAATTCCTGCAGTTGTTAATTTAGTAACACAGTTGATAAGTGAATCTGGGTCCCTCATTGACTTTGCTTGTCAGTAGGTCGCAAGAGGGGATTATCAAAATCCAATCCAGAAGCACACACAGATAACTGAATCAGCTGGATTCATTAACTTCTTTATATTCATAATAACACATAAAGTATATTTACAATACAAACGGTTAATTCTTCAGCTCAGATCAGCAGACATGTTCACACACACAGAGTACAGCAGAGAGACCTTAACACACACACTGGTTTCAGTTGCTCTGCACAGAATCAGAAGCTACAGATTCCTGAGGAAGTGTGCAAGGCTGTAGGTGCGATGAGTTCCTCCACTTGTTTGTTGGACCCGTGCTCCTCCTGGTTGGTTTCGGCCAGCAGGGAGGTGACATGAGGCTGGCTCCAGGCTTTAATTAATGCGTTCTTGAGGGAGGGGTCCTTCCTGCAACCATTAAAAGAAGCGGTTGTAAGTCCCCTCCTCAAGAAGCCTTCCCTGGACCCAGCAGAATTAAAGAATTTTCCGTCAGTCTCCAACCTACCCTTTGTGGGAAAGGTTGTAGAGAAATTGGTGGCACTTCAGCTCCTGTGGTCATTGGATGAAACGGATTTTCTAGAACCTTTTCAGTCTGGCTTCAGGCCTGGCTACAGCACAGAAACTGCTTTGGTCACGCTGATGGATGATCTCTGGTGAGCCTGAGATGGGAGTCATTCCTCTATCTTGGTGCTATTTGACCTCTCAGCAGCTTTCAATACCATTGACCATGGTATCCTTCTGGGATGACTAAGGGAGTTGGGGGTGGGAGGCACTGTGTTGAGGTGGTTCTCCTTCTATCTCTCTGGTTGGTCACAGTCAGTGTTGGTAGGAGAACAGAGGTCGACCCCTAGGCCCCTCGTTTGTGGGGTGCCTCAGAGCTCAGTCCTCTCTCCTTTCCTATTTACATGAAACCACTGGGTGAAATCATTCAACGATACGGGGTGGGATATCAGCAATACGCTGATGATACCCAGCTGTATATCTCCACCCCCCCATCAGTTCAATGAGGCAGTGGACGTGATGTGCTTATGCCTGGAGGCTGTGAGGGCCTGGATGGGAGTCAACAGGCTTAGACTTAACCCAGACAAGACTGAATGGCTGTGGGTATTGCCTCCTAAAGACTATGTTGATTGTCCATCCTTGGTCCTGGGGGAGAGAAATTGTCCCCCTCAGAATGGGCTCACAATCTGGGTGTCCTCCTAGACTCACAGCTAAGATTGGAACAACATTTGCACAGGTTCGCCTGGTGCATCAATTGTGACCCTATTTGAATCAGGAGGCTCTCCTCACAGACACTCATGCCCTTGTCACCTCACAGTTGAATTATTGCAATGTGCTCTACATGGGACTACCCTTGAAAAGTGTTTGGAGACTACAATTGGTCCAGAATGCAGCTGTGTGCGCTATTGTGGGTGCACCTAGATACACCCACATTACACCAATTCTCCGCGAGCTGCACTGGCTCCCTATCAGTCTCTGGATGCAATTGAAGGTGTTGATTATTACCTTTAAAGCCCCATATGGCTCAGGGCCAGGCTATCTTCAAGACCGCCTTCTACCACATAGCTCCCATCGACTGGTAAGATCCTACTGAGTTGGTCCCGTCAGCTAAACAATGTCGGTTGGCGGGCCCGTGAGGGACGGCCTTCTCTGTGGCTGCCCCGACTCTCTGGAACCAATTACCTCCTGAGGTCTGGACTGCTCCCACTCTATTGGCCTTTCGGAAAGCAGTGAAGACCTGGCTTTTCCGGCAGGCCTGGGGCCGTTGATCTCGCTATGGTGATTTTGCAAGACCCGGCCATGGCATGGAGTGTATGGGTTTTTAATGTTCTTTTTAAAAAATTTTACGGGATATTGTTCGCATTGTTTTTTTTTTTGCTGTAAGCTGCCCAGAGTCTCTAGGGAGTTGGGCGGCATAGAAATGTGACAAATAAATAAATAAATAAATAAGGCACACCCTGGCTCCAGTCTGTTTCAGCTCCCAATTGGCTGACCTTGTTACCATGTCTTCCCAGTCATGAATATTCTGACAGGGATCCCATGACCCTGGGACACAGCAACCCTCATAAGTACGAACCATTCCTCTGAATTTTGATCACATGACCATGTTGATGCTGCAATTATTTTAAGTGTGAAAAACAGTCTTAAGTCACTTTTTTCTGTGCCATTGTAACTTTGAATGGTCACTAAACGAACTGTTGCCAGGGACACCTGAACAATCAAACTTTCTAATGTTTTTTTTCTCTATGCATCTCTTCCATGTGATCTTTATTTACATTTATGCTTTTCAGGAAAAGTTTATGTTGGTGCAAAGAAGGAGATTGCAGACAGCCGAATCCCGACACTCAACATATATATGAAGGTAAGCGTTAATTTTAAGATAGGTTTGTCGCTTTAATCATGGAGCTACTTAGTGTAAAATATTGTTATAGAAGAACCAATTGTCGCTCCATGGTGAGCTGAGAAGTTATTCACATTTGTAATTTAAACCCATTTGTGGTTATACGGTATTTGTCTGGAATATGAATGTGAAATGTATCCAGGTAGTAAGATTTGATTTTCCATTCATTTTCTTGTCAACTCAAAAGTACATCTAGATTACTGAACTGTTTCTGTTGTATATTAGCTTTTTAATTGTTATGATTGCCTTCAGGGGTTTGTGGGCCTCATTTGGCATGAATTCTTAAACTTTGGGTCAGAGATTACTGCCTTCTTTTACACAATTGTATATGTTATTACTGAGCTTGTAAACTGGGGTAGTGAAGCTTGTTGTGTGATTAACTTTTGTTGCAGTATTAATTTGCCATGTTCAGTATACACTAATACATCAGATAAACTTTTGGATTAGAAGCTTTAGGACAGCTCATGAGATACTGTCACTTGTTCTATAGAAATTGGGAAACTTTCCAAATTAATAGACTCAGTTTTATATTTCCTTCCTTCATTTGCATCATTCCACTAAACTCAAAAACATTTGAGTCGTTATGGATTTTTGCATCATTTCCTCTTGTATATAACATTAAATCATTTGCTGCTGGGTTATCTTGATGACTTTAGTCTACTCGCAATCTATAGCATGGCAGGAAAAGAGAAAAAGGTATAGGAAACATTTATTTTTTGTGCCCTCCATTCCTCTTTGTGGTTGGTTGTTTCTCTGAGCCATTTCACAATTTCTTGCAGGTTACTAATCCAGTTAGAAACCAGTTGACTGAATTCTGCAACCGCTAAGAGCAGAAACCACTAGCTAGAATACTTGCAGATCTGCACATTAAATCAGAAACGGTCACACAATATTTGTGCAGGAGTTGGCATCATAAAGATTGAGGCTGTTAGAGTATCCATTAGCACTCCAAATGATGTTTAGCATCCTCAACAAATTGAAAGTAGTCATTTGAAAAAAAAAGTTGAAATGTAGTGGTATTGTTTTAAGAGTTACGGATGCCTGGGACATTATGCAAGATTACCCAATTGTCCAGAAATGGTTGCACACATCTAGCATCCTTTCATAGTCCAAACTTAATTTAATCATAAGAGATTAGAGACACTTCTAAGTCTCACCCCCCAAGATTTCTGGTGACCTGAGACAGGACATTATGACCAAAGTTATTAATCCAACCTACAATGTCAACATAACTATAGACCAGTGATGGCTAACCTTTTCCAGACTGAGTGTCCAAAGCGTGTGCCCGAACCCCCAAAACACAATGCACTCACATCCCTTTGCATGCACCCCTGTGCAAATGCATGTGGCCCCCACGCATATGCACTGCCCCCCCATGCATGCACAGCCCCCACACATACGCCCTGACCCTGCACATGCATGGCAGAGACCCAAAGACCAGCTGGCTGGCGGGAGGTGTGCATGCATGCGCAGCAGAACTGAACTGGGGTGACAGCTTGCGTGCCATCAGAGATGGTGCTGCGTGCCACCTCGGCATGTTTACCATAGGTTCACCATCACAGCTATAGACCATTCCAAATTCCCCAACAATGCTGCTGGATAACTGGGAGATGTTGTAAAAATAATAATAAAAAAGGAGTGGGGATTTGTAAAAAAAATAAAATAAAAAAGGGATGGGGGTTTGATTTGAAGGGACAGGGCTTCAATTGTACAATTATGGTTGTCATTTCAATTTTTTTAAAACCGTTCCAGCAGAGGCTCCAAGCTTCTTACAGTATTGATAACAAAGAGCCCTCAACAATGCTGAGCATGACTCAGGGCTTAAGGAATCGGGATATTGGGCACATCCCTCTTTCATGGGGTATAGATGGAACAGGAGGGGAGTGTTTTGACCCCTTCCCCAGAAAGATTTCCTCTACCTGTAAAATGCCAAGGCATTTCTCAATTTAATTTTTTTATTTGTTGACACAGAAGCTGCTTAGCTTGCTACCCTGTGTGTTGCTAGATGAAGATATCCGCTTATTTTTCTGTCAGTCAGAGTTTGACAGTGAACAGATACCTCAAGGACTGAGAAGGCTACGTCCTCGCACTCGCCGTGTGTGAGTATGTAACAGACATAGGTGACAGTTCTTACTAAGTTCCTAGTCTAGCTAATAAACATTCAGCTAGTTGAAATCAGTGGTGGGTTCCTCCCGGTTCGGCCTGGTTCCATTGAGCCAGTAGTGGTGATGATATGATGTCACCGAACCAGTTCTGCCCCCCTGCCCCCACCCCCTGCATTATTCTTACCTTTTATTTGACTCCACCCCCAATCTATTGCTGCCTCCTGAGTCCCAGCTGATCGGCTAGAAGGAAAAAAACCTGTTTAAACTCTTGGTATGGGGCTTCAAAGGGCCGCCCTACAGCTGATCAGTGTTAAAAGGCAATGTGGTGATAGACCGATGCCTCCGAAAACAAATGAGTAGACCGGTGCCTGCAAAAATAAATGAGTAGACCAGTGTCTCCAAAAACAAATGAGTAGATTGGTGCCGGCAAAAATAAATGGGTAGACCGGTGTCTCCAAAAACAAATGAGTAGACCAGTACCTGCAAAAATAAATGGGTCAACCAGTGCCTCCAAAAACAAATGGGTAGACCGGTGCCTCCAAAAACAAATGAGTAGACCGGTACAGCTCTGCAAGCAGTTAAAAGTCTGGTAGACCAGTACCTCTGCTAAATCCTAAAGAATTGTCACATGACTATCAAGCCACACCCACAAAATAAGCCACGCCCACAGAACTGGTAGTAAAAAAATTTAGAACCCACCCCTGATTGAAATGCTAATTCTGTATTGATCTGCAGTGGAGCTTGTGAAATACTCTTTCTCTGTTCTTTATGATAGAAAAAGTGTGAGTCCTCAAGAACCAGGGTTTGATAGATTGGCAGCTCCACGAGTGGAGGTGAGTGCTTCATTCACTATGTTGTCTAACATTATTGTTATAATATATGGTTTTTATGTATTTTGTGCAACAACTATAGCCAACCAGTAGATGGCAGTGTTTATATGTTTGCATCTATGGTATATACTCTATGAACTTTATCTGTATAAAAGTTCCTTGTTTCTTGTCATAGTTAAGCAGTAAAGCACATGGTGACTGTGCACTTTGTTTGTTCGGTAAGGCTATATAAACAGCATTTCTAACAGCTATAAAGATATTTCTCTGAATGTGTCACTATTCATCTAGTGGGCTAGTAGGAAGAACACACACTTCTTCCGTTCTGCTTAACTTAAAAAGAATGGAGAAGGAGGAAGAGAGAAAGAAATGAAGAAATTTAATATTATTGTATTAAATAGAATTGGATTAACGTTCTCAAAATATTTGTAACAAAATCCACATATAAATAGTTATGTAAACACATTACTGAACATATTTCATCATAAGATATGGATTTTTATAGATAATTTATCTCAAAATTGCAACTTCCCTGAATTTCCTGGAGGAAAGATAAATATAAAAATGACTGATCAGCATTCCCCAATTTACTCTTTTGAGATACCATTGGAATTTCAGTTCCCAAAGTTCTCAAACAACAGTTGCAGTTCCACCATATCTGAAAAATGCCAAATTGGTGTTACGCACTAATAGGTGGATAGAGCAGTGATAGATAAGTACAGGCAGATTCTTTTTTCCTCCCTCCCTTTCTCTTTCTCTTTTTCTTCTTTCTGAAACAGTTGAGTGCATATTTCTGCCTTTCTTATGACAACTGAAATGTATTATATAGAAGGTTAGAGTTCTTAAAAATTACTTTAGCTAAAACTGTAATTTAGTGGTCATTTTCTTTTAGAGCCATGAAATCTATCAATCAGTGTTATCATGGTAGGGTATAATTCTGCAGTAGGGAAATATTGGCAGAAGCCTGTAAGAGGGCACAGTTGCTACACATAGTGGTATATAATTGGTATTATATACCAGTTATAGGCTTTCTAATACAAGATTTTTGCACAAATATATTCAGGGTCTTTAAACTATTGTGATTCTATGTTTACTTTCTGGGAATAAAGATTATAGCCAATTTTTGTAATTTTGTAATCTGATCTCCTAATCTTTCCCATAGGCACTGTTTGATTTTACTGCCTCCAGTAAACTGGAATTGAGCTTCAAGAAAGGAGACTTGATCTATTTACTCAGCAGGATCAATAAAGATTGGTTTGAGGTAAATATTGTTGGGTTCTCAACAATTCAGAATTTACTGATCTGAATTGATCCAAACTGCAGTATCTCCAGTGCAGTGATGGCTAACCTTTTCCGGACCAAGTGCTCAAAGCATGTGTACCTGAACCCCCAAAATGCAATGTGCGCGCAGCCCCTCTGCACTTTCCTGCCCCCGCACATGTGCACACGGCCCCTGTGCATGTGTCCCACCCCCTGCACGTGCATGTGTGGCTCCCTGCATGCCCCCACCCCCTTGCATATGCGCACCCCCCATGCGCGGCAGAGACCCAAAGACCAGCTGGCCAGCGGGAGATATGCACACATGCGCAACGGAGCTGAACTGGGGCGATGGCTCACATGCCATCAGAGAGGGCACTGCATGCCACCTCTGGCACACGTACCATAGGTTCACCATCATGGTCCTAGTGTGACCATTGTGGAATTCAAGTATGATAGAAGTTTAGGACTTGCAACAACTCAGGTTCAGTCAGGGATTCTTTAATCCTTCTCATCATTGCATGGTAAATGGAACATAAGGCATTGCAGATTATCTTCCAGGGATTACACTTCCAAAGAAGAGATGTGGCTGGTGGATTAATCTGAGATGTGGCTGGTGGATTAATATAGCTACATTGTCATGCTTAGAGCTAGAACGTTTGCCAATTGGCATCATATATGTAAGACATGTATACTTACTTGCTATCTTTGGGTTCTTCTATTGCTGTTCATTCTTTTAGTGGCTTGCTGACCCATATCAATGTCTTTTGAGTTTAATTGGGAAGGTTATCCTGGGCCATATCCATGGGCAACAATAACACTCTCCTCTTCTGCTCTCATGCAGTCAATAGGAGGGAGTCATCTTTTTAAAAACTGTCCTGTTTTATTCCAGGGAAGTCTTCGAGATGCTACTGGGATTTTTCCGTGTGACTTTGTGTCAGTCATTAAAGATCTCCCTCAGGAAGAGGATCCAATCAACTGGCTACGCTGCTATTACCATGATGACAATGTTAGCTCTATCAGGTAGTACAACAAAGCACCTTCTGGGCATTGTACTTTACATAGCTGTCAGTCTTTTGAGGTTCAACATCAGTCCCACTCTGAGAATTGTTCTCCTATTCCCAATAAGAGCAGGAGATTGTGGAATAATATTTTTGTTTTACATTTATTTATGTAGCGCTATGGACCAGCATTACATCTTATAGACTGCAAGATGACAGTCTTTGATTTATAGCGGCTGTGTCATGAATCAAATTCAAATCTTCCCTCCACTAAAATCAGTTATTTCTTTAAGGTAATCTCCTAACTTTGCCCCTTGCTGTCTAGACTGATGATACTATCCTGTCTTGCAGAATAGTTCTTAAGCAATGTATGTGATATAATTTGAGCATTTGAAATTATGAATTATAGTTAATCAATATTATCACTGAAACTTCTCTATTTATGTTAGATTGGTTATACTTCATAGGCCTTGGAAGCTGTTTGGTGTAGAGATACATTTCAACCTTCCCTGTTGGTAAAGGACATACTACATGTTACAAGCTAATATGTATGCCTAAAAGTAAAGGAAAGATTGTTTTTGTGATGGGGAAACAGACGCACATTTCCACCTTATCATTATTTAACCTTGATCAAATAAATCAACTTTATATTCTTTCTTTTTTACTTGTAACAATCTTGGTCTTTATTCCTTCAAATAATATCCTAGAATTTTCATTTTTTATTTATCCTTTTTCACAAACTCTTCAAAGCTTTAAAAAGGAACTTTTGTAAATCCAATATAGTAAAGTTATCCAGATGATAAGTTTTGATTTGTTGTTTGTATATCCCTTATGACATGGGTGTCAAATTTCGGCATCATGTGATGTTTTGTGATGTTTTTTCCCTTCGTGGAGCTGGGGTGGGCATAGCCTGTGCATGACGCATCTGGCCCACAGGCTGCCAGTTTGACACTCCTGCCTTAAGACATCAGACGTTTTCAGTTCTATGTCCAATGTAGCAGGGATTCCCCCCCCCCCATCTTTCTTTTAACCTGTCCTTTTAAAATCAACTTTCAGATCAATCTCAGTCTTGTCTGGTAAAATTTGTTCTTCTTATATAACATAGCAATAGCACTTACACTTATATACCGCTTTATAGTGCTTTATAGCCCTCTCTAAGTGGTTTAAGCATATTGCCCCCAACAATCTGGATCCTCATTGTACCAACCTCAGAAGGATGGAAGGCTGAGCCGTTCAGAATCGAACTCCTGGAATGAGCAGTGAGTTAGATTGCAGTTAGCCTGCAGTTATTTAGGAGAACAAACACACCAGGATTCAGGAGTCCACCTGCATTTAAAAAACAGAGGCCACTCTTTTGAAGATAACTAAAGTCCACATTTTGGACAGAGAGCACCGCTAGTTTGAAAGAGGGGTCAAAGAGGCTATCTATATCAAAATTAAACAGCCTTCTCTTAACAGAGGGGAAGGGATGTGACATCATCTATTTCCACTCTAAACACAATCCCTTCAACAGTTCCAAGAAGGCTCCACACTCATTTGCACCACTCAGATGATCCTGATGACGCAGATAAACTTCCAGGGGACCTTAATGACTCTCTAAAAGAGTGCAAATGACCAGCTGTCTGCAAAGAGTTCAAATCCTTCCATTCCCCACCATTCAGTCAGAACTGAAGGAGGTTCTGGGATGAGAAGTGAAACATTTTCAAAGAAAAAACAGAAAGTCCAGTTGCCTCTTAAAAAAGTACATTTGGGACCTGCAGTACTGTATTCTAATCATTACACCACCATGACTCTTAAATACATCTTTAAATATAGTCTATTTGTAGAGGTGGACATTCTTAAATAGCAATAGCACTTAGACTTATATAGCTCTTCATAGTGCTTCACAGCCCTCTCTAAGCGGTTTACAGAGTCAGCATAATTGCCCCCAACAGTCTGGCTCCTCATTTTATCCACCTTGGAAGGATGGAAGGCTGAGTCAATCTTGAGCTGGTGAGATTCGATCTGCTGAACTGCAGCTAGCAGTCAGCTGAAGTAGCCTGCAGTACTGCACTCTAACCACTGCACCACCTTGGCTCTAAATGTAATTTCTAAGTCCATTGTTCAAAAATATCCTCATATGACTCTGTGTAATATCTTTTTGAAGGCAATTTGAAGGAAAAGATGGCTATTCTGTCAACTTCCAGAATTTTAAACCTATTGTTTTGTGCCCTTCTCACAACAGTAACTGCAGGGAGTACTTATGGGAGATCTCAAGTCCTTTCCTTGTCTGGAGAGGAAATTCAAAGAGCTGATTTACTTGCTGGCTCTTCGTTCTTCGATGATTCATTGGCTGCACTTTTAGCAGAGCTGTCTTCAGTTCATTATTTCTTACTGAAAAGTTCCCTATTCATAATCCTTCTTGAAAATGCACTACTTAAAAAAAAAACCTGATTTGTAGTTTTGGGTCTACTTTATTAGCTGAAAAGTATTGTAGTGATAGGATTTCAGAGCAAAGGGCAGGGAATGTGGACAAATATATGGATTTTAATTCCTAGAATTCTCATAACGGGGCATGTTGGTTGGCAAATTTGGGGAGTCACTCTCCACACTTCTAGAAGGTAGGGTTAGTTGGGGAAGGCTAGTGCCCTATTCATCTCTTTTTAAATCTCTTGACACACAGCCAAGAACTTCCTGTTTTAAATACATGCTGGTGAAATCATGTCACAATTGCACTTCTGGAAACACTGAGTTACCTAGAACTGAAAGAAAAAAAAAACTTGGTTGCTATTAAACACTATCAGATTAGGGGTATGATGCTGTGCTGATTGTTACTCCTCTCTTAGTTGTCCCCAAATACAGCTGTTTAAATGTGCATGATAATTTTTCCTTAATGGGCGAGAGTACTATGTGTATATATTTCATTTTTTACTTTTTTGTACTTATATTCTAAATGTAGTATGTTTTTTTTTTACTCTGTATGAAATTATCTTCAAAAAATTATTCCCTTTTCTCCCCTTTAGGGATATATCAGTGGAAGAGGACTTGAGCAGCGTCCCGTTGTTCCAAGACCTTATGGAGTTAATCAGGTAAAGATACAAGCCGATCAACTTTCAGTCTGGATATCTCCAAATTTTTGCATTCATATACACTGCTCAAAAAAATAAAGGGAACACAAGCAGAAGACATCCAAGATCTGAATGAATTAAACAGCCTTATTGCTATTTCATTCATTCAGATCTCGGATGTGTTCCCTTTATTTTTTTGAGCAGTATATATTAAATTTATATGCTGCCCATCTCGCTGTCTAAAACAACCCCAAAATTAGCCAAGAACTCAGGTTTTTACATGAGCATACCTGCCTTATAGACCAGTGGTTCCCAATCTTTCGGCTTGGCAATCCGAGGGTGGGGGGAAAGAGGATGGTTCCCAGAGGAGGTATTCAACTGGTACAGACCGGTTCGGCCGAACTGGTAGCAGAAATCGTGGGTGGGCCCGGCCTGGCCCCCACCCCACGCCAGCTCTATGCCATCCTATTTAGGTACGTTTTTGAGGCTGGGCGCATGCGTGGATGAATGTGCTCACATTTGCAAACTGGTAGGGAAAGTAAGTGAATTCCACCCCTGGTGATTCTGTGTGAGCAGTTGGCATGTTCACAAGCACTCACAACTCCATTTGCACAAGCAGCAGGCCTGTCTTCACCTAGTTCGGTTGGATAAAGGAAGGGCTAAAATGATTCCTCTTTGGGCTGATTCTTTGATTGAGCAGCAGGCTTTCAGCTCTAACTTTTTTAAAACAATTAAACAATTGTTTTAACCATTGTTAACAATTAAAAAGATAAGGGGAATTTTGAGAAATATATTTAATAAATGAAAGAAAAGTTGGGGTTGCCTGGACACCATAGTGGAAAATAGAAAACTGAAAATGAATGCAGCAATAGAGAGAGACGAAAGAAGAGTAGAGGGCTGGAAGGGAGGGAGAAGGAGAGAGAGGAATGGGAAGAAAGGAAAGAGGGGAGGAAGGAAGGGAGGGGAAATAAGAGTAGGAGAGAGGGTTAGATAGGGAGAAAGAGAGGAGGAGAGGGAGAAAGGAAGGGGAAGTGGAGAAGGAGTAGGAGAGGAGAGAAGAAGAAAGTAGGAAGGAAAGAAGGGAGGGAGATGGAAGCGGTTGAGAACAAAGATTGCTGCACAATAAAAAAAAGATGAAATGGAACAAAGGCAACCCCGAACACGTGGTAAATGCACTAAGATAAAAAATGAATTATTAAAAAATAAAAGAGAATAAATATGAGCAAAAACAGAGAAATTAGAATTTGAGGGTGAATAAAGATGTTTATACAAATAAGCATAAAAATTTTAAGATATGTTCAAAACATGGAAAAAGAAGATTTTGGCAAAAATTGTAACTGAGTAAAATGTATTGGAATAAAATAAATTGTGTAAGTTATGATATGGTCAATACTCTGTTCATAAAATATGCGGGTGAATGTGGGGGTGGGGGGAAACAATAAACCTTGATTCAAAAAAAAAAAAAGACTTTTAGCTCTAATGTATTTCTCAGCTCTGGTTTCTGGATCTGAGCTTATTCCTCACATCTACCTTAAAACAGAAAACATTGGCAATTGCCAATCTCTATTTTGCCTCAAGACTATTGCCATCCTCCTAGTCTTAATGTTGAACAAATAATAAAAGTAATGGTAAACCAAGCTGCATTCATTTGTTCTCCTGCCAAATGTCATCAGCTGATGGTAAATATCTGCCAACTGCTCTCCTAATTGTGGAAAGAAATGCATTTTGTCAAAGATAGCTTTGGTTTTGTGCAGATTGTTGGTCTTGTTGTGTTCAGATGAGAATCAGGCTCTTTTTGGATATGGGTTTAGTATTATTCCAGAGTAGTGTCACTCCAAAATGATACTAGTCTGGAATAGTGCTAATTTGGAATAATACTATAAGGGAACAGTACTAAAATTTATTTTTTAAACTGTGCCATACTGGAGAAGACATTGGCTTCCAGCAAATGGATTGGTTTCTTGCTCCTTTACAACTGGAAGCTAACCCAGTTGGTTGAAGATAGTCTTTATACACATACACACCACACATGCACACAGCTTTCCTCATAGTGTATTTGTCTGCAAGCCCTTCCCTGATTTGCCTTTTGAGATTGTGAAGTTCTGTGACAGATCCAAATCAACTCAGCAGCTAAACCTTTGAAGAGTGTATCTGATAATGTCATTTTCTTGCCTGTCGAACTTGGCATTTTAACATTAACCAAGAAAGCATCTGCAGACAAGAACAGGTTTCTTGAATGATATTGCAGTGGCTAAGATGATAATTGTTTATCTGTTGCTAATAACTAACAGAGTCTATCTTTGGCACTGACAACAAAAAAACAGGTGAGAGACTGTGTATATGCCAGCATGGGATGGGACACACTTCCAGACCAGAAAGTGGAAATGTGTTTTGGCACATTCTTTTTGGTGTGATTCTGATCCTATAATGAAATGTTTTTTTCCTCAGGCGTGAATTTCAGCGGAACGATATCGCTCTGAATTATCGTGATGCTGAGGGGGATCTGATCCGTTTACTTTCTGATGAGGATGTTGCGCTTATGGTGATGCAGGGCAGAAGTTGGCCTTTTGAGAAACATATCTTCCCATGGAAATTGCATGTTACCAGAGAAGCTGATTACAGCATTTACCACTCAACAAAACCTCTCTATTCCACATAAAAACCACTAAAAAACATTCATAAGGGAACTTGATGTTTTGACAGAAAGCAGTAATAATTAACTGATTAGACCAGTGTGGAATTGACCATTAAAAAAAATATTCTGTACTATTTCACACAATGCTTTTCCCCCACCTTAAAATTATGAAGCATGCCTAGCAGTCCTTATGATTTATAGACATTACTAGATTTCTTTGTGCTAAATTACCAGTTTTAGTAGTTTGCATATTAAATGCTTGTTTTAGAAAAAATGTTATTTTTATTTAATATTGAGCTGTTATAGAACTAGAATTAGAAATACAGAAATAAAATATTAAAAGACATTCTCTACTATTGTCTTCTATTACTCCTGTTTTGACAAGCTTCTAATAATTTTGTAATGTTTCATTGTAATTGATGTTGGTTTTATTGTTGTTATTAATATTCAGACCCCATAAATACATTTTCTTACACAAGTATGTTTTAGAAAAAGCAACTACCATATTTTTCAGAGTATAAGACACATCTTTTTCCCCCCAAAGAGGGTGAAAATCTGGGTGTGCCTTATACTCTGAATGTAGCCCCGCCCAGTCTCCCAAACAGAGATTTCAGAGGCTGAAAGAAGCCTCTGAAAGAAGCTTCAGGAAAAAAGCCTCAGAAAGGCTTTTATCTAAAATAATATGGCAAGCAACAAAAGAAGAATCAGTAAAGGTTCTAACCAAACTATGCTAACAAATCTGGAGAATGACACAATAACCAACAGATTGGAAGAGATTAATCTACATACCAATACCAAAGAAAGGAGATTGAATGGAGTACAGATAGTCCTTCAGAATAAAAGCCTCTGAAAGAAGCTTCAGAAAAAAAAGCCTCCAAACAGAGCTTCAGAAAAAAAGCCTTTTTTTCTGAAGCTCTGTTTTGGAGGCTTTCAGAGGCAGAAAAAAAAGTTTTTTCTGAAACAGAGTTTCAGAAGTTTCAGGGGCAGAAAAAGACATTTTATCTGAAACAGAGTTTCAAAAGTTTCAGAGGCAGAATAAAAAGCAAGGCACAGAACTCACAACCAAGGAACCTGTTGCTAAAATTCACCACTGGGAACAGCTGATTGGGGGTATTCTGGTAGGCCGATCCACCCACCAATCAGCTTTTTTCTTATTTTCCTCCCCAAAAACTAAGGTATGTCTTATACCCCGGTGCGTCTTATACTCCGAAAAATAGGTATATTGAAGGCTGTACCATATTTTCCTGAGTTATCTCCATTTTAAAGAAAGAGGACCCAAAGAATATGTAACCTTGGTATTTAGACTTGAAGAAAGAAATTTTTTGCGGGGGTCAATCACTTTCCTTTCCGTTCTTTTTCCCTCACATCTGCATGTACTTAGTCAAGGCACGTAATAGTCTATGTCAAGATTTCTTTTTTTAGAAATATGCAAGTGGACATTTCTACACATTTTTCCAATGAACTATGCATTTTAGTGTACTTTAATATCTGTTAAGAACAACTTGTGCTTTGATTACAGATACGAGACCAAATTTCATGACATCAGCTCATGTATTGGAGGAGAGTCTATATGATAGCAAACATCTGCAGAAATTTGCACTTTTTGTGGAAGATTTTTTTAAAAAAAGAGTAGATGTCTTACAGAAAATATATGTAAAGACATGGATTCCAACTATATGCAGGTAGTCCTTGACTTACAGCAGTTCATTTAGTGATCTTTCAAAGGACATAAGTGATTTATGTCCATTTTTCAGACTTATGACCATGGTCCTGTGATTTACATTCAGATGCTTGACAACTGGTTCATATATTTGAACTTTGCAGTGTCCTGGGATTATGTGATCACCTTTTGCAAACTTCTGACAAGCAAAGTCAGCGGGGAAGCCAGATTCACTTAACAACCGTGTTACTAACAATAACTGCAGTGATTCACTTTACAAATGGGCAAGAAAAATCATAAAATGAGGCAAAACTCACTAACAAATTTCTCACTTAGCAACATAACGACTCCCTGTACAAATATGTATTTTTCTGTGCAAATATGTATGCAGTTTTTCCACTCAGTTGCAAATAGAACTTGTGGTTGGTATGTTGAAAAACCAGGGACAAACAGAATTGGCAAAATCACCCCCTTTTTATACTATAAATATATTTCTGAGGTGATCATAAGGAAGGCATTTTTAATTCTACTTCCTAAACATTCTGAGCTACTGTTTTTCTTCTAGCTCCAGTTGGTAGATCTTGAAGTTCTTCTTGAATTTCATTCTTGGACTAGAAGGAATGGTTTAATCCCTGTTAAACCATTACTGTGCATAGTTAACCGGGGACAGGGCCAGCGGTGGGTTTCATGTATTCTTACCACCAGTTTGTGCTGTGTGTGCATGCTTGCTTTACGCCTGCATGCCTTCCGCATGTGCCTCGCCTTCTGTGCATGCGCTTGCTCACGTGAGCGCCTTCTGCACCTTCCACGCATGCACTCGGCCTCGAAAACATGGCTACATAGGACAGCATTAAACTGGGGCGGGTGGGCAGGCCCAGCAGCAGTTGCCGCTACCGGTTTGCTTGAACCAGTCCGAACCGTCTGAATACCACCTCTGGACAGGGCTATAACTTTTACCATCCCTGATCCTTGACCATACTGCCTAGAGTCTAGACCTATTGGAAGCCCTGAACCTCTCTGAGATTTCCCCACTTTGAACTAGAGAAGAGGGAGGTAGAAACTAATTGGAAATACCCCAATACTGCATAAAAATCCCTTTTCCAAATTCCTCAAAAGTTTATTCCAAAGAAAAGGAGCTTCCGTTTTCTAGTTCTTCCTCAAGCTGATTTAGAATTTCTTTACAGTTGGGTGGCGGTGGTTAGTTTCTGTGGAGATGTGGTATGTTTCTTCTCTATTGTTGGGGAAATGTTTGGCACAGGAGTCTAATAATGTATCCATACACATGTAAATAAATAAATAAATAAAAGTCCCCCTTGGTTATAGCATTTCCTCTTTTAAAAAATCCCCAATGATAAGAATATCTTCTTGATCTTCAGGGACTCAAAGCGTGGTAAGCTAGGGAAGTTGCAGACTGCTGTAATTGTATAAGGGCGGACAAAACCCTTCAATCTGTCTCTTGGCTATCTTGTAAATAAGATACATGCAAAATGAGGATTTCAATTTTCATTCTTTGCTCTCTTTGGAGTAATCAGGATGAGATGGCAGGAGGCAGCATACTAGGAAAAGGGAGGTCATAATTAGCACAGAATTGTGAATGGTACAAAATCTTCCCATATGGATACAAAGCCTCCCAACCTCCTATTTGCTTTAAGGAATGGGGAAACCACACAAATGCTTTAGACTCTGGAAGGATTTCATTTTGTAACTTTCAAGTCTGGAACTCTCTATTCCCTATCAGTTATCACATACAAGGTATAAATCTAACTATTCCATATTTTTTTTTATGAATAACAAGTTAGCTACCTTGGGTGTTTGTCTAATAAATTAGTGCCCCTCAGGAGCCTTTGGGGAAATTTTACTGGCTGGCATGTCTGAATGCCACACTGCTGCTAAAAGTAAAGGAAACCTGTCAGAAATAAGGTATGTATGAAATAACTGGTAATTTTAATTATGTGCCATTTTTTTTTGCATTGACTTTCTTCTGAGCCCATAATTACCTTAAGGTTTTAACCTACCTTTCACAGATAGGTTTCACTGTCTACTTCCTCTCTCATTTCTTCTGCCATACTTCTTTCAATCTCTTAGAAATAACTCTAGTTCTTTTTTCCCCTTGAATGAATAGGGAATAAGCTTTATTGTTCTTTCTGTTGCCTTGCAAATTTTGCAGCTAATTCCTATTCTCTGCTATTTAAGGGGGGGGGGTGGGACCCAATGGTATATATATTATTTTTCCTTAGAAAATAAATTCTTAACCTGTCATTGCTCCTGGGGCATGCTGAGAACTTGCTCCAAATCAAGAGTATGGGATGAAAGAAGAAATGTGAGTTCAGCTACTCTTGGGGAACATATTTCTCTCAAACCACTGGGCAAAGGAAGACACATCAAGCTGTTTGATTGTCAGAAGCACAGGCACAAACTTCTTGAACTTCTTAAATATAGGGCGACTTTGATACTGGGTAGATCACTTGGTATTCAACATTATACTGGAGAAAGAATGATAGAAATAATTAAGTAAGGGAATAGGTGAGGCAGAGCTATGGTTTCTATGAAAGGAAGCAAGACAGCTCCTTCAGAACTGAGAAGACAGATAAATGCTGTCCAGTTTTGAAAGGACATTTTTTCTGTTGGGAAGGAAGGAAGGAAGGAAGGGAAGAGAAGAGAAGGGAGGAAGGAAGGAAGGAAGGTTTGATGAAGGGGAGGGGAGTTCTGGTGCAGGGAGGACTAGGATTGAGTGTCATTAATGCAAGCATTGCCCAAAAAATGCTAAAAGAAATTACGGGTATGCATTAATATAGTAAGATAGATTATAAGAGCTGTGGTGGCACAGTGGTTAGAAGGCAGTACTGCAGACTACTTCTGCTAACTGCCAGCTGTTCAACTTTTTGATTCTCACCAGGCTCAAGGTTGACTCAGCCTCCCATCCCTCCGAAGTGAGTAAAAGGTGGACCCAGATTGTTGGAGGCAATAGGCAGACTATATAAACCGCTTAGAGAGGGCTGTAAAGCACTGTGAAGTAGTATATAAATCTAAGTGCTATTGCTATAACTTAATTAAATGCAATCCATCACACTCCAGTGGGAAGTCTGAGATCCTGCTCCATCTCTATTCAGATGCTCAGCGTTGATGCTCAACCTCCAAGAAACACCACTTCTTAGAATTCTTTACTTTTAAATCTGTTAAGAGAGAAATTTAAAGAGTCAAAAAACAAGGACAACTCCTCCACACCATACATCCTGCACACCCCACATTTGGGATTGCAGGGAGGAAAGTTATAATTTCAGATAACTACATCTTTTAAATGAAGCATTCAGGATTTATTTTCTGAATCACATAATGCTCTGCTCAAATTGCAGTATAAGGAGGATAGAGAGGAAAAAATATCCCTGTTATTACTTTTTGTGCTGGCCCTTTTAGCAACTAGAAAATTACCAGGAGATGTAAGAGTTTTTGGTGTTTTATTTGTTTTTCTTTTAGTTGCATGAATAATCTTTGGCCAGCAACGCTGACATTTTGTATTGGCTGAAACTTTTCTCTCTTAATTGCAAAAGCTCTGGAATTTAATGGAATTAAATCCATGCAAATTTAATTCCCCAACAAATTAGCATTTCTTTCTGGCATGGGGATGGATTAGATTTTCTGTTTTCCATTAAACTCTGAGAAAACAGATGTGTTCTTTTATACAATCAAATGCACACAATAGTATAGAAAGATAGGAAACTGGTAGCAACATGCAACAGCTGAATATCATAATGAAATGTCGAATCCACTGTTGTATAAAATAAATCAGAAAGACAATTTCATGTGAAACTTTATTCCTGAATATTTGAAGCTGGCTGCCAGTGAGGCAATTGGTCCATCTTGACTAATGCTATTAAATCACGTTAGTGTAATTTTTGTGTGATTGATTTCTCAGTATCACTTAGCCTTTGTTGAAGCTGGTCCACATTACTTGTTGAATGTGGTTGGCTGGTGTGTAGTGTAAACTCAGGCTATATTGATAGTTTATTGTTCCATATGACTTGTGAAGTTAAAAAAAATCACATCAGAAAACCATTGTTAACTTGGGGGTAGTGTGCTGGGTTTAAAACAGCCTCATCACATCATAATGTGTATCTGTCTGTGTGTGCTGTGTATGTAGGTTTTGACTCTATTCTTTCTATCTTGTTCATTTTGACTATCTGCCTCTCCTCTAGATACCTGTGAGCAGAGGGCTATCTAAATAGCTACCATAGAAAAGCCTGGAAGATAACAGTTGATAGAATTGAATTTTCTGTATATGAAAGATAGAATCTTCCAAACAGCTCCTTACATAAGTCAAATGATAATGACCCACAATTTAATTTGAGACGATGTCTTAATTTGGGGATCTTAAATATGGTGCCCATGATCACTAATATGCCTAAGAATCTTTCTTTGGCATCTACCCAACAACATTCTTTCTCAGAACTGTTCAAAAATTTATTTCATTTAAAATAAATGAATGAAAAGCGGGCAAGCTAAGATTCAATGTTGCTCTTCCTCACCCCTGCATGTGGAAGTTTGGTGTATTTGTTTTCCCTAAGGATGCGGATATGTTTTTCTGTCGACACTTCACCTTTTGTGAAACTTGAATTTTGATATATTTTGTGGGAAAGAAAATGTGATTTGGCATTTAGAGTCCATGTTTTACCTCTGGTTTTTGGTCCCCTAAAATAGATTTGAGAAGGGGCTTTTAAGCCATCTAGCCAAATCCCCTATTTAGGATGTGTTCAAAACATCTGACTGTGCTATTCTTCTTGGACACATCTGGCCCAAAGGCAACACTTAGTGCAGAATAACAAGATTACAGTATGTGTCTCATGGCCATTGTTGAGTCAGGGCCATTAACAAGAGTGTCAGGCGATGATTTTTTTTAGTGAAACTAACACAGATAATTACACGATTGTACCCTTAGATTAATAACTTGATAAAAACTGGCAGATTCTGAATGAATATGTGCATGGCAGCTAGGTATACATCCTCACTTTGAAGAAATTTTTTTTGTGGATTTTTGTAGGTGTAAAAAACAATATATTTTGAAACCTCATTTTAATGGACAGTGGTGGGAAAGAAAACTGCCTAAAATCTCTCTAACCTAAGAATATTTCATTTTAGTGACTCTAATATGTTGTAACTTGTGTCACTTGAATGTTGATACATTAAGAAATGGTATAAACTATATAACCTGTGTTATCTATGTAAGGATATTATTATATAAATATTGCAAATCACATTGCATTTTTGTCCAATCATTTTGTCCAATAAAATTGTAGTTTGATTATAATAGATTAGGGGTGTCAGACTCGATTTCATTGAGGGACGCATCAGGGTGTGTTTGGCCTCAGGAGTGTTGGGGGTGGAGGGCATGGCCAGCTTGATGTCACTCATTGAGGCTTGGTTTTTGGCCACAACGGCTATCCTGAGCTCCATTTCTGCCATGATGGCCTCCTGCAGTCCTCTGCCAGCGAAAAGGGAGCTCGGGAGGGATGTTTTTGCTGGCAGAGGGTGACAGGAAGCCAGCGCGGCCCAAAATGGAGCCCAGGAGGGCTGACGCAACCCTCCTGAGCTCCCTTTTTCCTGACAGAGGCACTGTGGGCTGGTCCTTCACTGTTTCCAGGGTGGACCTGCGGGTCAGATCTAAGCACCCCCCAGGCTGGATCCGGCCCCCAGGCCTTAGTTTGACACCCCTGTAATAGATAGTCTAGATCAGGCATGGCCAACCTTTTGGCTTGCCTGGGCCATTTTGAGCGAAGAGGAATTAACTTGGGCCACCATATAATCAATGTGTATGAAAAACAAACTTCCTTTATTTTTTGAGTCTTGTGGGGTCACGTTACTATTGTCCAGGGCTGCATGTGCCCATGGCCCATTGGTTGGACACCCTGCTGTAGATTATTCAATGAAATACAATGCTTTCTTAAAATGTTATGCAATTATTTTAAACATGAAACATTTAGTTTCTCTTCCGTAAGCAAAAGAGATGTTGAAAGACTACTTTGAAAAAAGGAAACTACCAGAAAAGAAAAACAGAAAGGAACAAATGAAACTTTACCAGAAACTGATCAACATGCAAACTGTATGGTTAAACTATCAACGTTTCATTCATTTTTGGAAGATTGTATTTGAAGATTCCTGTAATTATGAAAAGTTTTAATTGGCAGTGGTGGCAACATGAAGTAAAAAGCTTAATCCTTCATTACTAGTTGTATAGTTTGAAACTATCAGCAAAAAGAAGAGAAAAATTAAATGAGAAGGTGAGTGCTTATTATTTGTTACTACATATTATTATGTTTTTAAAGTTTTTTAAACCATTTTTCCTCTCTCAAAGAAAATATCAATACACACAAACTGCTTTTATTGCTGTTTTGGGTATGTTGCTATGCATGTTTTTGAGTCAGCGTTGATTCCTGGCAACCGTCTGGACAAGTCTATGCAGAATTACAGAAGTGGCTTGCCATTGCCCGCTTTCTAGGGCTGAGAATGTATGACTGGTCATCCAGTTGGCTTTATGTTTAAGGCAGAACTACAACTTATGGTCTCCTTGGACTTGTCTGAAATGGTAGAGGGTTTCCTGCTCGAGCAGGGGGTTGGACTAGAAGAACCCCAAGGTCCCTTCCAACTCTATTATTCTGAGAGGTGAATAAAAAGGTCAAATTCAATCTAATCATTTAGCTGACTGTGTGACCAATCTAATAAATTTAAATGTATTCACTGCCCATCTCCAGTGAATTCTGGTCATCATTCAAAAGTAAAAGTCATATTTTAAAAAAATTAAATCAAAAGAGAGTTCACTCTATTATTTGCTCTAATAACAAAATCTACAAAACAAGAGTCATTAGACAAATAAATATTAACCCCACTGGTGGTGAAGTGAACACAAGTACGTTCCTAATTCAGATCTGACAGCTAATGGAGATTGAGGATCAGCCTCACAGAATCAGAGCCTTTGGTGTCATGTCTAACTGGCCTGATCTGGAATTCTAAAATACATGTATGGAGAATTTCTCTGGGGAAGAGATGTGGTAAGTTTCTGTTTCTTCTATCTTTTCTATTTTCTCTCTATAAAAGATGATACTGTTCTACAATATAAAGATAAACCAGAACAGTTCTCTCCGATGGTAATAATTAACCTTAGAATTGTGATTCTGTCTTTCATCTGTGATGATCTGGTTGGAGGTTTTAATCTTTGAAGAAACCCTGGGAAGTTGATGGGAACTTGGGAATCCATAGAAGTTTTGTTTTATTTTTGTTTTCTTGTTTCTTTTAATGAATGGAGCTAATTGCAAACTTTCTTGGCAAACAAGTAACTCAATCTCCCAATCTTGGTGATTTTGTGGCAAAAAAAAATGCAATTTGTTAAGAAGCAGCAAGGGAGTGTGGGCAAGCGAAACGAAAAAGAATAATTTGGGAACTAATCAAGTGGAGCATTAATAATTGCACTTAATGTTTTACTCTCATATTCAGCAAGGGAAAGTACCTGAAAAAAATCTATCTTGCCCACAGGTGAGTTCTTCAAGCAACAAAGAGTATTTAATGAACATGAAGCTCTACGGCATTGCTCTGACTTTAAGTCTTACTGTTGTCATCATTGAAGCTCGAGGTAGGCTTTCTATTCATACATTTTACTTTTCACTTCCATCTTTGCTCCTTCTCATCTTTCTTTTCTTGATAAAGGAAGCTCTTGGATTAATAGTCAGTTGCAAGCCTCCCCATTATCAGTGAAAAGACTATGCCCTTACCTGATAATGGGAAAGCCATTAGGAAAAAAATCAAAGCCATTATGTACATGGGGTAAATTGATGCTAAATACAGTATAATTCAGTCACTGGAATTCTTACAACTCCATTCCATTCTTCTTAATAAATCTTGCCATAAAGAGTTTTGTGAGATTCAATGATGACCAATACAAATATCCCTTCTTCAGTAGAGACCAAAACTTGTGTTGAATCACAGTCATGAATCACTGGAAGTTAGATCTAAAAGACCTTCTGAAATCCTAGGAATGTTGAACTATCCTGATCTTTGAGTTATTGTTGTTTCAAAAAAGGTGGCTGAATAGAGAAGACTCACCATCATAGTCCCTATCAGCAACATTCCTTAGAATGTTGATAACTCCCTTCTGAAGTGGCAATTACAGGGGGATCCCCTACCTGTCCACTGAGACTATTTTGTGCAGCTTTTTACTGATAAATTGTCCAGATTAACAAAAATCGTGACTGTTTGTGACTGGAGATAATGTGGTAACTGAAGTCTTGCCATGTCACTGGAATTCTGATTCTGATGATGGTCTTTGGTAAGTCCTCAGCCATTTATGGGCTGGAACTATGCCCCACCTAGCTCTTATGTGGAGTTGGAGAAAGTGTGACAAGCTGAAGCTGGGAGGTTATCAAAACTTCACTCCAGCAAGGAATGGTGACCGCAGATTTCAATAGGATTGTAATGTTTCTTTTCCTTAAGAGGCACTCCTTGAATGCGACTGACAACTATTGCCTAGTGAGGAGGTTTGAAAAAGAATGGAAAGAGGATAGATGTAAACTATCAAGAGAAAAGCATGAGTTGGTTGATAGCTTATCTCATAAATGGCTATTTAGCTCAGTTAGAAAGAAACTTGGGAAAAATCTTTTTAAATAATTCAGAAAAATTCCACCTTAATTATCACACTATAAACAAAAGTGGGAGATTTCTTTTATAATTTTACAATATTCTTATCTATCTTAACTAGTATTAAAGATACCCTATTGAAATCTGTGTGATTCTTGCTTCCCTGATCTTGCCAGCTGCGACGGGGCTTGACATTATAATTACCACAATAGATGACTTTAGTTGGGATCTGGATAGAATAATGTGCAGCCTATACCATGAATATAATATTCTTCTGGACCAAATGCAAAGGTTCGAGCTCCTGCTTTAATGGTTTAAATGGTGATTGTATGGGTCAGAGATTGGCCTAGGTGATCATTCCTTTGTGCGATACTGTAGGATTCCCCCCCCCCCACCCCCCAACTACCAATCTTCAACATTAATATGAATGTATTTAGATTGTCATCTGGAAGTTCAAGATACGGTATGATTAGTATACCGATGATATTCATGTGTACACATTTGTCCTTGGAAATTGCCTGAATTGCGAATTGAATGGGATAAAACAGGCTAAATCTGGACCCAAGTAGGATAGCATTGTTGCTTTGTGCAGTGGTGTGCTTTGCCAATTCCAGTACTCTCTCTTGACAAGGAAACTGTACCCTTTAAGAAGCTAGATTGTAACTTGAAGGTTCTCCTAAATTTGTGGCTACTGTTGGATGGGCAGGTGGACTCTCACAAATATCTTTGTTGAGCTTTGGATGGTTTACCAGTTGCAGCCCTACTTGGAGCAAGAGAGACGTTTGATGACAATTCACTCCATTGCAATTACTTGTATAGACTACTGCAAGATTCTCTACATAGGGCTACCTTTGAAAACCATCCAGAACATTAAATTAGGGCAGAATTTGATGGGCGATTTGTTAGCTGGCACTCCTCACTATGAGCATATTACATCAGTGTTATGAGCTCTGCATTGGATGTCAATTGGTTTCTGGATATAATTCAATATGTAATTCAATAAAGCTTACAAAGTTTGGCACCTGGATACTTCCAAGACTGTCTTTTTCGATCAGAATCAAACTGATATAATCTTTGCAGAATGTTAGTTCTCCACTTCTGTGAAGTAATGGATAAAACCGCAGTAATGTGCTCAGAAACATAGCTTCTCAGTAGGAGCATCTGTGCTTTGGAACAGTCTCCCAATAGTGACTTGAATTGCCTCTGCTATTATATTGTTGGGAAGTTATTGAAATGGATCTCTCGCAAAGGGTGTATGGAAATTTAGATACTCCTGCCTGTGTTCGGTCATTGGAAATTATATTGGTCCACCATATTATATTACATGGTTATTTTGATTTTTAAAGATTCTTTTAATGTATATACTCTGGGTGTTTTAGCTGTGTAACATGGATATTTTAATTATATTATTGTATTGGAATGGTAATTATTGGGAGCCTGTCTAGATTACAGTGGTATTCAAATATAATAAATAAATAAAAACGCATGCCTTATTTTTATGGAAATAAAAGAATGAAGCAAGTTCTCACTTCAGGGGACAAAATATTTTTGACCAGCCTTACCTTCCTGGTTTTTCTCCCAGTAGGGCTCCTACCCAAAACATCATACAAGGTAGAAGGACACCCTCTTCTCCAAAGGGCTGTTTTGATATTTACACTGTCCATGAGAAACCTTTTACTGTAAAATCTATGCCTACAGTAATGTATAATCTGTCCAATTTGTGTCCCTTCTTTTGGGACGTCTATGTGAACTTATCATGTCCAATTACTTGCACTGTTCACATTATTTAGGGTCACACTCAGATAAAAGTGTTAACACACATGTATCCAAACATAGGCATTGGCTTTTCAATTTTTGCAGAAAGAAACTCTTATAATTTGAAAGATGCAAACTCTATCTCCCTGTTGCATTTGTCAAAAATTTATGGCTACACAAGGCTGGAGACGAACAATGAGTTTGATCTCACTAGTGGCTTTTTTTGTTGCTGTAGTCAAAAGATGTATTTGTATGTTCAGAGCTGGAGAAAAGGTTTGCATTCTAGGCATCTTTTATCAGTTAGGAGATTGGTGTCCTTGCCGGTTCATACAGAGCTCTTGGTCAACAACTGGAAAATATTAAGCAGATGAGGGATAAATTGGATTCTAAAAGTGAATGCTGCATGAGCACTTAGATCATCCTCTAAGGTTCTGTTCCACATGTTCTCTCATGCTTAAATATGACAGCTAGGAGTAAGCCTTCTCAGTGATGGCCGTCCATCTCCTATTGCGGCGTACATGTTTATTTCCCCCAAGTCTTTTGATACATTCATCTTATTCTTCTTATCAGTCTTTATGGTTATATTACCCTATTTATTTATTCATTTATTGCTTCAATTTATATGCCGCCCTTCTCCGGAGACTCAGGTGGCTTACAATGTGTTAAGCAATAGCCTTCATACTTTTGTATATACCTGCTTAGTAGGACTTTCAGGCCCCCCCAAGCGGTGTTCTTTTTTATACAAAGTCAGCTTATTGCCCCCACAATCCGGGTCCTTATTTTACCTACCTCGAAAGGATGGAAGGTTGAGTCAACCTTGAGCCTGGTAAGATTCGAACTTGTAGTAATTGCAGGCAGCTGATGTCACTTAACACCACTTTAATCTCCTGCACCACCAAGGCTCTGGTGAATGAAGAGGGTCTTTCTCATTTTTCTTTCTGTTCCATTTGAATGTTAAAGGGCAATTTTAGAATGGAAAGATTTTGTAGGTTCATATAAATTTTTTTAAAAAATCTGTGTATGTGCTTATGTGTATATCTAGACAAGCCATCTAAATTAATAAAACCTTTTGGTCTTTCTCAAAATGGTGCACTTGAAAAAACACAATTTGTATTCCTTAATAGTACTTAAATACCCAAGTAAATAACATTAAAAAAAATTATTCCCATTTCTTGTCATTGCAGTTTTTGCTCTTGCTGAGAAAAACTGGAGACAGCACTTTAATGTCTTTAGGAATATTGTCTTTTTCTTTTAGAGAGCCGGCTGAAGGAATCCTTGAACTGTTCCAATGACTACGAATCATATATGAACTGTACCTGGTCTGAGCCCCGGGAGGGAAATGCCTTTGTCAAGATGCATCTTTTTCACAAGGATGATGATTCGTGAGTGGCTGAGCATTTATTCATTTACAGGAATTTGGGTGCACGAAAAAGAAAAAGAGGGGCAAAAGAGGACTTCTAGAGGGGGTGTGATGCTGAGAGACAGGAGCTCATGGAATAGATGCAACTTGCAAAAGGGAAAGTTAGAACTGTATCTCCACTGGTGCTTCACATGTTCTTAATGTTCCAATGTCATTCTTATTTCAAGGAAATAATTCATTCAAGTAAATAATTAACAATAAAAAAATTAAACATTCTGTACTTTGAGAGAAAAAAAATAGAAAATAAATGTTAAGAGAAGTACCATTTAAACATAAATTATGTATTTTTAAAAGAAATGTGCCCTTTCAGATAGAATCAAGAGGGAATAGATTTATTAGTGAATGCTTAGAAAATTACCACTGTGTCAATTTAGCTTTCTGAAAGTTATTATTATTATTTTTTAAAATTTGATTTATATGCCGTCCTTCTCCGAAGACTCAGGGCGGCTTACAATGCGTTAAGCAATAGCCTTCATACTTTTATATATTTATACAAAGTCAGCTTATTGCCCCCACAACTGGGTCCTCAATTTACCCACTTTAGAAAGGATGGAAGGCTGCGTCAACCTTGGGCCTGGTGAGAATTGAACTCGCAGTAATTGCAGGCAGCTGGATGTTAAATACTGCCTTAGTAGGAGGCATTAGCCTCCTACGCCACTCAGGCTCCCTAGGAAGCCTGAGTTTTTCCCCCGAGAAAGAGGAAAGAACTCCCCTAGGAAGGTTTTTCTTAGTAGTCTTCCTGTAGGGTTTAACTGATGCATAAGAAGACTTGAAGACATCAGACTGCAAGCGAAAGAATTAAAAAAGAAAAGATGGAGCATTTATGGACTCACTGGGACATGCCTGTCACACATTTTAGTTTATCTCTGGAAATTTTGCTGAAATGTTCTTCTCCCCAAACAAGAAACCTCAATATAATTCCTTTTTAAGTATGCTGAATGAGAAATATGGAGGGAGGAGGAGGAAGAATAATAATAATTTTGGCACAGAATTATGCAGAAGTGTTGTAAACACAAATATGGTGAATTGGTTTATCTGTTCTAATTTTTCCCCCCTTATGGCTCAGTTAAAGTGCTATATATCTCAATATTAGACAATATATACTTTTCTGCCTTCACTGCTGACCTCTGTCCTGCCATAACTCTAATATTGGCAAGTGATCTGTGCTATTTTTTTAAAGTCATACAAGAAATTTCAAAAAAGGATTGGTGGATTTGCTCAGTTTAGTTTTTCTCCCTCTAAATGTCACCAGTTGCTCATAAAATATCTACCATCCAATTGCCTTCACCTGGGATGTGGAGGCGAAGTAAGTGAATTTTCAGAGAAGGTTAAATGAATGGGTTTAGCCATCTAAAATTTGATCTGGTTTTGAGCAAATGTTTTGCATGGTGCATTCAAAAGGAGTCCAAATGAAACCTGATACAACTTCTGGATTAGCTCTGTTAAACTCATTTTCAAAAGCAGCCCAAATAATAACTGATAGGCATGGTGAGAATTTTTTTTATGAAGAAGTAGAGCTCTCCTGCTCTCACGTCATACGCACATTTGTCCAGCCCCATTGCTAGTAAGCTTTCTTCAGATTGATCCAGGATTCCAGACTGAGGGTGGCCTCAGAAATCTGACAGGTACAGAAAGAAAACCGATGGGAAACAATTCAATTTTCCTGCTGCCCAAAGACAATGGCCTTGGAAGATTCCATCTATGGATTAGCGAGAAATAGCATGCCTATACAGTAAAAAATTACTACCGTAATAATGGCTGATACTATTCCTTGGGTTCACCTGGCTATGCTATCAACAGTATGGTGAGGAAGGAGTTCTGGTGGCTCAGTGGTTAGAACACAGTATTGCAAGCTTACTCTGCCCACAGCTTGACGGGACTCAAGGTTTACTCAGCCTTCTATCCTTCTGAGGTTGGTAAAATGAGAAGCCAGATTGTTGGGGTTAATATGCTAACATTGTAAACCACTCACAGAGTGTCCCAAAGGTGCTTTTTCAGGAGGCAAGTGGACTTTCTTGTTTTTCCTTTGAAGACATTTCACTTCTCATCCAAGAAGCTTCTTCAGCTCTGACAGGATAGTGGGGAATGGAAGGATTTATATTCCTTGCAGACAGTTGGTCATTTGCATCTTTCTAGAACAATGGTTTTCAACGTGTGGGTCATGACCCCTTTGGGGTCGAACGACCCTTTCACAGGGGTCACCTAAGACCATCGGAAAATACATATTTTCAGTGGTTTTAGGAATAATTTTATGGTTGGGGTTCACCACAACATGAGGAACTGTATTAAAGGGTCACAGCATTACGAAGGTTGAGAATCACTGTTTTAGAAGATCGTTGAAGCACTTATAGGTTTACCTGTGTCCTCAGGGTCACCTTAGTAGTGTTCCTGGTTCCTGTAGTCTGCCATGTTTTCTTTCTCTGGAAAGTGTGGTAAAGTGTCACAGAGTGTTGTAAAGCACTGTGGAGCAGTATATAAGTCTAAGTGCTATTGCTATGGCTATTGCAATGGTAAGGAAAGGGTGTCATAGTGAATTCATAGCAAATTCAGTGTTGGGGTAAGAGGAGAAACAGTACAGGTAATCCTTGATTTACAACAGTTCTTTTAGTGACCATTCAAAGTTACACGGGCTCTGAGAAATGTGATTTATGACCATTTTTCACACACTCACAATCATTGAAGCATCTCCATGGTCATGTGATCAAAATTCAGATGCTTGGCAACTGACTCGTAGTTGCAGTGTCCCGGCGATTATGTCAATGGGGAAACCAGATTCGCTTTGGCAATCTTGTTACTAACTTAACAACTGCAGTGATTCACTGAACAGCTGTGGCAAGAAAGGTCGCAAAATGGGGCAAAGCTCACTTAACAAATGTCTCACTTAATAACAGACATTTTGGGCTCAATTGGGGTCATAAGTCAAGGAGTACCTGCACTGCAAAATGGTACAGTTCAGGACGACTGAAGGCAAGGGCTGGGAGTCGGCTGAAGAGAACACCATGAGGGAAAAAGTTTGTTGGGAAAAAAGGGGATGTTTGTGATGCAGAAAAAAAGAAAAAGAGATTGTTGGGAATGTTTGTGCTGCAGTGAGATGAAAGTGAAGAAAGCTCTAAGGCTGATTTCAGACAAAGTGGCTCTTTCTCGTTGCTCTCCCCTTAATGGGTAATCTATATTGGGAGACATCTTTGAACTAAGGAGTGCTATTGATTTTGAAGGAGCTGATGGTAGGAAGTACTTCTGCTATCTCTCCAGTAGCTACCAAAAACAAATATGTAAGAACATGAAGTTGAAGAAAATATGACTTCAGCAACAGAGTGGTCCAGTGATAGCGAACTTTTTTTCCCTCGGATGCCGAAAGCGCGTGCAATGCGATGCAATGCCCCCCCGCAGGGCCCGCCCCCACACATGCACGCGCAACCCCTCCGTGCTCCCCCCACCCCTGTGCATGCGCATGTGACCCCCCCACTCCCCTGCCCCCACGCGTGCACACGTGCATGTGCAACCCGTTTTGGTGTTAGCAGGCCTCCCCGAAGCCTCCTGGGACACGCTGCACCCCCACACCCCGTTTTTGTGCTAGCGGGCATCCCTGAAGCCTTCTGGGACGAAAAAAAAGGCACGGGGTGTGTGTGTATGCACCCACGAGCCCCCAACCCTGTGCATGCATGCCTCCCAGCAGAGACCCAAAAATCAGCTGGCCGATGGGAGGTATGTGGAGCTGACCTGGGCACCAGCTTCTGTGCCTGCAGAGATAGGTTTGCCATCACAGTAGTGGTCAATGCCTGGAATGCACTACCTGACTCTGTGGTTTCGTCCCAAAACCCCCATAACTTTAACCTTACACTGTCTACTATTGACCTCACCCCATTCCTAAAAGGTTTGTAAGGGGCGTGCATAAGAGTACCAGAGTGCCTACCATCCCTGTCCTAATGTTTCCTTTATTTGTATCTATTTTATGTATCCAATCCATATTTATACTTATTATCTAATACATTCTTGACAAATAAATAAAATAAAATAAATAAAATCCAGGCTTGCTGAATTAGGCCAGGGTTCACGAACCCAGCTTTTTCATTCTCTCAATAGTTAGTGAGATGTCTCTGGGGTGTTTTCAAGAAGGAAAGGGAGACATAGCTGTCCCCCAAGATTAAGAGCCCTTGATAGAACTTTCTGTCACAAATTTATCTAATACCATTTCAAAGCCATTACTGGCTACCAACTCTTTCTGTGGTAATGAATTCCATAATTTTATTTATGTGCTGCATAAAGAAGCTTTTTTTCTTATTTATTCTAAATCTCTTCACTGGTTAATCCTAGTCATCCCTATTCACTTTCTCTAAATCATGCATCATTTAATAGAGCCCAATAATTCTCCAGCCTAACCATTTTCCCCCTAAGCTAATGAGTTCCAAATGTTTGAATTGTTTTTTCTTTTTTTAAAAATATGTTTTTATTAATTTTTTTTCTTAATGTAAAATAAAAATAGAAATAAAGGCAATGGGAAAAATGGAAAGCTGGGAAAGAGGAGTGAATAAAGTGAGGAAAGAGAAAAGAAGGAAACAAAAAGCAATGACTTCCCATTTCTTTTGGTGTATTAAGATACATAATACAGTTATAATATCACGTTTTTATTTATCTAAAATAGTAAACACTAGCCATTTCTATAACCATGACCTATTTAGTCATCAAAACCTAAAATCAAAGTTTCATTTTTTTCTCTTTCAAACAGAAAGTCCAGAAGCAAGAGGAAACAAAACTATTTACATTCTTATCCCTAATGAATGCAATTAATGGTGCCATCTCCGCCAGTTCCCCCATCATTTCAACCCATTCTTCTGTTGTGGGAATCTATGCCTCTTTTCATTTTTGAGCATATATGGTTCTTGCCGCCTTCAATATATATATCAAAGTTCTATTTTTCCCCATGCCTTTATCTAACAATTCCAAAAAGAAAAACTTCTAGTTTCCATTGTAAATCCATTTTAAGAATTTTAAATCTTCAACAACTTTGCCCTTTTCAATATTTCCTTGAGAGAAAGAGAGACCTCGGAGAAGAGGTTTTGCTGTTCTCAATGACTGGCTTGATCCCTTCTCCCTCATCTGAAGACACAATGGGCTAACTCTACCATGTGAAAAGAAATAAAAGGCTGTGACATCAGTTGCACAAGGAAGAGATAATGTCTGAATGCTGTACAACAGTTAAAAATGTTTAAAGTTGGGTGGTAGTCAGTGATGGGTTTCTACTGGTTTGCTCCATTTCGGGCGAACCGGTAGCGGTGGCTGCGGAGGCTCCGCCCACCCACCCGGACATCATCAAAAACACTCTGTGTATGTGCAGAAGCTACTGCACATGCACGCTCCCAATAGCAAACTGGTAGCAAAGAAAATTGAAACCCACTTCTGGAGGTGGTGGTAAAACCAGTGGTTATATTGAATATTGTGTTGAATAGATAGATTGTGGGTCCAATCAAAACATTTACCTAAACTGAAGTGTTGTGTTTAGTTCTTTCTGCATGATTAGAAATCTTGTTCATCTAGTTGTCTCTACATCACGGATGTCAAACTCGATCTTGTCACTGGCCAGATCGTGATGTATTGTGATGTTTTTTGCCCTTGCGAAGCTGAAGTGGGTGTGGCCTGATATATCTGGCCTGTGGCAGGGATGAAATCCAGCAGGTTCTGACAGGTTCTGGAGAACTAGTAGCGAAAATTTTGAGCAGTTCAGAGAACCGGTAGCGGAAATTTTGGGTAGTTGGGAGAACCGGCAAATAACTGGCCCCAGAGTGGGGTGAGAATGGAGATTTTGCAGCATCCTTCCCCTGCCACCAAGCCACACCATGCCTACCAAGCCACGCCCACAGAACCGGTAGTAAAAAAAATTGGATTTCACCACTGGCTTGCGGGCTGCCAGTTTGACAGGCCTGCTCCACATGATTGGAAATCATTTTCAACAGTAGCTTGAGAATTCTATTCGGGTTCAATTATACATGTGTGGGTTTTCCAATGAATATGTACGTGTGATCATGAGAGTGTATGTAATTATGCTTCCTTCACCACATATTATTTATAGTTTGAGGAAATACAAGTTGAAGTTCCCTATTGTGGAGATGACAAAATATAGTTCATTAGCAATGGAGAAGTGGACACCATCTGCCCTTTTGTTCTTTTTCAGAAAATGAAGAAGTGATGTTTCAACCATTGTCTTTTGCCTCCGTTACTCTGAAAGAGGAACTGTTTTTGAATCTGCCTGGGAAGGGGAAAAAAGCAGGGTGACAAAGAGGAGTGGGTGGTTATGTAACATTTTACATATGAAAACCAGGAGTATCTATGACAGTTTTCCTAGAAGTTGGTAAAAACTAAACTGTAAGGAATTGATTGTTCCACATCAGTAATTCTTTTCTTGTATAATTGTTTACTTTATTATTACCTGTGTTTCCCTGAAAATAAGACCCAGTTTTATTTTCTTTTGGGCTCTGAAATAAGCATCATGGCTTATTTTTGGGGATGTTTTATTTTTTTTTCCATATATGGGAGGCTCACTTCTTTTGTTTCCTTGTGGTGGGGCAGGAGGCCGTGTGGCATGCCAGTGCTGCCACTGTGAGGTGGGGGTGGAGCTGTCCCATGTGCTGTGCACTGGCTTACCTCAGGACCCCCACAGATAGCCACCCACACCCCAACACTTGCCTCATCTTGTGGCGGTGGCTCCAGCAGCCCCATTCAGCAGGACCCCACGTGGCTGCCAGCCCACCTCTTTTGCTTGCTCGTGGCCACAATGGAGCAGGAGGCTGAGCGACATGCCAATGCCGAAACCATGAAGTAGTTGTAGGGCATAGATAGCCTGGTTGTGGGGCTCTGAGGTAAGGCGGTACGGGGCATATTGGGCATCTCCATCCCCCACTCACCTCACTTAATGTCGGTGGACCCGTGAGCAAACAGACGGAATGGGCGGGCAACTGGCTGCACAAATGCTTAAGTAGGGCTGATTTGGGAGTAGGGCGCATGTGTAAAACATTCTAGGGCTTCTTTTTGGGATAGATCTTATTTAGGGGGAAACAGGCGTATATTGCTTATTCCATGGTCTGAACCCCAACCATTTTATACTGTTTGGCTTGATGGAAGAATTTTGGAAAATTTGAAAGCATGCACATTTCTTTATTAACTTTGTTAATATAATAAAGGTATTAACTTAATTTTGAATTATTCATATTGTTAATGTAAGAAACCATTGCTTTTTTCAATAAAACAAAGTTATGTTGCTTACAGAAACCTCACAAAGGTGATCTGCAATAGCCAAAAAGTAGACTCTGAGATACATTGGCACTGTAGGAGGAATGAAACCAATTTCAATGCTGCACGGATTAATATGTTCATTTTCAAACCTGATCGGAAGTTGGAAATCCAACTAAATGTTGACCTCTTCAAGAACAGTATGTATCTGCATATTCATGTGAAAATATTCTGCATCCACCTTCCTCTAATCAAGTAGAGAACATCTGACCCAGTGTTCAAGTTGCCTCAACAATTTGAAACAATTTTAAAAGGATCCTGACTAACTGCTGAAAAGGTAGTTTCTGTGACCACTTTGAAGTACAGCAACTTCAGAATGATCACCAACTAAAACATCACACTCAAGGGACTTTTTCTTGACAGCTTCGTTGTTAGGTAGCACAATGAAAAAATCACAAATAGAACACAAATCTTATATTCCAAAAATTAGATACAGATAGTTGATTTATGACCACAATTGAACCCAAAATTTCTGTTGCTAAGTGAAACATTTATTAAGTGACTTTGGTCCCATTCTATGATCTTTCTTGCCAGTTATGAAGTTATCACGCCAGTTGTTAAGTTAGTAATACAATTAAGAAGTGACTCTGACTTCCCCATTGACTTTGCTTGTCAGCAAGATCACAAAAGGGATCATATGACCCCAGGTAACCCTGCAACCATTATAAATTTGAGTCAGCTGCCAAATATCTGAATTTTGATCACATGACCATAGGGATGCTGCAATGGTTGTAAGTGCGAAAAATGGTCATGGCTTTTTTCAGTGCTGTTGTAACTTCAAACAGTCACTAAATGAATTGTTGTAAATTGAGAACTACCTGTGTAGACACTTAAAACTGACTGCTAAGCAAAATGGTGCTCTATCCAGAAGATGAATTGTAGACCAAAGCTTCTGCACTTCGTTCTCTCAGATCTACCTTGGTGTTGTGCAACAAAGTGTTGGGAAATTCCCAACTAGGCAAGGAGGAGGGATCAAGTGGGAGTTAGCCTTGAGTCACTGGACAGCTACAAGAGACCTAGGACTGCCCTACTCCCTAAATTCCATAGAACCTTAATGGTTTCTAAGGGAAGGCGAGCAGTCTGGAGAGATTCTTCTACTATAGGTAGAACACAATGAAAGTCACCTTGAACCTTTCATGCGTGGATCTGGTTGCTTGGGTTTGATGTTAATCTCCCGACTCACATGTCTCACTCCTGAGGAAAGGAGAAAGTTTACCAGGATGGTCTTGGACTCACAAGTAGCTGCTGGGTTGGCTCCTAAAGTGATGGATGCCTTGCTACAGCCTCAGAAGAGGATGGAGATGAAGTCAGGAACTTAGTGGCCATGGCGCTTCAGTTGGTTGAGCACCAGGTCCAGAATGTCACGCTGCTGGCAGCACTGGCTACTCCTCAGCAGTTCCAGCTGCATTGCCAGTTTTGCTGGGTTACCATGGAGGCTTGTCAGAGAAATTTGTGGGAGAAGCAGGCAAGATAAGAACCTTCATTGCTCAGTGTGAGTTGCTTAGGGATCCAACCTGCAGTATTCACTACAAAGCACACAAGAGTGTCTTTTGTGTTAAGCTAGTTAAAGGAATTGGCAGCTAAATGAGCCCTGCCAATCATGGAATGAAACAACCAAGTCATGGACAATTATCAGAATTTTATGGACAGATTCAGGGGTCATTTTGGAGACCTGTTAAAGAGTTGTAAGAGCCAGATGCAACATTTGGCAGCTCAGACAAGGCAAAAGAAGGGCGAGGCTATACATAGCCGATTTCAAGTTCTTGGCAGCACATGCAGATTGGAATGAAGAAGCCTTGATAGACCAGTTCAGGCAGGATCTGCACAACAACATCTGGATTGAGTTGGTTAGACAAGGAGTTCCATGGAATCTGGAATAGTTGTACCAACTGTGCTTGCTTCCATTTGGAGGAAATGCAGGTGGAGCTAGGACAATGAAATGAGCCCAGTCCTACGTCTTACTTTGTGAGGTTTCTCCCCTCATGCCATTCATGGTTAATTTGAAAGAGGGCTATTGTGAGTGGGGAGGAGGGATCAAGCCGGTAGTTAGCCTTGAGTCAAGAGAACTAGGATTGACCCCCTTCTCTTCTCCCTCCTCCCCAATTTCCATGAAACCTTACTGTTTGTTCCAAGAGAAGGTGAGCAGCCTGGGGAAATTTTTGTACTATAGATGGATCAGCTTCAACTTTTCACATGCAGATCTGGTTGCTAGGGCCTGGCAGTATTTGTGAGAAGCTTACTATCCTCTTTATTTAACTAGATGGTTTCCTACGATCAAATTGGAAACTGACCCCATTCTTTTCATCACTTGATCCGTGGGATTAGATGGCATTCTGAGCATGCATTATTAGACTCAGAATATCTTTTTTCTTTCTCCAGATTGCTATATGGAGCATGCAGAAAAGTTAGAAAAGATTGTGACTTTTCCGTCTAGCTTCTTATCTCATTTTTCTGGCTATGACAGTGATATTTTTATTGCATTAAATATGTAGGGTAGCCTTCCCTATGTAATGCCTTCCAGATATATTTAATTGACGCTCCCATAAATACAGCAACCATAACTATTGGTCATATTGTAATCAGAACTGAAATCAAACACACCTGGGGGGAATCAGGTTAGATAAAATTCTTGATTTGCTGTTGTAAATGTACAGAAATTTGATGACAGCATGCTATATTTACAGATAAGAAGTTTTTCCTACTAACCTTTGTCTTTTCATACAACCATTTAAGGGCAAAAATATTGGCTTTCTATATTTCTGGACAGTATAACTGTGTTTCCCCCAAAATAACCCTGTCTTATATTTTTTTTAAACCCTGAAATAAGCCCTTGGCCTTATTGCCATGTGCTCAAAAGCCGGATTGGGTTTATAATCAGGGGATGTCTTATTTTGGGGGAAACTAGGTAGTAAATATGTGACTTTCATATGGGCAAGAATTAACCTATGGCTTTCTCTCATTTTTTCTTTAGTTCAGCTTCTGCCACCTGAGAGATTAAATGTCACTGCCACAGAACAATGTGATTTCCTACTGGAATGGAGAGCAGGTGGAGGAACAAACAGGAATCACTTGTTGGAAAACCTTCCCCTGGATTTTGAAATAAACTATAAAAGAACTTGGGAACTTTGGGAGGTATCTATAGCAATCATTATAATCACATACTTACAGTGGTTCTGTTTATATTTACAATATATTAGGAAACAAGAAGTAAGCAGTGGATGTCTTCCACATCAAAAACAAATTAAGCTTTGAACAGAGTCTAGAGAATGGATGTATCCATCTGTAGCTCAAAAACACACAAACCCTAATCTTATGACATATTCAGCCTTCCTTCCTTCCTTCCTTCCTTCCTTCCTTCCTTCCTTCCTTCCTTCCTTCCTTCCTTCCATCCTTCCATCCTTCCACCCTTCCATCCTTCCATCCTTCCATCCTTCCTTCCTGATAGCCCAGAATCCCTAACCTCTTTGAACATTGATCTTTTAAAAGTTTGCCAAATAAATAATCTAGGTGATAAGGTTATGACCCTAAAACAATCTCAAATGAACTTTCACTCCATAGTAGATTAATCAGAAACTGAAGCTGGTTGTATTTGTGAAAGTTTATTTTTAATATAGACAACTCACAATCTGGTGTTTGTAGGTAGTATTTGGTTCCCCAACCACATTCTGTAGACCCTGGACCACTAACACTGAGCTATCAGCATTCAATAACTTCAGAATGAACTACAGTGCATAACAATTTATTTTTTAAAAGAAGCCAACAATAAAATAAGTACAGAAAATCTCCAGTATACTTAAATGCAAGCATTTTATTTTTAAAATAAAAACACGCCCTCATTTGTCCACAATCCCAAAAATAATGGGAGGAGAAAATTAATTTTGTTCATTTATTAAATGTTTATAGCTATCCGTTTACAAACATGAGTCTGGGCAGCACATACCCATAAAAATAGTTAAGAAGAGAAACAAATCTTTCCCCCCAATATTATTACAATTTTCCAACAGATAAATTAGATGTTCTGAAATACATAATACTCTCAATATTTACTCTCAATATTCTCAAAGGAACTCATTGCATTAAATAAAAAATTAGTTTAGACTGTTTCTTTTCCTAGAACACATAAATGTGTTTATTTTTTTCCCATATTTTCATACCAATCTCTCTCTTTATACTTTCTAGGAATCTTCCTCTATATTGGTCTCAAATAAGTCTCATTATTGTCTCCGACACAGTAACCTTGTGCCTGGCAGCAGGTATGTTGCTAGGGTTAGAAGCAAGCCAAGTCCAGATAGTGGATTTGCTGGCCGTTATAGTGACTGGAGTCCAGTGGTTATTTGGCAAACACCAGAAAGTAAGTTGAAAAACAAGAGAACTTTGTGTGACTATTGACTGAGAGAAAAAATATATATGAAAGTTTGATGTTTGCAGATGTTTTAAATTTCTGGAAAGGATCCCCACCAGCTGGATAAAATTTAGGCAACCACTGCAATATTTATTATTATTAATCATATTCCTATGCTGCCCACTCTCCGAGGACTCTGGGCGTCTTACAACAATCGACAGTATACTAAATAGCATATTGCCCCCAACAATCTGGGTCCTCATTTTACTCACCTTGGAAGGATGGAAGTCTGAGTCAACCTTGAGCTGGTGAGATTTGATCTGCTGATCTGCTGAACTAGCAGTCAGCTGAAGTAGCTGCAGTACAGCACTCTAACCACTGCGCCACCTCGGCTCTTATATGATATATGATATTGCAGTGATTATGATTTGAAAATCTTACAGCATGAGCATCTTTAGCGACGCTTCTCAAAACTGCTTCTGTGTCAACAACAGAATTCATAGTTTCAGGAAAGGAAGTTGTTTAGAAAAATTGACATACAAGAGAGTAAGACTTAAGTAATAACTTAAGCAACATAAAACTTCATGTGAAAAAACATTTAATGCAGGAAACTGATGTCACATACTTTTTGTAACACCGGCAATGAGCTACTCCAGCTACTTTGGCAATCAACGGAAGTGGTTGAATACACTAAATGTTGCTACCACAACCTCCCCCCCCCCCAACTTATCCTTTTCAACTGGATATGATTAACAAAGTGACAGCCAGACTCCTCTTCCCATTTTTAAAAATCCAATATGAAAAGTTCACAGAGCAAGAAGAGTGGTTACTTTATCAAGTTTTTACATTATGGTTTTCAAGAGAGCTTCAAGTCAATTTATTTTAGACAAGGAAAAGAGGTAAACACAATGTTTGACAATAATTTCCTTATTGTTTTGGTTTGTAATAATTAATTCTATTACAGTTAGAGCTAATCCAAAATGAACTCTAAGATTTTCCAAGTGAGTAGAGAATCTTGAAAGGCCATTTCAAGATACCTTTTGGAACTTCAAATCTTTCAGCATAGGAAGAAGAATTTACCAACTTATCAACTATTGTCTTCATACTTTCCCATTCTCTTTCTCTCTCTTTTAACTAATTGGTACTTCTAATCAATAAAGCTTTCCCTAGCTAGCTTTTTCTTGAAATAGTACTTATTCATTACATGCATCTGTTCATTCCGTTCTTCTCCAGGGCATGCTACACAAAGCATCTGTGGATTCTGTCTCACAAGTAGTAGTGATAGTTGTTAGTTTTGTATATGTTCAGATGGCTTTAAAAGTTGATTAGGGAAATTTAGCAAGACTAAGTTTAGCAGTGACTTTTAAATCATGATGACTACAGAAAGCCAGCTACAGATGCAATAGGCCATTGGAGAGATCTTCCAAAAAACTTCATTCCACACCAGGGATGAGATGAGGTCCTTTGTGTTAAGGCGACATTGTTACTGGTGGGTTCAGTGTAGAATGTTCCAATAAATTTTTATTTTTAACTAATAGTGAATAGCCATTTCAAGTTTGCCTCTCAAATAGCTCTGATGGGTGTTTTGTCTGTCCACGGGAGAGGAATTGGCTCCTTTGTCAAGGGGCACTGAAGCAAAATTGCTATTGCATTAGAATCAGATCAGTTGGCAGAGGAGCTTTGCAACCTGAGAAACACAGAAACAACTACAAAAATATTTTCCTTTCTTTTTGTGCAAGGATGAATATTTGTAGGATAAGAAGAGATGGACAATAGGGTAGTGGAATGAAGTTCTTTGGCATCCAACTATAGATTGGCTGACAAATTTGTGTTCAACTATTAACCAGAAACAGCACCCAAACTAAATAATCAAGTATTCTGAGAATAAGGAGGCAAAACAGAAGCCTCGCTTACTGAGGAGACAGCCCACGAGAGAGAAATGTTCATTGCTGGCCATTTGAAACAGGCCCATGCTAAGAGAGCACTGAGGCAAGGTTAGGTCAGAAAATGGTCAGAGTAATCCAGGTGAGTCTCAGTTGAACTTTAAGGTGAACATGGAAGAACCACAAGAAAAAGATTCTCCACTTCGTATTATTTGGCAGCAAGAGCTACCAGTGTGGTTTTGTTCTTGTGTGTCAATGTTATGTTGAAAGCTTGCCGTTTCTCAAAAGGCTGTTTCCTCAGGGCTTCTGTTTTGCCTCCTTATTCTCAGAGTACTCGATTATTTAGTCTGAGAGCTGTTCTTGAACTTGATTTATGTTTGAAATTGGCAAACGTTTCATTGCTGGTATTGTCCATCATTTTACACATTTCTCTGAATTTCTTTGTCTGTACTGTAAAAGAGTTTCCTCATAGTATCTTCCCTTGGGTTTTGGTTGTGTTCAGCCAAAAACCCTACAGACTGCCAGAGAAAGAAGCACCATTCATATATACAAAGAAATATATTTTCTCCACCTTGTAACTAACTAGATGCAAGAACCCCAGATACCCCACCTTTGATCATTTTGTTGAAATTTTCTCTTTGAAAAAAAGAAATCCCCGAAAGCAAATTATCTTCCTTTAATCAAGTGAGAATTGCTACAGGATAATTTTTCAACACAACAGGGATTGTGTTTTATACTATATGTCTTACTTACACCATAATAGTCCATCTTAGTTCGAACGTTTGCTAGAACTGAAACATCTGCTTGTTCAAAACATTAATGGGGACTTGATGTTAGTGGGAGTATTGATGTCTTCTAGGACAAAAACAGAATGTTTTTGTCAAAAAGTAAGGACTTTCTTCACTATATACACTGTATACATTATACTGAATACATTCTTTTAAACATTCTGACATAGTTATTGATAGTTATTTTCATGTGCCTCAGCATATAGTCATGCTGGCCACATGGCCACAGAAGCCTCTTTGGACAATGTTGGAAACCAAGGGAGATGAGTGCTGCCCCCTAGAGTTGGACACAACTGAACAGGGAATCCTGTACCTTTTTTTTTTCATTTTCATTTTAGCAATGCTCTTTATCAAATTCTTCCTTCTTATTGTTGTCACATTTTGCACAATTTCAATAAATATATTTCTGATTTCTCTGTCAGATGATGCTGTGCACAAGAATCTTCAATGTTATTTTAATGGAATTGATCGACTCAAATGCAGTTGGGAGTTGAGACAAGAAGTCAGCAATTCTATGTTGTTCACACTCTTCTACAAAGACAAACCTGGATCAGAGTAAGAAACGATCTTTAAATCAAATATTTTCCCAAATAATTTACTTTAAATTTTTTTTTAAATTTAATATGCATTTTTTTACAAGTTCTCTCTGTTGTGTTCGTTTATATGCAGAGAGATGGAATGCTCTGAAGTCCATCAAGTACCCCTTATAAGCAATAATGCCACTTATTATGTATTGCAAAGCTGCGAGATCAATGTCACTAACCCTAACAAGCAAAGCCAATATTTTGTTCGTGTGATACCGAAAGAAGAAGCAAAAGAGATCAAGATGCATCTGAACAGTAAGTTCCTTTAGAGCAGTGTTTCTCAACCTTGGAAGCTTGAAGATGGGTGGAATACCCCAGCCAGTTGAAGTCTACCCATCTTCAAGCTACCAAGGTTGAGAAACACTACTTTAGAGAATGTCTCTCTATTTTACAGAAACATGTGCTGACTCCTGTGATTCTTGATTCTCTTATTTGGATTATAACCAATACAGAGTATTAAAAAAGCAAGCATGCAGATAAAATGGATTGTAATCTTCTCTAGGATATGTCTAGTAGATTAAGGAGGATTTAGGTATGGCCTGAAGACACATGATCTCACAACTTCACTGAAATTAAACAACCCTGGATTTTATCAGTGCCTAAATGACTATTCTTTAAAAATCTCACATAATTTGAGTTGAACTCCATAATAAAGATGGGCTTTAATGTAATCAAAACAATAATCATCTAACTGACCACTGTAGCATGTATGAAGTAGAGACTATGCTCAAATTTGTCCTCAGAAGTTTACCTGGAAGCTTCTCATGTCACCGTTGCAATGTTTAACACATTCACTTTGTAGGTTCAACTCTAGCAGCCTTTTCTAAACCTTGGCTGTAAGATGTTCATCATTAACACAAAGTACAAAACAAAACCTTTTAATAAAAATACAGTGAATAAAGGAATGCAGGCATCCTGTTGTTTTTGCTTTCGTGTTTTAACATCAAAACAATCATAATTCAATGGGTGCACAAAAGAAAGGCTCTATGTGAGCATTAAAAGAGAGAATGCAGGCAAAAGGATAATAACATATTCATGGATACAAACATATGGGAAGGAAAAGATGAAGGAAACAATTACGAAAAGAAAAGTGTCCGCCAATGGCGTTTGTATGAACAGGAGACTTAACCCTATAAGGGTAATGTAGGAAGTTAGCACTTCTAGGAAGTACCCCCTCCTAGGAAAATGAGATATTTTGGGAAATATTAAAAGGGCAGAATATTTCCCTTAAAAGGGAGGCAGAAACTCAACCCCCCCCCCACCTTTGCTAATGTTAATTTGCTAATTAAGGTCTGAGCCAGTCTATTCTACATAACAAAGATCTACCTCCTTCAAGCAAAGCCATAATAGGAATTGCCCTTCATTACATCATCACCCAGCAAGGCTCAACCAAGCTTGGGACTCAAGACACAGCCTACAAGGTTACCCCTGCATGGCCCCATGGGAGTTTGACAACCAATCAGAATAGAAGCTCAAATTCAAAGCCGAACAGAGGGTATACATCGCCCCACTCTCTCAACCATGTGCTTTTTTGCCTGGGATCTCAAGCCATGTGATCCTGTCCACCATTAAATCATCTTTCTAAACAGTCTCCATGTTTCCAGTGTCTTTTTCCCCACTTGGAACTGAACCCAGATGGACATTTCTTCCAACAGTAAATCACTGAGACTTGTTTTCTTATCTATCATGTGGAATTGTCCAAAACAGAATTTCTCAATTTTGGCAACATGAAGATGGGTAAACTTCAACTTAGCTTAATGAAGTTGTCTAAAACTCAGAATCAGTTTCTTTTGCGCATGATAGAGGGCAGCAAAGGATGCTTCATTGGTGATTGTTTTTCCAGCTAAGCAAAAGCTAACTAAGGCTTTTGCTTGGTTTTCTATTGATATGAATTTATTAATATTTGCATATTTCTGCTAAAACACAAAGTTATTGATATATATTTTTTCAAATGAAAGAAAGTGAAACGCTTTCTTCTGAGTTTGAATCCTTATATGTTATCCTTATATTTACAATGCTGAATTAAAGTTGCCAGGTTTTTTTCCTGGCAAGTTTCTCTTCCTGGATAATTAAAATTATATACTGGGATGTTATGAAAAACTAATTCTTTGAATCTGACCTAGGTAGATGTACAAGCGTATCATCTGAATCAGATTTTTTTTTTAATAAGAGCTTACCAATATTAGGAATATTCCTCTTCAACATGAAATTCAGAAAAAATCTAATGAGAGAAAGAATTAGAGAGGATATAATGTATTTAGAGCCTGAAAGAGAGTTAGAATCTTATAATAATTAAATTGATGAATCTCTTGATACATTCTTTTGTTTCTTCTAGTTAAGACAGACCCACCTTATAACCTGTCCATGTCAGTAATTGATGGTCCTAAATACATCCTCCACTGGGACTCCAAAATCATCAATAGGGTGTTTAATTTGCAAAAGACATATGAGATTTCATACTGGGAAACTGGGAAACCTTTAAAGGTAAGAGGGAATAGATTGCTTCCTATAGCAAACAGATTATGTTTCTGTCTGCCCTCATGTAATTTTATTTTTCCCCTCTTGTCTTTTTTTCCTCCCTCTCAGGCCCAAGTAGAGAATGCTACAAACCAGGAATTTATCTTCACTTCAGAGTTCCTGGAACTGGGCAAAAATTACAAAGCAAAGGTGCGAACAATAGTAAGCGAACCTCATTACAAAGGTTATTGGAGTGAATGGAGTGAGGAATTTGGCTGGCAAACCACCAGTGGTAAGTTAAGAGTGCACACTAATCTTCTTTTGGTCTTTATCAGCAAATAGTTGATGTTATCTTCAGAAGACAAAATATAATATATAATGCATGCATTTGGCTTTGGTTGTGACCCAGAGTCACTCTGATTGTGATGAACCACATATGTAACAAATTAATTTATTTTTTCCAAAACAATATCACAGTGGGATCTTTTGTGGATGGAGTGGTGTGTGCATGTGCATGCACACATCTTATTCTTTCTTTCTTTCTTTCTTTCTTTCTTTCTTTCTTTCTTTCTTTCTTTCTTTCTTTCTTTCTTTCTTTCTTCATTCATTTTAAAATATCAATTAGATCCTGCTTTTCATCAAAAGTACTGGAATAATTAAGAAATAAATGCTCTGAATTAAGGAACAGAACTAAGGAAAACAGTGAAATAAGATACAATTATGCAACTATTTAAAAATAAATACAAATCTGTGCAAATTATGTGATTGCATGCAAAAGATCACAGGTTCAGTCCCTGAGCTCTCCAGGTAGAGCTGTGAAAATTCGTGCCTAAATTCTTGAGGTATCTCTTCTCTTTGTCAGGTTGTAGTAGAAGTGGAACAGTATCTTGGACCACATATATTTTCCCAGGCATCTTCAAAGGCACCCTACTCGGATATAATTCCACACTATGCCGTGGTCTGATCTGATTGTTTTTGTTCTTTTCTTCCTAAAACTTGCTTTAATAGTTCATTTAATTGATTTTCTTCTTCTTCTTTTTTATCCTCTATTCTGTTTTAGGTTTTCCTCTCTGGGGTATGTTGCTAATAACAGTGGTCTGTATCATTCTGATGATGGGAGGAATCTGCTTTTGCCAAAAATATCTTCTCAGGTATGCCTGCTGTACATTTTAACACCTTGGCATAAGAGAAGTGGGAAAGTTAAAAGAAAGTATTGAGTTTGAAATCAGACCAGATCATCCAAAGAACACACAGGATAGGTCAATTGGAGCGGAGGCATATTTGATTCAGAAGTTTACATGAAGTGCAGCAAACAAAGGTTGCACAGAGTTACAGCTGTGATTATCTTTCTATGTTGTCCTTTATTCCTCACAGAAACAGAGCCCATCCACTAGAAATCATTATAAACTATGATTAGCTGGATGACCAAAGGAGAGGCTTGCTGATTTTGTGTGGGTTTTCCACTAATTTACCATATCAGCTGGCTTCTTGCTTAATTAACAGTTGCAGCTGGAGGTGGCAAACACAGAAGAAAGGATCTTTTGTCTATCATGAAAGGAATGTCTATCTCCACCACTTTGTCAAGTTCTTTATCTTTTGTTTCAGTGTTTTGCCTTGGAAATAGCTGTGAGGTTAGGATTTTAGGAACAAGGGCAGATTGAATGGGAGATTCCTCTCCACAAGAGCAAGCAGCTATGCTAAGAGTGCTCTGTTCATCTCTCTTAACTCAAATCTTATGGTGACCTTCCCCAATTTGTTACATTCAGATATGCTGAGGTGACAAGTTGCAGAATTCTAGCTCGGTATTCCAGACATTGTAGTCACAATGCATCTAGAAGGTTGGAGTTAGCTGTTTCAAATTGTGAAGGCAATTTCAAGCATTATATGAAAGCTGCTTTGCTATTTAGCCAAAGATCTCAGGGCTCCCTGGATTGGTGGTTTCAGAAATTTGCAAAATAAACAATTGACTGAATTTTGGGATCATGCCATTATCTCATCACTTTCCCCTTGTGTGAACCCAGCAAATTTTGTTTAGAGAAAACCTCGGAATTTCTACTAGCTCAACAATGTAATGTCTATTTTTTATAGAATTGTTTTTTTTTAACATGACATAATTGGGTTAAACTGAGCTTTCTTTGCCTCACTGACTTTATCTACAATTGTCTCAAGCTGCTGTGAAGTCTTTGCAGATTTCACTTCCATTATACAGCCTCAGGTCTGAATAGTTCTCTGTAGACTTGTTCCAGTAGCTGTACTCCTTGGGAGTAAATACACGTATACTGCTATCTACATCTTTTCCAATGAAAATTCCAAGCAACACAAAGCAAATCATTTTTCAATGTGCTGTATTCTAATCAGTTAATACCAGGCTGGATTTAAACGTTACCTTTAAACGCCTTTTTTTTTTTTTTTTGCTGGGAATTATTTCAGCATTGGCTATATAAGATTATTTTGCTTAGATTGTGCAATGTTTCTTGGCTCAGGTGACCTATTTGTATAAGTAGATATGTAACGTCTTGGGCAATAAGCTATTACATGACGTCCAGGATCCATTTTCTTCATTCCTTTCATCCTCACAAATATCAGATCCGCTATTGCACAATTTCTCTGCATAATTTCTCCTCCCAATAAATGCTGGCTTCGTTCAACCTGTCTGTCAAAAGTTGTCAGACTTCTGAGAAATTCAGCCAAAATTTAACTGTGGCTGGGAGGCTGCGTGTAAGATTAATCTTAAAATTCTTTACAAGAATATTTGTGATCAAAGTCTTATTTTTGTTGCTTGTGGCTATTTATTTTATTTTATTTTTTTAAAAAAATCTTAAATTTATGATTAAGGACTGAAGGCAAATTTACATGGTGATTTCTGCTATCCTTCAGACATGCTGATCTGAAAGTCTCTAATAGCTTACAAATTAGTTAATAAGCAATTTCTGAAAGTGGTTAGAAAAGGAACTTTGTGAGCTTAGTAGTCTTTAAAGGGCCCAACTGTGGTTGCAAGCAAGATGGCTATTCCCATTGTCTCTCAGTGCTAACCCCCCAAAACATCTGGAACCAAGAAGAAGCAAATATACAGTAGAGAGCACATTGGGCAATCTCCCATTTCTTCCTTATCTGGAGAGGTTCCAGACCTCTCTTCGTTCTTTGCTATAGTCATCAACTCCAAGTTTCATGGAGCCATCTTCAATCCGCCATTTCTACCTCCAAACCAATTCAATCAGTTCTTTGTCCCGTCCTTACTCATTTTTCAGAGGGTGGTCCTCAAAGGTCATGGGTAACTATAAAATGGATATGGTTACAGTACAGGTGCAATGAACTGGAGCTAGGTCCTCATTTGAGATTTTGAAGTGAAACTGTCTGATGGGGTTAAGGCAGGGGTGAATCCAAAATTTTTTCCTACCGGTTTTGTGGGCGTGGCTTGGTAGGTGTGGCAGGGGAAGGATATTGCAAAATCTCCATTCCCACTCCACTCCAGGGGAAGGATACTGCAAAATCCCCATTCCCTCTCCACTTTGGGGCCAGCCAGAGGTGGTATTTGCCAGTTCTCCGAACTACACAAAATTTTTGCTACCGGTTCTCCAGAACCTGTTAGAACCTGCTGGATTTCATCCCTCAGTTGAGAGTTTTAGAGCCTGGGCAAAATATATTGTCCTTTTCCATTTTGCAACTGGCTCCTGCTTCTTTGACTCATATCACTCTTTTCTGCTGTCCTCAATTCCAGGATTTGGAGCAGGTCCTAAATCCTTCAGATTTTATTGGATTCATATTTTAGCAGCTCCAGAATTTGGAGCAGGTCCTAAGTCAGTGATGGCTAACCTTTTTGCCATCACATGCCAAAAATGGGGGGAGTGAGGGGTGGAGGTTGCACGCACACATGCCCAACCCATAATTCTTTGCACCCTGCCTTGCCCCGCCGCGCATGCATACACAACCCCCCCCCCCATGTGACCCCTGCTTTTGCCACGTGATGGAATGGTGGGCCTGTTTTTCACCCTCCCCCAGGCTTCAGAGGCTTTCTAGGAGTCTTGGGAGGGCAAAAATGGCCTTCTCCATCCCCCTGGAAGTCCTCTGGAGGCCAGAAATGGCCTGTTTGCCAACTTCCGGTGGGCCTAGAAGGCCCAAAAATCAGCTGGATGGTACGTGCATGCACACCTGAGCTGAGCTCACGTGCCCACCAATAAGGCTCCGCGTGCCACTTGTGGCACGCGTGTCATAGGTTCACCATCACTGAACCTATCCCAAGTCCTTCAGATTTTATTGGATTCATATTTTAGCAGCTCAGCCAATATGGTGATTTGAAAGAATGATAGGAGATATCTTGTAACAGTCAGATTTAAAGCAAAGGAAATTACGTAAGATAAGTAGAATAGCAGCAAACGCTGGACTGGCTATCAGTGAATATGAAATAGGGACTTGACTGCCCACTCACTATTGCCTTTGTGTGGCAGCTGCCAAAATAAAGGTGAGGCTTGGTGCTGGTTGAACAGAAGCAAGTATGATCTTGGTGAATTCTCTCAATTAAATATATGCTTTTGCTGCAGCAAGAAAAAGAAATGGGAAGCAAACATTCCAAGTCCTCCGAAGACGTTTCTACTCCCCAATTTTTTTCCGGTAAGAAAAGTTTTTCCTGAAAACATGACTTATTAGCATATAATACACTTTTAAGCAAAAATAATAGAGTCGTAAAAATAAAAATGAAAATGAAAGAAATATGAAATGATCTAAAACAGATTTTTTAGCAGACGAACAGAATCTAGGCTTGATGTTAAGTCACACCCTGGCCAAGGGCTAGCTAGCCCGCTGCTAGAGAATGATGTCTTGGGAGCCAAACCTGGGAAAGGCTGTTCTTAGGGCACATCCAGATAACTGGTGGAACCTGCTGCCCTTCAGTCTACAAGGCTGTGGAATTCAAATCTAGAAGGACATAAGCATATGGCCCATATGGTGATGTAAAAGAAGAAACAAACCAAAAGTGAAAAAAGGCCACATGGGGGTCTCCTAAAACTGCACAATGGGAGTTTGTGCATGGATGAGAAGTTCTATTGTACCATGAAATAGGCTGGGTCTTTGCACCATTGCTAGACCTAATTTTGGCCAGTCTTGTGTGTTGCCATATAATGGCTTATAATTTCACAAACAGCCTTCTTTATGTTTTAGACATTGTAATATTTGGCCAGAGATTTAATCTTTTAAAATCACCTCCCTAAAGATCAACATGGTTAACTACTTAAGTCAATAAGGAGACAATATACTAGCGTAGCTAATGTTGCACCATCTCACTTTCTTCCGTCTGTACCCTTTGATTGCCGGCTTCTGTGGAACGTCTAGTATTGTAGACCACACGCAGCAGCAAATAGCTGAGGAGAAGAACAGCTGGCCCATATATCCAAAAAAGATAATCTCTTAATTTAGTAAAGTTTATTTATTCTATTTGGTTTTTTGGAGTATTAAGAATTTTTTAGGAATTGGAGAATCAAATGGAATGTTTTACAACCCTGAATATTATGTTACTCCCCAACATTCATTTATAAAAAATGTAAAATGGCAGATCAGGGGAATCTGGGTAAGAAGGATAAATCAGCCCAGGAAATAGGCAAAATATGCCTAAACCTGCTTAGTTTGAAACTGCTGTTGTAGGCACTTTCTATTCAAAATAGCAAGTCTTAGATTTACCTTGCTTTGTGTGAATTCTAAACAAGCTATGCAGTGTAGAAGAGAGGAATTCTCTGTGTGTGAAGTCAGTTGCATATGAATGCCAACTTTTTAGATACAGAACTGCTGTAGGACGCTACTAGATATGAAAAACATGTTGAGATGGTTAGGTTTACAGAATACAAAATAACCGAATTGGAAGGGATCTTGGAGGTCTTCTAGTCCAACCTCCTGCTCAAACATGAGACCCTAAACCATTCCAAACAAGTGGCTGTCTGATTTCTTCTTAAAAACCTCTTGTGATAGAGCCATTCCATTCCACTGATTAATCGTTCTGTCAGGAAATTTCTCCTTAAGTCTAGGTTGGATCTTGCTTTGATAAATTTCTATCTGTCACTTCTTTTCTTGCCCTCAGGTGCTTCAGAAAAGGTTGGCTTTTCAACGTGACAGCCCCTCAAATATTGGAAGATTGCAATCATATCATCCCCTAATCCTTTTCTTCATCGTACCCGGTTCTTGCAATTGTTCATCATGTGTTTTAGTCTCTAGCCTCCTAATCATCTTAGTTGCTCTTCTCTGCAACCTTTAAAAAGTCTCAACATCTTTTTCATACTGTGGTGATCAAAACTGGATGCAGTATTACAAATGTGTTGTGTGTACGGGTCTTTTTGAACATCTCTTTCTTTTAGCATTTTAATCTAGATTGGCTGCAATCTATTCTTGTTTCATTTTAGAAAGTGCAATTGGCAAACCATTCAGAAGATACCAGTGCTTTAGCAAAGGAAGAAATCCACCATTCCAGTAAACTGGAGAAGTGAGTATACAAAGCTGAGAAACACGCTACTGGAAGTCCAGTTTAAAACATCTTCAGAAAACTATAAAGGAAGTGAACTATTAACTCTGAAATCCCTAGTATTGTGTTTGGTGTGGAACTAATTAATGCTCCACACACCATGAGTTCAAAGAGTGGAAATTAGAGCTCAGATTAATCTATGAAAGCCTATATTCAATTAATTAAAGACTGATAGTGATGCAGTGGTTAGAATGAAGTATTACAGGCTACTTCTGCCCACTGCCAGCAGTTCGATCCTGACCAGCTAAAGGTTGACTTCTATCCTTCTGAGGTCGGTAAAATGAAGACCCAGATTGTTGGGGGCAATATGCTGATTTTATAAACTGCTTAGAGAGGGCTGTAAAGCACTATGAAGCAGTATATAAATCTAAGTGCTATTGCTATTAACAACTAGGATTTAAGCGGGATCTATGCTAGGATCTATGCTAGGCACAACCTATGCCTTGTTTGTGGAAAAAACTACACTCATGGTATTTCCTGAAAATTCAATTACCTTTAGAAGACACAAAAAATATATGGTACTTCTAATTATTACTATACATAAAAATCTGAAACTGAGGCAAACCCCAACATATTAGGAATGTATAAGAAAGGCCAAATGTTTTTTAATCATATCAGAGCATATCCTTTGTGGATTCTAATTGCTACCATTTTTAAAAACTCTAGTAATTTTCTTTAGTGTTCAGATTTGTGAAAAAGTGAAATTGAAAATTTAAAAGTATAGACAGGCTTATATATGTTTGTATTTGCACATCTCGAGTAACTTTTCAGTAAAAAGTCAATACTTTCCTGCCTGCTGAGGTTTCTGACCAAGTGAATTTTAAGTATCTGTTTTGTAGATTCATAGAGTTAGCAATTAACCCTTTTTTGGCCCTCAACAGCTGGTAGCTGGTTTGCACTTTACCCTTGCAAGCAGGCATTTGGACTCTGAAACCAATCTATCAAGGAATACTTTAAGACTGACAGTTTACTTAGCAACCCATAGAAGCTGCAGTCCTATTGGAAAAAAAAATTGTAAATGTTTATGGAGAAGCATAAAATATTAAAAGAAAAATATAACCAGGAGAATGAATTAGGCTGTTTGCTTACGGAGGAGCCAGAGAGTACAATGATGAGCTTAAACAAAGCAAAAACACTGTAGATTGGATGTTAAATTCAGTCAATGAGAAAGTTGTAAAAAAAAAAAGTATTTTGACCATAAATTCATGAAACTGATTTCTGAAGAAACACTATACAGTAATGCAATGGTTCCATCCCACACAGCAACTTTGTATTTCTCTATGAACAAGTCCCAAAAATTCATGATAACGGTGCATCAGTTTGAGATTTTGGGAAAGCTGGGCAACGTCACAAATTTAGGAAGTTTTGGGAGGAAGTTCTAATCCATGAGAGAGAAGTAAAAATCAACTGTTACTATAGCAATGAATGTTACATAGTCATATACAGGTAGTCCCTAACTTATGACTGGACACTAAATGTCTGTTAGAAATTACGATGGACCCTCCTCCAAAAGTTAGTTATGACTTAAGTTTGAAGTTATGACAGCTACACCTGCCTGCAGTCAGGGGTTACATTTTGGCCACTTGGCAACCTCTCAACGTCATGGCCATTTGCAGCATCCCAGGATGTTTTTTGCTGGTTTCTCTCATTTGCTTCCATTTTGTGGCAAAAAAAAAAAAAAAAAAAGCCCACTGGATAACATGGATTTGCTTAACAACTGCAGAGTTTACTTAAGGACCACTGCAAAAAATGTCATAAAACTGGGTCCAATCACATAGTGACCCAGTTAATGACAACTTATGGCTATAATTCTAGGGTCAATTAGAGGTCTAAGTCAATGACGACCTATAGTGACTGTTTTAATGCTTTTAAACACATGCTGATTTGATCAACTTCTGTGTAACTATTAAATTACCAGAGCAGATATTATTTACAAATCATAAAGGTTGCAGTAACATTTTTTGCCTTATATCTGGGACCATGAAAAAGAGTCTTGGTGCAGAACATTTCTTCTGCCATTTGAGAATACTTTTAAAAATGGAATGTTATGGCTGTTTGTGTGATTTCATTTGCCTCTATCAGTCTGCACGGGTCTGCTTCATATATTTTAAATTTGAAAAATATTGCTCTAAAGCAGGGGTCTGCAACCTGCGGTTCTGGAGTCACATGTGGCTCTTTCACCTCTCTGCTGCAGTTGTCACTCAAAATATGTGTCGCAATTGCCAATGTGCGACACCCGCCTGCACACAATTTATTGAGCTTTTCAACCCCTGGTAGGCCAACCAAGAAAAGAAAAGTTTCAGAAGAAAACAGAACATTTCATTCAACGACATATGCTAGTTTTGTGCCTGCTCAAGAAATAGTCAGGCACGGGAAGGGTTTTGTGGCTCCCGGTGTTTTCTTTTCTGTGGGAAACAGGTCCAAATGGCTCTTTGAGTGTTTAAGGTTGCAGGCCCCTGCTCTAAAGCATCCTGTGAATGAGGTTGGGATATAAAATCCTATTTTGCAAAGAAAAAGCAAACTTCCAGGAAACCGGAAGACTTTGATATAGTTTTAAACACTGATACTCCTCGACTTACAAAAATTGAGCCCAAAATTTCTGTTGCTAAGTGAGATGTTTGTTAGTTGAGTTTTGACTCATTTTACTATTTATTTATTTATTTATTTATTTATTTATTTATTTATTTATTTATTTATTTATTTATTTGCTTAGATTTGTATGCCGCCCTTCTCCTTGCGGACTCAGGGCGGTGAACAGCCAAATAAAAATAGTACACAAAAGTTAAAAAATTTCTTAAAAAAGCATATAACTTTGGCTAAAAATTAAAACCATTAACCATTAAATATTTAAAATACCCAACCCTATAATACAGATATTAAAAATTCAGCGGGGTCAGGCTAGACCAGCAAGCTGAAAGAGATGAGTTTTCAGGGCCCGACGAAAAGTCCGGAGGTCAGCAATTGTTCTCAGTTCTGGAGGAAGATCGTTCCAGAGGGTAGGGGCTGCCACAGAGAAGGCCCTCCCCCTGGGGGTCGCCAGCCGGCATTGTCTGGCTGACGGCACCCTGAGGAGACCCTCTCTGTGGGAACGCACCAGCCGGTGGGAGGCTATTGGCGGCAGAAGGCGGTCCCGTACTACCTTTCTTGCCACAGTTGTTAAGTGAATTATTGCAGTTGTTAAATTACCAATACCGTTGTTAAGTGAATCTGGCTTCCCCATTGCAAAAGATGATCACATGACCCTGGGACTCTGCACCTGTCATAAATACGATTCCGTTGCCAAGCATCTAAATTTTAATGACATGACCATGGAGATGCCATGGAGATGTCGTAAATGTGAAAAATAGTCACAAGTCACTTTTTTTCTGTTGTAACTTCGAACGGTCATTAAACAGTTGTAAATCGAGGACTACCTGTACAAAGTATCATTTAGTTCTCCCTCTTAAAGAGATTTTCTATTATCCCACCTGCCATTTCTTTCTCATCTAAGCCTTGATGTCTCCTATTTGAGGCTCTCTTTATAAATGATAATTGTCCTTTGGTTACTTTCTTCCCTGTTACAGGAAATTACTGATTGGCAGCCCAGCAGCTATTGAAGATGGGCTAAAGAAAACACCACAGTTGCTTTGGTCTCAGAATATGAAAAAGACAGAGCTTCTCAACAAAGCCAATGATGTCCAGATTTGTCCTAATACCAATACACAAATATTTGATTTTAATGGCCCATACATATATTCCTCTGCGGAGTTGGTTGCACATACCGTTCAGCAGGATTTGAAAGTTACTCCTTCAGAACTGAAGGAAACCCCAGTATCTTTGCAGTCTATGGGATTATTACAACCTTTGTTGTCTCTTCAGCAACAGTCAGGAGGGGGAAAGGAAAATACTTTATTGTCTAATGTACATCAGCAGGTGGAAGAGAAGCTGTCATTTCCTACAGGACAAGAACCAACTCAAACCCAGGAGGCAAGTGGACAGTTGGAGAATGAGAAAACTACAGAGTGTCTTCCCAGCTCAAATACCCACTGTCAAAATTTGCCACTAGATTATATTACTACAGTTGATCTATCAATAGGCAAAGAAAAGAGGTGCTTATGGCCATTATCTGAGTTGGCCTCAGAGGAAGGGATGCTTCCTTGTGCTAATACAGCTACAGTTTCTGCACACATGCCCAAAACTAATGAAAATCTCTCAAATTCAGAGTTATGTCAAAATACATCCAAACCAATCCTCCCAGTTATGGATCAAGGTATTGGTGATCGCTCAGCAAAATCCCAGGAAGAATCTAATGACTATTTTATGAGCTTTTCTGCTACCTCGGGTTCTGTGTCAAAGGATGAATTAGTTTTTGCCATGGAGGAATCTAAGCAGGACATTCTTATATTCAGTGTTGGAGGCAGAAGCCCTGTTTTCTTATATCAAGAAGGTGAATACTGTTTCTTTCCTGGCTCTAAGACCAAGAGAGACTGTAAAAGTCAAGAAGCACCTGTGGGCCACCAGCCTCCAGAAATCTTTCAGAAAGTCACCAAATCACCTTTGGAGACAAAATTTGCTGACAGTAAGCTACAGGTCATCTCCCAGATCTGCCAAGACATTTGAAAAATGTTCCTCAATAAAAACTCCCTAGCCCTTAAATACATAATCACATTCTCTTTTTGCTATGGAAGGATTATTTTTTGCATAATCAGAAAAAAACAAACTGATGTCAAATATATACACTGTCAAAGTTGGAGAGAGAAGGAAACTAGGCCTCCTGCCCAAAAGGGAAGGCCATCCAAACTTCTGCATAGAAGATACAGGAGAAAGAAGTGCAAATATGAATTTTTAACATAGATACAAATATAACAATATAACTTTGCTTTTGATATATTACAGTCACTGGATTTCTTTCATATAATTCTCAACAACACAAACTCTTATTAGAAGGGAAATGCTTGCTGGGAAGAAATCAATAATTATTGTCTTGTGCAATGAATTTTGTTAATAAAAACTTTACCCTGCAAAAACATGCTTCACTATGGAAAATGTCCTCATTGCAGAGGCAATATTTTGGGCACTATTGCATTGTTTTCATACTACCAATAATACCATACCATACCTATGTAGATATCAGCCTGCAATTGGACTGATTATTTAGGATATCAATGACCCAGGGGTGAAATCCAGCAGTTCTGACAGGTTCTGGAGAACTGGTAGCGGAAATTTTGAGCAGTTCAGAGAACCAGTAGCGGATACTTTTAGTAGTTCTGAGAACCGGCAAATACCACGTTTGGCTGGCCCCAGAGTGGGGTGGAAATGGGGATTTTGCAGTATCCTTTCCATGGAGTGAGGTGGGAATGGAGACTTTTCAGTATCCTTCCTCTGCCATGCCCACCAAGCCACGCCCTCAGAACTGGTAGTAAAAAAAATTGGATTTCACCACTGCAACCATCCCAGAACTATCCAATCATTTTTATGATTTTTTTTCATGTGCAATTAAAAAGAAGTCTATACCTTCTGTATAACATTTTTGCAAAGCTTTCATCTCTTACATGATTAATGAAGAGTCACCAACTTTTAAACTGGATCTATGAACAGTACACTTGGTTGCCTCTTGAAATTAGCAAATAGTGATATAATTCTGACCTTTGAAAACTTTATATGCTGATTTGTGTGATCAAGTGTCTATCAAGTATCAGTAGCAAGACAAACAGGCTTTCCCTATTCATCTGAATTGAACTTACTTGTGGTGTTATCAATATAGATATATACATTGAAGGACAGATACTGCAATGAGATTTATTTCACTGCGAGGGAGAGGCAGATAACTTTCATCAAGGGCTCATATGCCTCTTTAATGCCTTTTTAGGATTTGCTGCCTTTGCTCTTTTCCCCATATTTTTGCTCCAAAGCTTTCTGCAGGTTAAGATTGAGGGCATTTTTCTGGAACCATCTCCCTGATGAGATACAAAACAACAACAGCGACAATCATCATTTGTCATCAAAAGTTATTGGAGAAGCTACAAATTCAAGAATTTTCTACGTAATTTTTTGATGCTAAACCCCCCCTTTTTTTATTGAGCTCTACATCCTTAACTTTTTGGAGAAGCTAGAAAAGAGACACCAGTGAAAAAGCAACAGCAGAAATGCTTTTGTAAACATTGTAGTGAAATTATGTAAGGATCACTGAAAGAGAATACTGTACCAAAATTCATATAAACTATTTTAAATCTGTTCCTGAGCGCATAGTTTGAGGTTCGTAAACTAGGAAATGGTTGAAATCAAAATATTTAGATTATAGTAATACTGAAGATCTATACATAATCTACTCATAACATTGACAGGAAGAGAAGCTAAGCATGTAGTTCCCAGTTTTCCTTACCTAGGTCATCAGTCTTCCTTCCATGCCAACGTTTGGGATCTCGTACTGCCCTCTTTATTACATCAGGGGTATAAGAATCCTTCATCAAGCTTTTAGTTTCTAATGGTCCGCCTAAAGAAAGAATATTTGGACATTGTTCATTTCTGCTGTAATAATTTTTGCTCTGAATCACTGGAATCAACAGAGATTGAGGACAAACAGGAAAAAGTTAGTGATACTGTTTTGAATTTTAAACAGTGACAGGTTTTTATATCTGATGCTGACTATAATTTGGAGTTGAGTTCAAATCTTTTCTTGGGAGAAATACTGTACTTTTTGATATGAACATTTGCATATTAAACAAAACAAACAAACAGAAAACCCAAAAGGCAACTTTAACTTTAATTACAACTCTCAATGCCCCTTGCCACTGAGATAGTAAGTGGCACAAGCAGAAGCTTGCAGGATACCACATTAATAACTCTCAGACTACATTGAAGATGACAGTTTGATCCCACAAGCAGAAAAATTAAAAGCAAAACAACCTTTTATTTGTGAAAATGATTCCTCTGAAGGAAGAAGGGGTCTCTTAAATTACTAGCACCAAATCATGCTATTATTACAGGTAGTCCTCAACCTGCAACCACTCATTTAATGACAGTTCAAAGTTACAACAGCCTCAGAAAAGTGACGTATGAACCATAGTCATACATATGACTATTGTATCATCCCCACAGTCAGGTGATTGCAATTTGGGTGCTTGGTGTTTACAACTGGTTGCAATGTGTCTTGCAGTCACATAACCATGAACTGCAACCTTTTTGCCAATTTCCAACAAAAAAATTTCCCCCATTGGGAAAGTTGGATTTCCTTAGTAGCCACCTGATTTGCTTAATAACCATGTAATTTTCTATACAACTACCATAAAAATTGTCCTAAAGTTGGTTCTGACTCAATTTATGACCAAAATGACTTACAATGGGAATTGTGGTCCCATTGTGGTCATAAGTCGAGGACTGCTTGTAAGACCAAAACAAGAAGCATGGAGATCTGTCTAGCTCACCTTGGAAAATGTTGGATCTCAGATTATAACCCAGTTCATAATAATCAGCATAAGGTGAAGCTGTCATAGGGTTCTCAAGAGATTTGAATGGCCAGTCACTGAGTCTTTTCTGTCCTTGGATCAGTCCAGCTTCACAAAGAGCACGCCGTGCCTGGAATATATATATATATATATATGTGTGTGTGTGTGATATGATGAAATTTAATTTCCACTTTGCATCCCAAGTTGCTTGCCATTGTCAGACATGTTTTAGCATACCTAGAGGATTAGTGATAATTTCCACTCCCCAGATGGTTAAGCCAGGGGTGAAATCCAGCAGGTTCTGACAGGTTCTGGAGAACCAGTAGCAGAATTTTGAGCAGTGCGGAGAACCGGTAGTGAAAATTTTGAGTAGTTCGGAGAACTGGCAAATACCACCTCTGGCTGGCCCCAGAGTGGGGTGGGAATGGAGATTTTGCAATAAGCTTCCCCCAGGAGTGAGGAGGGAATGGGGATTTTGCAGTATCCTTCCCTTGCCACACCCACCAAGCCATACTATGTCCACCAAGCGACACCCACAGAACTGGTAATAAAAAAATTTGGATTTCACCACTGGGTTAAGCTCATCAAATTTGGCCAAAAGTAGGCTTTTCTTGTTTTGTGAAAAAGAAAAGAAAAAAAAGAAAAAAGAAAAAAAACCCCAAACCCTAACTGGACTGCAGTCAATTTTAATGATTTTTTTTCCTTTAAAAATCAAGATTTATAAACTTCATCTTTTCTTAAATGATAAATCAGAGCTGTATATTTGTCACTTTACTTGATATACATGGAAGACTTGGAAGACTTGCTCATTAGTGCAAAATGCTTGCATGTTGGTGGCCGAGAAATGTTTCCATCCTTTTACACTATATTGTGATCACTTTTTAAAAACTATCAATAGATTTTAGATTACAAGGTACAGTATTACTTTTTATTTTAAAGCACTACATGACTTGGTTCTAATAGGACCCTCTTCTCCAAAGCCAGCTGGGGTTCTTATCTTCAGTGTGAAAATTTAGATTGCTGGATGCCTAGGGCTGATACTTCTCTGTCATGGCCCTTTCCCTATTGAATAGTCACCCCATGGAAACTAGACTGCTGCAGAATTAGACATTGCTCCATAAAACTATTAAAGCTGACCTCTTAAAGCTCAATTTGAACAATTTGAACGACTCTGAAAGCTTTTGAGAGCAAACACCACTTCATATGGATGGGATAATATGATTGCTGTGATCTGAAATGGATATGTTTTTATTGAACTGTTTTGCCTAGTTGATTTTTGTATTTATTTATTCTTTCTATTTTATTATGTATTTTTATGCTTTTATTGTTGCAATGGACTGTGAGTTGTAAAAAATTGGTGGTATAGTTTTAATAAATATAAATCAATACTGTAAATATATGTGACATTGGCCTTGTGTCTTTTCAGTTATATAACTGAACATTTTCAAAGCATTTCTTATACATTTCTTTAAACTATATATTGCTCTTGATGTAAATGAGGCCCTGCTTTCCAACTCCCTGGTTAATTACTCAACTAATATTTAGCATTATACTATAGTTACATAAATTCCTTACAATATAATATCTGTTTCCTCAAAAGACAGGGCTATAAATTCAAGAGGTGTTCTTCAGCTAAGCATCACTGAAATAACCATAATTTTTCAGGTGAAAATAAAAAAGCATAGCACCATTTTTCTCAGCTTGATACCATTATCTATGCTGGTTGGAGGGTGATGGATAACAGTATGGGTATTGTATTTGGAAAGCACCTGGAAGGCTGCCCTAACTGGAGGATGTGTTTCTAAAAGTAAATTTCTAAGCTGTAGATTAACAAAAAGCATATGTTTTATCTAATATACAAACTAGAGTGATATTATTATAAACAGAATGTAATGCATGTGAATCTCAGAATTAGCCTTGCGAAGAAATATAATTGTAAAACACAGGAACCTATGTTGCTTTTTCTACAAATACTTTCTAGTCTATCTTAACAAATATCATAGGCTAATTTCATGTGAGTGAGTGTTGAACTTGTAAAGCCTCAGGAGTATGAAAAGACTTTTCTGCACCATGCAGTTCTATGGGTCAGTCTGGGAGTTTCCAAAAGTAAATCCTCCAAATTATTTGGAAGGTTTTGAACTGCTTTCTGGATGAAACAAGCCAGGGGGTGGTGGAATGGGCTGGATCCTGCTCCAAATCCTTTCCGGTTCAGAGTATTTATTTTTAGAAACCTCAAGACCAGAAATCATGCCATTCCCACACAGCACAGTCCAGATCCAGAAGGAAATGGGATGTTCCACAGTTGTGTCAGATTAATACATTTTACATCAGTGGTGGGATTCAATTTTTTTTAATACTGGTTCTGTGGTGGGTGTGGTATGGCTTGGTGGATGTGGCTTGTGGAGCATGGCAGGGGAAGGATACTGTAAAATCTCCATTCCCATCCCACTCCAGGGGAAGGTTGCTGCAAAATCTCCATTTCCTCCTGGTCAGCTGGGACTTGGGAGGCAGAGAATAGATGGGGACAGGGCCAGTCAGAGGTAGTATTTATCAGTTCTCCGAACTGCTCAAAATTTCCGCTACCAGTTCTCCAGAACTGGTCAGAACCTGCTGAATATCACCTCTGTTTTACATATATGCTAACCATGTTCGGTTGTAAGAATGTCTGTACCACATTTAACTTTCTTAACTTGCTTTCTTTATATCTGCATATAACTGATAATAGCTACTGTAATTCTGACATTTACCTCTCCTTCCACTGTTTTCTCCTTTTTTCTCACCCTTGCCAACAGCTGTGCGTAAATATATAATACTCCATTATCTGCACTATACAGTTAGTCCTCGACTTATAACACTTCATTTAATGACTGTTCGAAGTTACAACAAAAAAAATGACTTATGACCATTTTTCACAATTATAACCATTGTCTCATCCCTGTGATCACATGATTTGCATTCGGATACTTGACAACTGGTTCATGTTTATGATGGTTGCAGTGTTCCTGGGGTCATGTGATCATCTTTTGTGACCTGCTGACAGGCAAAGTCAATGGGGAAGCCAGATTCACTTAACAAGTGTATTACTAAGTTAACAATTGCAGTGATTCCCTTGTGGCAAGAAAAGTCGTAAAATGGGGTAAAACTCACTTAACAAATTTCTCATTTAGCAACATAAATTCTGGGCTCAATTGTGGCTGGAAGTCAAGGATTATCTGTATTCAGTGCCTCTGATGGCAGCAATGGGCCATGTAAACTTGTGTGATAGTAGCGTTATTATTCTTAAGACGACCCAAGATTTGATTTCTTCACCTGAAGTTTATGCGAGTTGACGTTCAAAACATCTAAGGCAAGGGTGTCAAACTCAAGGCCCAGGGACTGAATCTGGCCTATGGGGTGCTTAGATCTGGCCCACAGGGCTGCACTGGAAACTGCAAAGAACCAGCCTGCAGTGCCTCTGCCAGCGAAAATAAAGGTCATGCGGGCCACAGGCACCCCCCCCAGCTCCTTTTCGCTGGGAGAGTGTTGCAGGAGGCCATTGCAACTGAAAACGGAACATGCAAAGGCTGTGGGCAGCCCTTCCTAGGTCCATTTTTGCTGGCAGAGGGTTGCAGGAGGCTGTCTCAGCCAAAAACGGAGTTCAGGAGCCTGTTTTCAGGCAGAGTCCTCGGGCCACCACAAGTGCCCCCAACATGAGTGACGTCCAGCTGGCCATGCCCCCCTGGCCAGGTCAAACACAACCCTGATACAGCCCTCAATGAAATTAAGTTTGACACCCCTGATCTAAGGGCACCAACTATTTTATTTTTTATTTTATTTTTAATTTGATTTATATGCCGCCCTTCTCCAGAGACTCAGGGCGGCTTACAATGCGTTAAGCAATAGCCTTCATACTTTTGTATATTTATATTTATACAAAGTCAGCTTATTGCCCCCACAAACTGGGTCCTCAATTTACCCACCTTAGAAAGGATGGAAGGCTGAGTCGACCTTGAGCCTGGCTAGGATTGAACTCAGAGAAATTACAGGCAGCTGGTGTTAATTGCTGCCTTTAGTAGGAGGCATTAGCCCTCTACGCTACACAGGCTCTATGAGTGCTATTAATGATCATGCCCTCAACTGAAATTATTTTGCTTACCTGTTCCTCTGATATCAGCTTCTCCACTACTGTGGTGCCATATTTGGCTTTGATATTGGCAGGCACCAGGCTGTTTTTCTTTTCCTGAAGGGACTTCCCTTCTGCTTTAACATTTTGTATACCAGAAGCCAAGGAGTTTTTGGCATTCAAAGCAGTCTTGACTTCTTCAGTGTCTTCATAGCTGCTTTTCATGTTTTTTGTGGGGGAGCTGAGCAACTCAGTTTGTACAGAATGATGTAATTTGCCTGTTGATTCAGCTGAATTAAAACTGATGGGTTCTGTTTTTTCTTGGACAGACTTGGCATGGTCTTGGGAACCCACAGCCCTTCCCTTCTGGTGATTTCCAAGACAAATTTTGCTGTCGAAGCTATCCTTTCTTCCAACACACATTTTAGGTGATTCGTGGTGAATATATTGGACAACAGGAGCTTTGGAACTGTGGTTCTGTTTATTGTGGCTTTTTGCTGGAAAGTGCTGTGTGGAAGGAGGTGTTGGGCAGAGGAATTCGTCTCTTGTTTTATCTCCTTCCAGATTCTTGGAGCTGTCCCAAGAGCTTGCACTGGAGGTCCTTGAGGGAAGTGCTTTGTTGGATGGCACCCCAGCCTTGTTGTATGTGACCTGCTCCTTGTTTTTATAGCCAGGCTTTTCTGGAAGACAGAGAATAAAATATTAGGTAAAGGTTCCCCTCACACATATCTGCTAGTTGTTCCCAACTCTAGCGGGCGGTGCTCATCTCCATTTCAAAGTTGAAGAGCCAGTGCTGTCCGAAGACATCTCTGTGGTCATGTGGCTAGCATGACTAAATGCCAAAGGCACACAGAACGCTGTTGCCTTTCCACCAAAAGTGGTCCCTATTTTTCTACTTGCATTTTTTTTACATGCTTTCAAACTGCTAGGTTAGCAGAAGCTGGGACAAGTAATGGGAGCTCACTCCATTACGCGACACTAGGGATTTGAACCACTGAACTGCTGACCTTTTGATCGGCAAGCTCAGGGTCTTAGCCACTGAGCCATGACGTCCCTATAATAAAATATTGGAGATATTTATATATTAAAAGTCCTCCAACTCCAGATGATACTACTAGCCTGCTAGTCATGATCTCTTCTCTGGTATTTACTTCTATCCTCCAATCAATATTCTCTCCCAAATCACTTTATATTTTAATCTTCCCCAATATGACTCCTTTCTAAGCTATCCCCGTTAATAAGGGGGTTAGGCAGGGGTGTATACTGGCACCCTTTCTCTTTAACCTATATATCAGTGACTGGAGAAAGGCATTTTCGGATCACATGGTCTCCATCCATGCTCCTAGATTAGCTGATTACAGACGTCCGCTCCTGCTCTATGCTGATGATGCCACAATACTTTCATTTTCCTGGGTGGGCCTACGTAAATCCTTAAAAATCCTTTCTGCTTATTGCTCTGCTAACCAACTGCATATAAATCACTCTAAGTCTAAAATCATGGTATTTGCAAGAAGCAGGAAAATTTACCACTGGAACCTTGATGGCATCCCAGTGGAACAAGTCCACAGATTTCAATACCTAGGTATCCTCTTTCAATCTAATACCAAGTGACCTGCGCAGGTTGAATCTCTCTGTAATAAGGCTAAGATTTCCACCCATGCCCTCTTGCACTTTTTTCATACTGAGGGAGCTCATCATATCCACTCAGTAATAAAAGTCTACAGGGCAAAGGTGATAGCAGCTATCACCTATTGCGCCCCCCTATGGGTCAATCCAACATCTCCTCCCTTGAGTCTGTCCACAGCCAGTTCCTATGCCGTCTGATGGGAGTCCCTCCCTGCATAAGTAACGCCACAATTCGGTTGGAACTGGGCATATCTTCACTTGCTACAATCATGTGGAAACGTGCAATTGGTTATTGGTTGTCCCTGTGGACCAGACTCCCAGGCTATTACCTAGGCCAATGCCTATGGTGGGACCCTTTTCATAGTCCCTGGGCCCATAATATCCATACAAAACTTTTGAAGATTGGGATTTTCCCCATTGATGCTTTTATTTTAGGCCCTGATGCTGCCAAATTGTTGATTTTTCAATGGCTGGGCGACATTGATAGGCAACTAAATCTGGCAAACAGATCGGGAACATGCTCACCCTTTTCCCTTGGAATTGTTTCCTTGCCTCACCCTCCGCCTTACCTCTCCACATTACACTCTATCAAACATAGGCTCGCATTTATGAAGGCAAGATTTAATGTGATCCCCTCAAATGTCTTCGACAGTAGGCTCTCGGGGGGAGTAAAATCCACCTATTGTATATGTGATGGCCAATCCCCAGAATCTCTGTTCCACATTACATTCGTATGTCCCCACTAACGAGACATAAGATCAAGATTCATTTCCCCTATTTCCCAGAGATTCCCTGGATCACCTGATCTGTTCAGCCTTTATTTCCTACACCAGGATGCAGACCCTAATATAACTTCAAAGGTGGCAAAAATTTTTGCTGCAGTCGTGGCTAAAAAAAACGGGGGAAGAGACGGGTAATCCCTAGGGCAGAGGATCATTAGTATTGCTAGTACAGATTGTATCTGAGGTAGTAGATGGTGTACTGTCGCATGATCTATTTACATTTGTAAAATCTACCCCCCCCCCCTTTTATGTGTATTTTAATTTGGTCTTTGACCGCAATAAAAGCTATCTATCTATCTTTCCAAGTGATTACATTGATCATTATAGTAACTGTAGAGTATTAAAATTGCAGTCTATAACACAGGAGAAGTATACCAGGCTTGGATAAACTTTATTTATCCTCTTTTTCTTTCAAAAAGGCATTCAATAGCACATCTGCTAAGTGACATATAGAGTAATAAACAAGAAAATCATTTCAATAATTCCATCTTTGTGTATGATGTTTAGCCATCAAGGATCTCCCAGAGATGTATTTTGGGGAATTGCATATTCCACTTTTTATGAATTATGCAAAAGGTTTTGCAAAACAATGCAAAAGAAAAAAAAATCTCATGGGACCTCTTTACTGGAATTGCATGGATAACAACAGATCGTAAAACCACCAATATATAATGGGTATAATTATATATATAATATATAATGGGTATAATGTTATTATATTCATTTATGGTAAAATCAGACTTGAATAAGATTAACTTTTATTGATAAATATATTATACAACTTTGAAAGGTACACACACAAGCCTAAAACAAAACTGAGCAATTGACTGAAATGATGGTGTGAAAAAAAAGTAAAGCATTTAGACTTCTTAGCTTGAAAAAAATGTGGACAAGGCAAGAAATGATGGAGGAATAGTGAAATCATGCCTGATTTTGAAAAAGTCAACAGAGTTTCTTTCCCTTTCATATTAGCACTTGAGTTCATCTAAAATGAAATGTTCCACATTGATGAACATTAAGGTTTCAATTGGTTCTCCTAATTTCTTGTGGGACTATTTCTCCTGCACCCTATGGATCTCTTTGGCAGTGAAGTTGACCAGACCCTGCGCTCCCATAGCCATTTCCCCTGTTCTTTAATGAAAAGAAGATTTATCAGACATTGAAGGTGCATTCCAGATTCTCCTACACTAACATTTATGGAGGTTGTAGCACCATAGATGAAAGAAAAAACCTCCAAGCCTGCAACATGGTGATTGGTATCTTCACATGGATGGCATTATCAGTAGTGCACAGCAAACACACACTTGTACTGTAATATCAAGTTATAAGGTGCAAGATCAAGCCTAAAGCTTATAAAAATGTTACAGTTTAAATTGGACTTGAGTCTCTCTACATATCACCATTTAGTCTTGGTGAAAGTATGGATTGTTAGGTTTGAACTAATAATTTGAATTCAGCCATCCTCCAGATTTATGGGAACATAACTTTCAGAATTCCCGCCTGGCTAGGGAAGAAATTCTGAAAATTACAATCTAGCTTGTCTGGAGGTAGTGGTTGGGACAATAGTCACATATTTTGCTTTTCCTTATAGTTTCACAAAAGATTGATCAGACATTAGCAAACAGCTCATAGAATCTAGGAATCCAAATCAGTCTTCACTAAACAGTAGAGAAAATAGAAACTTCCCATCAATTATATATTTCCTACCTGCTGGACGATAGGTCACTTTGTTTACATGATATGTGGTGGCAGGCATTGGGAAGGCTGTGTCCATGGGCACCTGTTACACACCCCAAAAGAAATAAAGTATGAATTATTTACATGTGAAATACTTGTAAATTCCAGCACAAATAAGGATCTGAGAATTTGTATGCCTTGTTTAAGCCCAAATAGTAAAACCATTGTTTTAATACTTAGAATCAATTAAATCTGCAATTCACTCTGAATATATTACCTGATTTTTCTATAGACATTTGAACATCATCTTTTATTGGATGCAACTATTGTGTTTTATAATTATATGTGTTGCATTAAATTATGCAGTATTTCATTATAATTTTATAAGTAGTACTATGTACTAAATATGCTGAGTGCATTGTATTTTGGATTAAATAAAAGGGGGAAAAACCCCACTTTAGCATTGAATCTCCTTTTAAGTCCCAGGTAAACACAGAATAGAAGGGCAGATCTTGAAAATACATCCCATAACCTCTATGCTTACTGTTGCTGAACTGGAGAAAACATTGTCATAAAGTAAGTCTGACAAGCTTTCTGAAGTTGACTATTTTTTCCAAACCGTTATGCCAAGACTCTGGGGACAAAGGAGAAAATTGCTCCTATTATGCTGCTGCTCATATGACCATTGCCAATATTTTCAACTTATTATTTTTCAGGGGAGGCTAAGAAGCTAAGAAGCCGAATGTTAAAAGAGGTATAGTACAGTGGTGGGATTCAAAATTCTTTACTACCGGTTCTATGGGCATGGCTTGGTGGGTGAATCTTGCAAATTTCACAGGTAAGAGGCCAATGGTTGACCTTTCCTCTCCTATAACCATTGATTATGGTTTCAAAAGTAGCCACCTTTATTCTTCAGCCTAACCAATTCTTCCCAAATACATCAAGCCTACGGTATTTATTTGTTCCTTCTCCAATAGTTAAAGAAAATAGATGTCTTCCAATTATGGATTTGTAGACAGGCAGTAACAGAAAACTAATCAATCAATCCTGGACCAAATAAACAATGTTCTCTCTAATGTCATAATCAGTAAGCAGAAATCATCCTATAAGCAGATAATGGACTAGAAAAAACAATGAAGTTTAACAAATTTGATAAAACTGGAAGTAGAAGAGAATGAATAAGAATATAAGATCAAATAATTACAGGAATGTCCTGTAAGAGCTGCAAGTTATTATTAGGGACTAGTGATGCCAAGCATTTCTTCATGCATTCATGAAGATTCAAGCAAGATTGTGGAAAAAATGCTAACTAGTTCTGTTGGTTGGGATTTGGAAGTAGAAATAAGTCAATTGTCCTGAAAAAGACTAGGAGTATTATTAGGAAGTCAGAAGAATAATGAGTGAGGAAGTTGTAAATATCTTGCAAGTATCTGCCAGCACATAACAGAATAGGAGTGATAGAAATCTAAAGTTGTTCGGCTATTGACTAAAAAGCTTCTCCATAAACCTCTTTTTCAAAATGATGTGTATATAGAACTTGAGCTTGCTTGTAAGATTTTTGAAAATGTGAGTAAGAATTTATTTATTATTATTATTATTATTATTATTATTATTATTATTATTATTATTATATTAATTTATATTAATAAATATAAAAATTAACATTTTATTGCTACAAAGTTATATCCAACCCACTCAAATAAATTTGTCGGTCCCAGAAAGGATAAGTGTTGTATACTACATAAAATTGTATTTTATGTTCTAGGGCCAGGCACTGTATAAAGTTAATCAACTTCCCATTTACACTAAATAGCAAAAATAATCTAAGCATGATACAAAAGGAATTTAGATTTAAAACAAAATATGAAAAGAGAATAGAGGATATTTTCATCTGGAGCATCTAAGAATAAAGTGGTATAACTGATTGATAAAGATCTACTCAGAAAGGAAGGATTTTAATACAGGAATAGAAACAGAAGTAGAATGGTGGGAAAACAGAATAGATTTAAAAAATCTTAACCACATTACAAAGGATAGATCTGCCAAATATTTAGAGTTTCATTTACAGAGGGATATGAGTGAGAAATTATAAAGTTAACATGACCAGGCAAGCAAGATTTAATAAGATCAAAAGATACAACAATTCCAACTCTAATATGTATGATTTCTATAATTATATTAGTGATTGAAGTGGCATATAAGTTCAAAAAAATTAAAAAAGGAACACACTTTAGTTAGCTACACAGGAAATGACTTACCACAATTCCTAGCCTAGTTATTGCCTTCATAATTATGACAATAAGATTGGCAAATTAACTTTGCATCTCCACATTCTGACCATTTTATAATACAGACATGAATATTATCCTTGATCTTCACTTAATATACATATTAAAGTGCATATGTGTTTATACACACACATACACACTGTATATTTACTTTAGACAAGGGGTGTCAAACTCGATTTCATTGAGGGCCACATCAGGATTGTGTTTGACCTTGGGGGACTGGACTGGGCGTGGCCAGGGTGATCAGCTCAATGTCACTCATGTTGGGGGCACCTGTGGTGGCCTGAGCACTCTGCCAGAGAAAACAGGCTCCCGACGGCCTCCTGTAACCCTCTGCCAGCTAAAATGGAGCTCAGGAGGGCTGCCATTTTTGGCTGTGATGGCCTACTGCAACCCTCTGCCAGCAAAAATGGCGCTCACGGCCCTCTCGAGCTCTGTTTTCGCTGGCAGAAGCACTGCGGGCCAGTCCTTCACTGTTTACAGAGCAGCCCGGTGGGCTAGATCTAAGCATCCCATGGGCCAGATCCAGCCCTCGGGCCTTGAGATCAACACCTCTGCATTAGACAATGTTTACTGAACTAATGTAACATATTAAACATGAGGTGAAGAACTGCATCATACACAATGTTAAGAAGGATTTTCAGGACCAACACAATTATCCTTCATTATTTCAGTGCTGAAATTGGTGAATTTCAATTGCACTTGCTTAGATATATTGGCAAGATAAAACTAAGGCCTTTTAAGATTTAACTCATGGAACTTTGCTGAATATAGATCTTTATTACCTTCCCTTATTTCCTTGCCTCCAAATCAGCACTATAGATACAATATTTTGTTTGCTTCCCCCTGAAGACCTGAAAAAGTTGCAAAGATAGACTTGGCCAGTCCCCACATATTTCACCTGAGTCTCCACTTTGTTGACAATTCTTGGGCAGGAAGATATGTGGCAACTGTCCCGTTGAAGCAGGTTGCTGCCAATTTCCTCCAGCTGTTGTAGATACTGGAGCACAGGACTGATTTCCTCTGACTGCTGGATTGCAGTATCAATCTCTGCCTCAGACTTTGGTGATTGTTGATACAAGACAGTAAATTCTTCAGGATGTTGTAGGTATCGGAGCACAGGACTAATCTCCTCAGGGTCATGTCCATAATGGAGGAAGGGGCTAGCCATCTCTGGTGTCTGCTGGTACTCAAGTAAGGGACTAATTTCCACAAGCCCCTTCTGACCCTGAAACAAGCCACTGGTCTTTTTAGGCTCATACAGATGCCTGGCCAGGTTTACAAAACCTCTGGCTGGGAAAAGCACAATTATGATGATAAATGAACTATATACATGCCAGGCATGTCCCAGAGTTGCCAACCAAATGTGGCTCCAAATCAGTTGCCAGAGGTGGCCAAAGAGAGCCCCACATGCCTGCCACATGTGGCCTGGACTGGCAGCAAGAGCACAGCAAGGCTTACTGTTGTGACCTGGGCCTAAAAACCAAGTGTCTTTGTGTAGGTCATAGGGCATCAACACCTTTGTGTGTAACTGCCTGGCTGGGATGGGTTACTTTTTCTCTAAGATGCACAAAGCTAAGACCTCTTCACAAACATGTATCTCACCTCTGCTGCCATGGTCTCAACTGAGGTGCCAGTGGAGTTCTCATGAATCAAGCAGGTCCTTGCCAAGTCCAGGGAGACAAAGAAGTGGAACTATGTGTAATTACCAAGGATGGTTGCTAAGAAACACATTCCCATCTGTGAGCTAGAGTTGCTATGGGGACTCAAGTAAACAGAGTACTCTTCTTAGAGAGATGTTCAGTAGTGAAGTTTGCCTATCAAAAGGGTTGGAGCTTTGGTTTTCTATTTACTGTCATAATATAAGAATGGTCATTTTCCAAAATTATTAAATTTCATACCAATATATTTCTCAGACAGCGAACATTTCACTTGCATAGTTTTGAGGAGAACTTAACTCAATGACTACACAGACATAATTATTGTCAGCAATCGAAAAGTGACTTTCTGAGTTTTTTCTAGCATGTTTCTTTTTCTCTCCTGGTATAGCTTACTGTCCTAAAAAGACTGAGATTGGCTATGGCAACAATTTGAAAGGATTTTTCACAAAGAGCTTTTTTTCTTTAATCATGGTGCTGACTGCCATCTATAGAGCCCTTCGTGGCACAGGGCTGGCTTATTTGCAAAACAATCTATTTCTGATATTTTTCTGATTACATGAGATCCAATAGGATGTTTTGGATCCTTTCTACGAAACTACCAGTTGATAGGACAAGGGGCAAGCCTACTCTATTATGATATTTGGAATAGCATACCCCCAAGATTCAGATAATCCCAATTTTATTGGATTTCCAAAGACCTTGAAACTTGGTTCTTTCCCCATGCAACGGACCTGGATGTTTCATAAGAGACTCTTTCAATGATTTGGCACCATGAATGATTGTAGTTTGACCTCAATTATACTATATTTTTCTTGTTTTTAATCTTATTTGTAATTATTCTCTGTTTTAACATTCTATTGTAAGTATAAGAATGGAAGGCATATTAATCAATTTTTTAAAAAATAACCAAGTGACAGTGAGCAAATTTGGTACATGTAGTATAGCTTTATGCAAGGCAGGGGGCATAACTCCATTTTTGCTCTTCAGCAGGTTACTGAGATACTGTATGATTGAATAGGATGAAAAAATGAACAGCTATCATTCATATATATATATATATATATATATATATATATATATATATATATATGTGGTGAAATCTAAAATTTGTTATTTCCACTTCTGTGAGTGTGGTTTGGTGTGTGGGGTAATGTGACTGGGTGGGCGTGGCCATTTTTAAAAAACTTTTAAAACCATTTTTTCTATAACTTCTTCGGCTTGGATCGTCAGAGGCATTTAAAAGAAAAAAAGCTTTTTTTTCTTTTAAATGCCTCTGACAATCCAAGCTGAATTGCCTGATCAGCAGAGGCTTTTTTTCTTTTAAATGCCTCTGAGGATCCAAGCTCAGATACCTGATCATCAGAGGCATTTAAAAGGAAAAAAGCCTATGCCAATCAGGCAACTCAGCTGGGATCCTCAGAGTCTTTTGAAAGCATTTTTTACAACCTCTTCAGTCTGAAGAGGTTGTAGAAAAAATGCTTTTAAAAGCCTTTGATGATCCCAGCTGAGCTGCGCGATCATCAGAGGCTTTTTACTTTTAACAGCATTTTTTCGGCTGAAGAGGTTGTAGAAAAAATGCTTTTAAAAGTAAAAAAAAAGCCTCTGGGTATTGTGCAGCTCAGCTGGGCATGGTGGTGGAGGACAGGGATTTTTGCTACCGGTTCTCCGAACCACCCACCTCCATACCGGGTATTTTCCTACGTAAACCAAGTTTCTCAACTTCGGGCCATAGCTCAGTGAAATCACATCACTATCCTAAGCTGCTTCAGAACGCAAACTTGCATTTTGCTGCCTATTGGGAGACTAATATAGATCTATTTTGGACTGATTGGTCAGTTACCTACATCCTTACCATATGTTCCCTCCCTGTAGAGGCTAAGTATTTGCTTTCTTCTCTTATCGTAGGTTTTTGTATGTATTTCCAATCAGTCTGAAATAGATTTATATTAGTCTCCCAATAGGCAGCAAAATGCAGGTTTGCGTTCTGAATATGGCCATATTCAGAATATGGCTGCCAAGGTTAACAGCAGAAATAACATCCTACAAAAACTATGTGGAACAACTTGGGGAGCTTCAGCTACTCTGCAGCGGAATACTGTACACCTGTATGGATAAACAGCTCACATACAGGACTTATTGATGTTCAACTTAACCATACAATGAGGCTACTAGTGGGAGCATAAAATCTATACCTAGTTACTGGTTACCAGTTCTTAGTTACATACTTCCCCCGCACTTACGACGACAAGAAGCTCTCACTCAGGAGTATAGTAAGATCCTGTTAAATTCCTCTCTACCCATACATGAATACATTCCTGTTCTCTCAAGATGCCGATTAAAGTCAAGAAATCCACCACTCTTGACAGTGCTTAAGTTGATGGCCGATCATCAGAACACCAACAAAAGTGGATGGAGGCGTGGAGTAGCTGTTCCCCCCAAGATGTGTCTGAGCATATCAGTCCTAGTAGTATACCTCCAGGATTTAACCTACCCCGACACATATGGATGACATATAATAGAATTAGAACAACTCATGGGGTGTATGCTGACTCCTTGTATAAATGGGGAAAGACGCCTTCAGCACAATGTGATTGCGGGGCCCCTCGACAGACTATCCAGCAGATAGTGAGGGAATGCCCTAACAGAAGGTATCCAGGAAATTCTAGGGACTTCCTCTGCATAACAACGGCAACTACTGACTGGATCTCCAAACTCGACATTAAACTTTGAAATGTTATTTCTGTTTTCCTTTTAGGTTTTCTTACTGCTTTTTTTATTGTTTTAATTGTTTTTAACCTGTAAAAATGAAGTGTTTTAATATTGTGTGTGACCAGCCATACGCTAAATAAATAAATGTGTTGTGAAGCAGCCTAGGATAGTGGATGTGATTTCACTGAGCTATGGCCCAAAGTTGAGAAACTTGATTTACGTAGGAAAATACCCAGTTGAAGAAAAATACATACATACATACATACATACATACATACATACATAAATTCTTTATCAGCAAATATAAATTTGGTATAAAATGGTTTGTCATGAATGCAAGTGCTTGAGGGCTCCTGGATTGGAGCTGAAAGGTGAAAGGGAAGCAGTATGCTCCATCCCATATTGAGGTAGACCAAGTGCTGTTTCCCTGAAAATAAGACATCCTCTGATAATAAGCCCAATTGGGCATTTGAGCACATGCACTAAGATAAGCCTTCCCCCGAAAACCAGCCCACCCTGAAAATATTTAAACACAGAGCTGGAAATCAGGTAAGACGGCAAGAGGAGCCCCGTCTTGCTCCACATGCCCCAAAATAATAAGACCTCCCTGAAAATAAGGCTAAGTGCTTATTTCGGGGTTCAAAAAAAAATATAAGGGTCTTATTTTGGGGGAAACACGGTATATACACATATACATACATACATACAGTGTAAATAATGAAAAATTGGAGGGAGACGAATTTGTGTATCTTGACAGAAAGTCTATTATTATACATGGGGTAATGGATGGAGAATAAGTAAATGCTAGTTGAAAGGGAGCTATGATATGTGGTTTGTTACAAGGGATTAATGTCTAAGGAAGCCCAAATGGTTTCAGATAAGAATATGCATTTGTTGATTTTGTTACAGGGAAGTGAAAATTGGATATATGGTGGAGAAACAAATATATCTCTTAATCTCACTTCCAAGATGAATGACAATGTATTTGGATTTTATACAACTCAAATTTTCCTGGTAGGACAGGAAAAGAGAAGAGAAAACTGTTTTAAAACTGATGTACTTAATGCTGGCTATGTTATCACACTCATGGACCATAGGCCCAGTGAGGATGTTTTGTAAACCAAGAAGAAACTTGGGATTGTCAAATATAATAATTCCATAGCAAACTGAAGTAGAGACAGGGCCTATAAAGGATTATATAGAAGCACAGCTAACTAATTAGCATTTCAGTAGCCAGCCCTGCAGGTCTTCTTCTGGGGCGCTCCATTTGCACACACACAAAGTTTGCTTTTATTCTTTTTCCAGGTTAGTCAGCAGTCTATCCTCATAATAATTCTTAATCCCCTTTACACTATTGTTGCTCATTAGACTTTTCCTAGTATATGTACTTTAGTATATGTACTTCAGGGGTGGGTTCTGTTTTATCGTGTGGGTAGATTTCGAGGCGGAGGCTTAGTTGCTGCCAACATTACCTTTATTAAACAACTAACTCCATGGAACAGCAAGCAAACAGAATTGACAGAATGGAGACGGGAGCACTCGCTTGACAGCCGCTTTAAATAGCCGGTTTGTCACACACACGCGCCAATGAGTGAGCAGCGATTTCCCTCCACTTCGCTGCTCGCGTCTAGACCAATCAACGAGCCCGGCAACAGGCACCGGCTCGCGCGGACGTAGCTATGAGGACTTAACACCCCTTTTCACCCAGCCTGCGCAATCATAGTCCTCCAGATATGCAGGCCGACGACGGCAACGCCCAGAGCGTCGCAGGGTTACTGGTGGTGACGTTTCTGCCAGAACCCCACCCCCGACAATGGAGCCAGCTGCCTTGGCAACTCCTCATCTGGACTGGATGGACTGGAACTCGCCGCCGGGAACTGATGTGGTGGTAAGTCGACCCTGGCTGCTCCGTTGGTGTTACTGGGCGGAGAGGACAGCTGGGAATCTGGAGGTTCCAGCGGGGTGTTATCCTTAGGGTCCGTGGCCGTATCTGGTGGTCGTGTGTCTGCTGCTCCCGCGACTCGGCGACGAATCTGATTCACATGTCGTCGCCAAATCCTCCCATCGGAAAGTTGGACCCTATAAGAATAGGGCCCAGTTATTTGTACGATATGTCCAGGCAACCAACCTGTGTCCTTATCAAAAGTCAAAACGTAGACCAAATCACCTACGCCAAATACCCTGGGAGGTAGGGTCGCCCCAGGGGATTTGTCCCAGCAGTAGTTGGGATGCAGATGGTCCAAGGTGGTCCGCAACCTCCTTCCCATGAGAAGCTTGGCAGGGCTGCATTTTAGGGCCGAACAAGGGGTTGAATGTTGCGCCAAAAGGTACTGACAAATTTTACTGTGCCAATCGGTGGTGCCTAGGTGGCAGAGCGCCTCCTTAGCGGATCTAATGGCCCTCTCTGCCAATCCATTAGCGGCCGGATGGAAGGGGGCCGTTCTGGCATGGCGGATGCCCAGCCGGGCTAAAAACATCTGGAAGGGTGCCAAAGTGAACTGTGGGCCATTGTCAGTGACTACCGTGTCCGGCAGCCCGTGGGTGGCGAACCAATCTTCTAAAATGCACATGATGGCAGAAGAAGGCATAAGGGCCAGTTCCATCCACTTGGAATGTGCATCCATTGCCACTAGGAAGGTGTGTCCCCTAACTGGCCCTGCCAGGTCAAGATGTATCTGAGCCCAAGGTGCCCGAGGGGGCTCCCAGGTTTGTACTGGAGCAGCCGGAGGGGCCGGCCATGAATTTTGGCATTGAGGGCAGCGGCCGACCCAGTTTTCTACATCGTGGTCAAACAAGGGCCAGCAAACATAACTTCTGCCTAGGGAATTTCATCCTGGCAATGCCCGGGTGGGCATTGTGGAGATGGGAGAGGACTTGTGTCCTAAGAGGGGAAGGCACCACCACCCGATGACCCCAAAGGAGACAACCCTGTAAAACTGACAGTTCAAATCGTCGTCAGAAGTAAGGCAAAACCTCGGCGGGAACCAGAGCGAAGGCAGCCACGGCGTGCCCAGTCTAACACTTTGGAGAGAACAGGGTCAGCAGCAGAAGCGGCACGAACATCCGCTGCCAAGATTAGAGAAAGCTTCTCATCCACTAAAAGGACAGATCCCGAAGGGGCAGGATTCTGTACAGGCAAAGGAAGGGGGCATCGGCTAAGGGCATCTGCATGGCCAATCTCCTTCCCCGGTTTATAGATCAATTTGTAAGAATATGCCACTAAGAATTCTGTCCATCGCGATATGCGCGGGGACAGAATTTGAGGTGTCTGCCTATCACCGGCCAAGAGCCCCAGAAGGGGCTTGTGATCAGTGATCAGATAGAAAAATCTGCCATAGACGTAGTCATGGAATCGTTTGATTCCTGCTACTGCTGCCAATGCCTCCCTATCAATCTGACTATAGTTCCTTTCTGCAGCCGGCAATGTCCTGGAATAGTAAGCAACAGGAGCCTCTGATCCATTGGGCAAAATGTGACTAAGGACAGCCCCCACCCTGTAGGGAGAGGCATCACAAGTCAGGGACAGAGGCAAACTGTTGTCATATTGGACCAGAACAGCGTCGGAAGAGAGAGCATCCTTAATGGCCTGAAAGGACTCGGCCGCCTGGCGATCCCAACGCCAAGGGGTCTTTGAATCTAAGAGGCGATGGAGAGGCTCCGCCAAGGAAGCCTTATGAGGCAGAAAAATTGAGTAAAAATTAAGTAAACCAAGGAACGATTGGAGCTGGGCCTTGGAAGTGGGGGCAGGCGCGTTCTTAATCGCTTCCACTTTGGCTGGTGCGGGCTGGATTCCAAAAGCGTCAATGAGGAATCCCAGAAATTCCACTCTAGCAACTCCAATATGGCATTTTTCTTTCTTTAATTTCAATCCCACTTCCCTAAATTTGGTGAGGACAGCCCTAAGTTTGGTGACAAGTTCCCCTTGATCCTTAGCTGTGATAAGGATGTCATCAAAGTAGGGGACAACCCCCTGAATGCCATGGAGCAGGCACTCCATGAGACTTTGAAAGATCCCTTGAGCCACACTGACCCCGAACTGTAGCCGGGTGCACTTAAAAGCACCACGGTGAGTGATAATGGTTTGGGCCAAAGCGGTGGCGTCATCAACAGGAAGCTGTTGATAAGCCTGAGCAAGGTCTAACTTCGCGAAGATCCGCCCCCTGCCTAAAGTATGTAGGAGATGCTGGACAACCGGTATGGGGTAGTGATTGGCCTGAAGCGCCCTATTAAGGGTCGCTTTGTAGTCGGCACAAATCCTAATTGACCCATCCTGCTTGAGGGGAATCACGATGGGAGTTTCCCATTTGGAATGTTTGACTGGTTGGAGGACCCCCTGTGCGATCAATTTGTCAAGCTCCCTATCCACCCTGGGCTGCAGGGCAAGAGGCACCCTACGTGGTTTTAGCCGTATTGGTGCAACTTGCGGGTCTAAATTGAATGAAATAGGCAGACCCGTGTATTTACCAAGGTGCCCATTGAATACATCAGCAAAGTCTCGTATGAGATCAGGGAAAACGGTTGAGCTGGTATTATGAATGCCTGAGATGGTAAGGTGAAGGGCAGTGAACCAGTCCAGTCCCAGCAAACATGGAAGTCTGTCCCGGACAACGATCAGAGGCAAGGATCCCAAAAAGGACCCATAAGCCACCTGGAAGGACCCACAACCCAGAGTAGGAATAGATCTGCCCTGATAATCTTTAAGTGTGACCTGACAGGGAAGCAGACGTCGCCGGGTAAAAGCGGGCAGCAAGGCTTTGAGAGTGGGCCAAGCAATCAAAGAACGGGATGAACCCATATCCACTTCCATCTTACAAGGGGCCCCCTCAAGTGTGATGGTCAAATAAATCTTACTCTCAGGGAAGGGGGAGGAAGCATGGCTTATGGCGACTTCAGCCACTTCAGCATCTTGGGAGATTGCAAAACTCCCACTCTCCCACTGGGAGGGGCGACGAAACTTTGGGCGCTTGGGGCCTGGCTCCCCCGCATCGCTCTCGCTAGGAAACACTGCACGGCAAACTCTGGACAGATGTCCTCGTTTCTTGCACCGGCAGCAGATGACTAACTGGAACCTGCATTCCGCGCAGCTGCGCTGGCCGCTGCAACTCAGGCAACAACTATTGGGTTTCCTCACAAACGTTTGGCGCTTCTTCCTTGAGGTAGTCTTGAGGCGGCTAACCTCATTACCCCAGCCTGATGGATCATCATCGTCTTCCTCTTCCTCATAATGAACTGACGAATGGTTGAGGGAAGCCCCCTCCCCTGCGGACTGGGACCGCTGAATCTCAGCCGATGATCTAGCAGACATCTCAGCAGCGGGCTTCATCCAATGCAATCGCAAGGGTCAGATCAGATTGTGCCAAAAGTCTCTGCTGGAGTTTTAAATTTCGCACTCCGCACACTAACTGGTCGAGGAGCATATCATCAAGCTCCCAAAACTCACAATGCAGGGCTGCCGTACGTAATGAAGTCATGTATTCATTTATGGACTCTCCCTCTCTCTGGGACCGCTGGTGAAAAGCATGCCGCCTTGCGATCTTGGAGGCGAAATAGTGGTTTTTTAGTTTGGCCAGCAATGTCTCCCAGGGCACCTCGAATACAGGCTGGGGAGCGGCTAGGGCTCTGGCCGTACTGAAAATCTCATGGCCACACGAACTGAGGAAATAACCCCTCTTACGGGAGCTCAAAACATCAGACAGGTCATTGGCCTGTAAAAAACATTCAAATTTCTCGAGGTAGTCCTCCCACGTCTCTGACGCTGGCTCAAAAGGAGTAAAAGCCGGCAGGGTCGTTGCCATGATAGGTACGTTCCTCATGTTCTCCTTTGATGTCTGGCAATTCAAGCAACTGTAACCTCAGGGGATGACAAATCTCACCCTCGTTGCCACGTGTTTTATCGTGTGGGTAAAACACGATCGAGGAGGAGGCTTAGTTGCTGCCAACATTAACTTTATTAAACAATTAACTCCATGGAACAGCAAGCAAATAGAACTGACAGAATGGAGACGGGAGCACTCACTTGACAGCCGCTTTAAATAGCCAGTCTGTCACACACACGCGCCAATGAGCGAGCAGCGATTTCCCTCCACTTCGCTGCTCGCGTCTAGACCAATCAACGAGCCCAGCAACAGGCATGGGCTCGCGCGGATGTAGCTATGAGGACTTAACAGGTTCTACTTACCTTTACTACTGGTTTGCAACAGGGCCATGTGTGCTCACTTCGCGCATGCACACGCAACAACATTCTGATGACTTTGGGGTCGGTGTGTGGAGCTTCCTGCCGGTTTTACTACCGGTTCTATGGAACCGGTGCAAACTGGGGGCAACCCACCACTGATGTACTTTCAAAACTCTTGTGTTTCATCGGGAATATGAAAAGTGCTATTTTGGAGGCAAAGAGATCATTCCCAAATATTGAAAACTAAAGGAATGATGAATATATGGGAATAAAGGTGGCTTTGATTTACAAATATGAAGATTCACATTATGTTTGATAGCTTGATACAGATTTCTTGCATTGGTAGAATGCATCAATGAACTGGTTTCCCTCGGTTTTGTACATTTGAAGACTGAACATAACTGCTTACATTGTAAAAAGGTAACATACCTGGAGCCTGGCCTCATCATAATCATTAAGTAGTTAAGGCACAGTGATTTCTAAAATAACAACTTCTGTGCCAAAGTGCATGGACAAACTATCTTAACCTATAGCACAGGGGTGAAATCAACAGGTTCTGGAGAACTGGTAACGGACATTTTGAGTAGTTCGGAGAACCGGTAGCAGAAATTTTGAGTAGTTTGGAGAACCGGCAAATACCACCTCTGGCTGGCCCCAGAGTGGGGTGGGAATGGAGATCTTGTAGTATCCTTCTCCTGCAATGCCCACCAAGCCACGCCCACCAAGCCACACCACGCCCACCAAGCCACGCCCACAGAACCGGTAGTAAAAAAATTTGGATTTCACCACTGCTAAAATGTGCAAAGCAATTTTGAAAATGTCTGCCTCAAAACTCCTGGATATATCTTTGAAGCCTAAATGACAGAGCCTAAAATACATCAAGCAGCATACCCTTCTGCCTGAACGTATCTTTCAGAAAAGGATTCTATGCACCTTACCATTGTTGTAAATTCAGTGTGTGAATTCACAGGAAACAATCTTCTTTGAAACAGTACCAAGGTTACTTGGAATTGGAATCCAATTTTATGAAACCTGCTGGTCCTTTCCCTAATCATACTTCAACCCATTAAAATGATTTGTTTCAGTGAATTAATGGTCTTGATTGAGTTTTATATGCAGTTTCTAAAACTATTAAAACATAACATTGTTGTGTTAGAAGAAATATCTTTCTGGTTCAGCTCCAAGTGGGGAAAAACATTGGAAATATGGAGACTGCTTGCAAAGATGTTTTAATGGTGGACAGGATCACATGGTTTGAGTTCCTGAACAGAAAAGGGCAGAGATGGTGTGAATCCCCTGGTTTTATGCCCTCTCTGGGCTTTGAATTTCCTGGAGTACAAGAAGAGTATCTGATTGGTTGTCAGACTCCCAGCGGGTGAAGGTCTTAGCTAGCCTTGCTGGCTGATGTAATCTTCCCAGGTGCCATGTGGTGAGTTTCTGTTGCTAGATGGGTCCTATTGTGTTGCAGATGATGATCCATTGACAAAGGGGAGAGGGAATTGGGTTTACAAAGTGTGGGGGGAGGCAGGAAGGTGGGAACTGCTTTGTCTTTAAAACATGTTTCTCCATTTCTCATCCAGGGAAATATATTCTGCCTTTTTAATATTTCCTAAAATATTTCATTCTTCTAGGAGAGGGGAGGGTGCTAACTTCCTACAGTTGTTCTACTTAAGTCAACATAAGGTTCAAGTTAGTCTTTAGTTTTTACTAGCTTTCCACAACTTGGCAACTTCCAGATATGACTAATTCCTATTATTGACCACTATTATGCTGTTAAATAGATAAACTAGGGATTGCAATCTGCATGTATTACATTTCAAGGGCAGCATCAGGATGCTGAACATAATGGAAGGTCATGATATAAACACTTATAATGTTAACACTTATAATAACGGTGGATAGTTTCTCTTCTGTTACTAGTTGTGGACAATAAAAAAGGACACAGAATTGAAAAAAGGTAATTGACTCAAGATTCAATTTTATTTAATTACCAGTTTGCCAGTTTGCAAAAGCAAGCATGGTTTGCCAGTTTGTAAAAGCAAGCATGGATTAGAAAATGATAAAATGATAAAAGAATGGGAATTTATTTTCCCATCTTTTCATTATGCTTAGCATTAGGAACTACGCTTCACAGAAAATTGAGTTATTATGCCTTATGGCGATTCCATTCAGACATTTTATACTCAGGTGGGGCCCGACGAAACCACTCGGACCAGGATCCATCATATATGGCCACATCTGGTTTACCACAGAGATATGCTCCCAAGGCAATATGGCAGGCTGTAATCCCCTTGCGGCATGTGGCAATCAATGGCTTTGAAAGATCCACTTTCTTCTCCTGGAACATGCTCCAGATTTCTTCTTGGGATTTCTCAAAACCTCCCTCAGTCAAGAAGTTGAAGAAAGGAATGTTTATGGTGCCTAAAATATGACCTGGTTCTATCCCTGGAATAAGAGAAAAAGTCATAAAGTCATAAAAAGTACTTCCTGCAACTATTATGGTTAAATTCAATTCAATTTTATTATAGCCCTAAGGCCAGATGCAAACAAAATATTGAATAAAAGAAGTATTAGATCCTTCTACATATATGTATATATGCATAGGAGAAAAACAATAAGTATAATAGAGTCTAAAATAATTAAGAACATGGTTACTAAAATAAATGCAAATAAAATAGTATTATAAGAAGTTCTAATCCTAAATAATGGTATGGTATATAAATGGTAGCACAGAACGGGGATTGTGGTCAAATAATTTGAAATTATCAATTACTTCTAATACAAATAGGTTGAATAAAAGGTAAGAGATAATGTTGGTTATATGGGTGATCGTTAAAATCAAACAGCTTTACAAACATCTGTTTCTAATAAATCACAACTCCAGAATTTACCGTATTTAAATATAGATCAAAATAACTGCCGATTTTTGAAAAAGATGGCTGAGAACGTCCTTTAAATATATATATCCAATATATAAAAAATCCACAAAAGTTAAAAAAAACCAGCCAAATTTAAAGAATGCCCAGTCTTGCGTTTATTAATGAAATGAAATGCAATATCCCAATTACAATTACTTCATAATCACTTCCATAATTTAACCTTAATGGATGAGATGAAACAATACACATTGACATCTGGGATATCAGCAAATTAAAATAGACTGGGATTGGACAACCTTCAGTCAGAAGATCATAGTTTAGTGCTCAAGACATGAAACAGGAAGAAAATAGCAGACACACTACTTGGGTACTCAATGGTTTCTCTCCATTTCACCAAATCTGGCAGAATGGGCAATTCACAGAGTCCTTTCTATTAAATAATGTCATTTAGATGACATTAGGCATACTTTAGGAGGTGCTGTGGCTCAATGGCTAAAATGCTGAGCTTGTCCATCAAAAGGTCGGCAGTTCAGCAGTTCAAATCCCTAGTGCGGCATAATGGGGTGAGCTCCCATTACTTATCCTAGGTTGGCAGAAGCATGTAAAAAATGCAAGTAGAAAAATAGGGACCACGTTTGGTGGGAAGATAAAGTGTTCTGTGTGCCTTTGGCATTTAGTCATGGCAGCCACATGATCACAGAGACATCTTCGGACAGTGCTGGCTCTTTGGCTTTGAAACAGAGATGAGAACGCCCCCAAGAGTCGGGAATGATTAGCGCATATGTGCGAGGGAAACCTTTAACCTAGGCATACTTTCTTGATTTTGGAATCTAGCCTATGATACAATCTTCCCCAAGATTTGGACAGACCTGACTTGTTAGCCAGTGGTTGGCTTCATATTATATTACTACTGGTTCACCCCGCATGCACATGGTCACTTCATGCATGCACATGCCCAGTTTGCACACACACCTGCCTTCCTCGCATGCGCCCAGCTTCAAAAACTTGCCTAAATAGGATGGCATAGAGCTGGGACATGTGGGCATGTGGGCCCACCCACGATTTCTGCTACCGGTTTGGGTGAATCGGTCTGAACCAGCTGAATATCACCTCTGCTGTTAGCCTTTCAAAGACCTTGAAAAGCTGTCTTTTCTCTCAGTCATTGGGGCCAGGGTTAGATAAGCCTGGTATGTATGCTTTAGGATATGCATCATATCATATCATATCATATCATATCATATCATATCATATCATATCATATATCATATCATATCATATCATACCATATAACATATTATGTCATACCATACCATACCATACCATATCATATCATATCATATAACATATTATGTTGTATTAGTTTTATTTTGCTCTATTTTTATTATATGTATTTATTAGCTGCCCAAAGTCACTAGGATGAGACTGACAGCTTTTTAAACAGTAAAGAAATATGCAGTGAATAAATATGTCACAATCTAGCATTTTATGATAGCAATGAAGGGATTAGGAAAAAAATATTCAGATGCTGTGACGTGCCTATACCTGTAAAGATCATAATTGTATAGGCCAGTAATGGCTAACCTTTTTGCCATTGCATGCCTAAAGTGGGGGGAGCGCAGGGGCTTTGTGCACATGTGTGCCCACACCCATAATTCAATGCGCCCTGTCCCTCATACTCCCCCAGCTTTTTTGCACAGTGGGCCCGGTAGGCCTGTTTTTCACCCTCCCCAGGCTCCAGAGGCTTTTTAGGAGCCTAGGGAGGGTGAAAACTGCCTTCCCCATCCCCCCCGAAGGCCCTCTGGAGGCTGGAAACAGCCTGTTTCCTGATTTCCGGTGGGCCCGGAAGGCCTGAAAATCAGGTGGCCGGCACGCGCATGCGTGCTGGAGCTGAGCTAGGGCAACACTCGCGTGCCCACAGATACGGCTCCGCGTGCCACCCCGTGGCACCCATGCCATAGGTTCGCCATCACGGGTATAGGCAGTGGCTTTTTCCTTTGATACTCTATGGAAATGAACGTTGGACTCTGAAGAAGCAAGACACTTTTGGTGTTGGGGAAGATTCTTGAGACAACCGTGGATAATCAGAAAAAAAATAAATGGATCATATAACAAATTAATCCAGAGTTCTTACCTAAAGCGCAAATGATCAGGCTCAAATTACCATATTTTGAACTTATCTATTTATTTATTTATATTCAGTGTTTCTAGACCATCCATCTCCCTCAAGGAAATTACGCAAGCATATTATATAAAAGAGCTGGCTCCTTTGAGAAACCAAAATCATGGGAAAAGTAGAAGTAAACACAAGTGAGCAACCAACAACACAACAGATGGATCTGATTATAACAGTGAGAGTATGCCATAGGACAGTCATGGCTAAACTTTTTGCCATTGCGTGCCAAAAGTGGGGGGAGCGCGGTGGTGTCACATGCACGCATGCCCACATCCATAATTCTATGCGCCCCGCCCCCCATGCTCCCCCTGCTTTTGGCATGGGATGGCACAGTAGGCCCATTTTTTGCTCTACCCAGGCTCCAGAGCCTTTCTAGGAGCCTGGGGAAGGCAAAAATGGTCTCCCCCCCGAGGCTCTCTGGAGGCTGGAAACAGTGTGTTTCCTGACTTCTGGTAGGCCCAGAAGGTCCGAAAATCAGCTGGCTGGCACACGCATGCATGCCGGAGCTGAGCTCGCGTGCCCACCGATATGCTCCGTGTGCCACCTGTGGCACCCGTGCCATAGGTTAGCCATCACGGCCATAGGAAGACATAAAGATTAGGTTGTGGACATGATATCCTGGAGATATATCAATAAGAGTCAACTCCAAGTTGACAGCATGTAATCAGATTCAACCTTGCTGAACTGTCTCTGAAATCATTATCTGATTGTCACAAATTGCGTTGTTGGGCTGGCATAAAGAAAATGAATTGCTGAAGGAACTGATATCTTGAATATTTTGTTGTCTTTAACTAAATATTATGACCTATGATATACATGTGATAAGACTTTGGTCATTCAAATTTTGATTTACAGCATGTTTGAAGTGCTTCCCAATATATGATGAGCTGCAAGCTCATTGTCTACCTGATCATTTTGTTTAATCGCTGGTGTAACAGTACTATTAGAATGTAGAAAGAAGACAAATTCTTTTATTGGAAAAGGAAGACAATTGCGGAAACCAGAACCTTGTTTAATTGGAATTTATGGATAGCCAATTAGAAGAGACTCATGGAATATTGATTTTTTTAAAATATGGTAATTCCAGCGAGATTATTAGATACAGAAAGATGGATATTTCTAAAATTCCCACAATGGAGAAGTGGCATGTAAAGATTATTGAATTGGCGGAAATGGCAAAATTGACCTATCTGATCAAGGGATAATGCGACAAATACTTTGATCCCAGGACCTGCAATCTCTTTTGGACTTTTTGCTAAAAATGGAAAAAAATAAACTCCTGATTGATGGATTTGCAGATTGAAAAGGTATGAATATGGGAAGAAGCAAATTAGGATGCTATTTTAATGAGGCAAGAATGAGGAAAAGATTGTAACTGCTATAAGGAAGACTGCAAATCATTTCTTTACATATCTTTCCTTTTTTCCTATTTGTAGCTGTCTTTATACTCCTTACTACTTTATTCTCATTATTTCACATTTTCTTTTTTTCTTTTCTTCACTCTTTATATTATTCATGCTTATCTTTTATTTGTGTGAGAAATGTTCAATACAAATTTAATTTTAAAAAATTAAAAGGAAGACAACTTCAGCGGGATTTTTAAAATTACTGAGCATATTTGAGAAATAAAGTTACTTGCCACTAAACTTAACTAAGCCAGCTGGCTGCAACCAAGCTTGGTGGTCACCATTGCAGATGAAGCTTTGCTTCTGTTATCACAACATGGCACTGTAGCAATCCTGCTCTATGAGTGCATCCTAGTGTGACCCTACAAAAAACAGAAGTGCATGTGGTTCTTAAATACACAAGCACCTCTCTTCCCAGAGTGAAAAGGGCTGAGCTCAAATCCAGCAGATTGTGATAGGTTCTGGAGAACTGGTAGCAGAAATTTTGAGCAGTTCGGAGAACCGGCAGTGAAAATTTTGAGTAGTTCGGAGAATGGGCAAATAAAACCTCTGGCTGATCCCAGAGTGGGGTGGGAATGGAGATTTTGCAGTATCCTTCCCCTGCCACACCCACCAAGCCATGTCCACCAAGCCATGCCCACAGAACCCGTAGTAAAAAAAACTGGATTTCACCACCAGTTGAGCTAAATGATGAACATGCATAAATTTCTTGTGGAAACACAATACACATCACAACTGATCTCCTGCCATTCCAGATGGACATTTTCATCTCATTAGATTCTGGATTTGTCTTTCTGTGCCCCATAGGAATTGGCTCAAGACTCATTATTTTTCTTAGATACCATTTCAGGATCACAGCGCTAAAAATATTTATTTTAGCTTCTCCTTTTAAACATTTTATAAATGTTATATACCATTGCTCTTTGAAGCAAATAAGCAAACCACAATTTAAAGAATAACCGCCTTAATTCATTGCCCTTTGTTGGATGGCTTTCTGTATGTTTTATACTGAGTGACTGGATCCTGTCTTGTTTCGACTTGTGTTTTTATCTTGTTCTTTGCGTTATTATGAACTGCCCAGATATTTGGATTGGGCAGTGCCTAAACAGAATAATAACAATAAAAAATGCTGACTCCTCTTTATTCCACCTAGCCATTGTATATGTGGGAGATGGCAGCTGTAGTCAGGGACCTGATGAAGATGTCCTATATTGTGTCACCACACCAGTGATTAAATTAAACCATAGTGTTTTTTTCTACATATTATCATCTGATAACTCGCATCAAATAAGGGGTGATTATTATGTTTCTTTGTTTCTCATAAAATCTTGAAATCCCATCAGAGAACTAATGTGAAGAAAGAAAAATTTCAGTTTGGAAATACAGGTAATTCTTGACATACAACCATAATTGAGCCCAACATTTCTGTTTCTAAGCAAGATATTTGTTAAGTGAGTTTTGCCCCATTTTAAGACCTTTCTTGACACAGATGTTAAGTGAACGTTAGTAATATGGTTGTTAAGTGAGTCTGGCTTTCCCATTGTTGCCTGTTAGAAGGTCACAAAAGATCACATGACCCTGGGACATTGCAACCATCATAAATACGAGTCAGTTGCCAAGCATCTGAATTTTTATCATACAACCATGGGGATGCTGCAACAGTCACAAGTGTGAAAAATGGTCGTAAGTCATTTTTTACAGTGCTGTTGTAACTTTGGATGGTCACTAAATGAACTGTTGTAACCCGAGGACTACCTGTAGTGAAAGGTATTTGCGTACATACTTTTAGGCGAATCTCTCTATTTTAATGGTCTATGGGAAAGAAAGTATTATTTTCAATTTACAAACATGGGCATCTTACACCCTCTCTACATTCATTGTAAGAATGGACATAAGGGAAAACAACACTTTTCCAATAATTCGAGATGCAGGAAATAAAAAAGATTATGCAATGGAATAGTTAGCTTTGGCTCTTCTAAGCTGACTTCTTGGAAAAGTTTCTTTTAAAACTTCCTTCTGCGATTGTGTTCTTTCTGTTGGATCTTCCATGAATACAACAAACACTTATTCACTCAGATAGTGCTATGCAGAGCTTATTGGATTCTTAGCTACTTCATCAGAACTCTCAAGGACAATTCCTGCCTAACAACAATATCTTGTTGCACTCCTATCAGGCAGGTGAATACACAATCCTCTCAGAGCTATTTTATAGAATAAGGTGAAATTCCTTTCTGCCAGTTTTATGCTAATACATTCCTCAAGGTTCAGTGTCCGCCACTTTTGTGCGTCAGCACTTGTCTTGCCCTACAAATCAGTGCTGCCAGATAGAGGTTCCCTGGGAAAATCTCAAACTAGAAACAACATTGTGAAGGTTGTCATTTTAGATATCAGGTTTGCTTCAGCCCAACCATTCCATAATGAGTCTGACTCTGTGATTTAGAGGCCAGTTACTTTCCAAAGAAACTTTGGATCTAGTTTACATTATGGGGATTAGTCTAATTGTGCAATGTTTGCAAAATTATTTTGTGTCTATATCACAGTCTTCTGATATTGGTGTATCCTTCCCAAACTCTCTTTGTCTGGACCCTCTTAATGTCTGCATTTAGGGATCTAGTCGCCCTTTTTCCATATCTAGTTTTTACTTAAAATACTTATGAGTCCCTTGATCCTAAATACCGAAACAAGGATAACTGAGCAATTATACTGAAATAAGGCACAGAAGCTATTAAGATATAGTACAATTTGCATCCCTCTCCATTTCTTTACAGAAAAATACTTATTGGAAAAACAGTCCAATATGAAAAATCAATCAATCAGTGAGATTTTTATGCTGACAGATCCTGGACTCATTGGGCATGGTGACCTGGAAAATCATTAGCTTGGAGTTGATCATTCAGGGTTTTGCTCCAGAAGGCTGTAATTCTTCTCTGACACACGCATGTGTACATATCTTTCAACAATTTCCATGGCTGTGACTCCTGCCCTTTGTCCAGAGGCTCAAAGTTTTTAGCTCAACATTCTCTTATACATTATTGGGATGGGGAAAACCATATAATATAATGAAAAATGTTTTGGATGTTTTGTGTAATTGTGGGGGGATTGATTTTTAGGCAGAGACTAGTCAAACAGACTCCATTTACTCTAAAAAAACCCAAAATTTTGGAAAGAGGAAACAGACATACCAAGTTACTGGAGATCTGTTTTGAACAGGATCTTCAGTTTCTGGGGCAGTGTGTCTGGAAAATGGAAAGAGCCACAAGTGCTGATAGCAGATCCTACTGGTATGGAATCCCAAACAAACAAACTTAAATGGTTCCTCTGTGTATATACGTGTTTGTGTAAGCATGTGTAGGTATATTTCTTACCACATGAGAAGAAGGAAAGGGCAGGAGAATAGTAAAAGGTCTCCCAATGGATGAATTCTTAGATACCCCTATTTTTCTACTTTATCTACATGTACCAGTTTTGGAGACCTATGGATTTCTTCTTAGGCACAACAATATCAAACTGTTATGAAAGTGTATTTAGAAAGTGTTCCACTCTGTTTAGTGGAGGTTGCTCACATATAAGTAAACTAGTATGCAAGAGGGATGTAAAGACTGAAATATTATTAGCAGTAAAGAATATGGAAAGTGGGCCAATTATCTCAGGGTACACTCCTACCTTCCTTTCCTGGTTCAGGTTCTGTTCCTCGGAATCGCCCTTCAGATCTGGCATCTACTACCTGAAACCGCTTGGATTCCATGTTCTCCACCATCTCTTCATAGGTCTTCAGGAGAGACCTGTTAAGACTGGCTTTAAAGGCAGATGGCTCTGGCCGGGTGATCTCTGATGTTACTGGGTGACCTTCCTTCAGCCAGTTTTTAAATCCCCCATTCAGCACTGAAACAGTACGATGCCCAAAGACTCGAAACATCCACCATGCACGTGGTGCGTAAAAGGTGCCCAGGTTGTCTCCATCATACACAACTACATGTGTATCATTCCCAATGCCCAAGTGGCCAACGTAATCAGCAAAATGTTTCTCACTGGGCAGCATAAGCTCGTAAGGCGATGACTTGTCTTTGCATTCTTCAATATCAAAAAAAGAGGCTCCAGGAATGTGTTGTTCTTGGAATTCTTTCTGGGCATTTCTCGTTCCAGGTTCATACCAGGAAGCATCCAGCACCCGCAAATCAGGACCAATCTTTTTGGCTCGGACAGCTTCTGCTAGCCATTTAGTGGAGACCAAACCTCTGTATAAAGCTTGCTGCACCATGTTAAGGAAAGCTTTCTTGATGGGTGAACTCAAAAGTGAAAAATGGTATGCACAGAAAAGGGAGGTACTCTGTCCAGGCTCCGATGTCTTGTTCCCTACCAATCAACTAAGAAAGGGCGGAGAAAGAAGCCCTAGCCAATTCATTTCTATTCAAGTCTGCACTTTGGACTGCCACAGGCATATCCACACTCAGCTGCAAAATCGCTCCCTCCCTCTAGTTACTTCTAGACGAGAAACTGAAGTAATTGTTCAGACAAACCTTCTAGGGCTTTTTGTAAGAATTTCCCTCCTGTTCTTGCACAAGAACTAGAGGGTGAAAACATCAGATAGCTTTTTGGGACCTGCTATAACAAGAAATGGATTAGTGTTCATAGTCGGTGACAGTGCAAAAGTAAACTGACTGGGTCAGAAGTGGGACAAAGGGCAAGCCTGAAAGAGGAAACCAGCACTGAGACACTCAGTAAGGTCAAGAATGTGGGGTCCCAAAGAGCAAAGTGTAGAAGAGGAAACACTGTAAGAAACGCTGGTATGCTGACCCCAAGCATCCAGCTACTGTTTCAGTGGTGGGTTGCTACTGGTTCTCCCCAGTTCGGGAGAGCCGGTAGTGGAAATCTTCATAGAAGAACGAACCGGTTCACTCTGAATGTTAGTTGGGCCCTTCCCCGCCCCTGCACTATACCTACCTTTATTTCGTTTGCTTTTTAGTCAGCTGTAAGGCACAGCAGAGGGGATTACCATGCATCAGTTTTTTTTTCTCAATGCGCTTGCGCAAAGTGCAAGTTCGGCACGTGTGTGAGTGCGATGCGAATCGGTGGTAAAACTGATTAGAACCCACCACTGTACTGTTTCCTAATATATCCAGCTTTGCAATGTGATTACATAGAAATGGTAGATATAGCAAGCCTGCATTATTCATAATGTACATTTTTCAACAGTTTGTTTGGTTAAGAGGGGCCCAAATGTTCAGAGGAAGAGTTAGTAAGATACTGTATAGAGTCCTAAAGTTTGCAAGTTCTGAAGTAAAAGCTTTAATTCCCCTATCCCAAACATGCTTAGGAAGAGGTAGCCGAAGTAGTGGTCTTTATTTTTAAAGACAAATGGGAGATTCACTTGCAGTATAAATCACTGCGTTCTACAGTTTTGTGAGATTGTGGGAATATAGCAGCCTGCAATGATCTAGAATTGGTATGAGTTGAATCATAGTTCCTATTGTCTGGGCATTGTAACAACACTCTTTTGGAGAAGAGATACACCTTGGATAAAAGGCGATTGGTTAGAAGATACACCTTGGATATATTGGCTATAAGGTGAGTTGGAAGTTGTGTGAGTGTGTTTGTGTGTTATTAAATGATTCACTTGGAGTAATAAGTATGAAAGTAATTAGGGTCAAGATTATCTCACCCATCCACAGTTGTCTGCAACATCTCTTCTCCAGAGTCTTCTTCCTACTGAGAGAACGAAAGACTAAACTTGGCAACCGGGGCAAGTGCACCAATGGTGGGTTCCTCCACGTAGCAGTGATGATATGAGGTCACTGAACCGTTCTGTTGTTCGGGAGCTGCCCCCCCATTCTTACCTTTTATTTGGCCCCACCCCCGATCTATTGCTGCCTCCCGAGTCCCAGCTGATCGGCTAGAAGGAAAAAGACTATTTAAACTCTTGCCCTGGGGCTTCAAAGGGCCGCTGTACAGCTGATCAGTGTTAAAAGGCAGTGTGGTGATAGGCCGGTGCCTCCAAAAACAAATGGGTAGACAGGTATAGCTCTGCAAGCAGTTAAAAGCCTGGTAGACCAGTACCTCTGCTAAATACACCGTTTGGCTTTTCAAACAATCATTGCTGGCAGAGAAGACAAGGCGGTCTTTTGCTTTTCTTCCGTAACCTACGTTCTCTAGGAAACTCAAGCAAGGCATCCACTGAAAGGCGTTCGAAGAAACGCGCCTCGCCTCTAAATCACCCGCGGGGAGGCGAAGTGCTTCTCCACGCCTTCTTCTTCTGGACTCCGCAATCTGCTATTCCAGGAAGTGGCTGGTAAGGGAGGGTGGGAAGCAAATCAGATATTTATTTTCTCTCCAAAAATGAGCGGATCATGGGGCGAGTAGTCAGTCAGATGTCACGAGGATTAAAGAAAAAAAAGCCGTGAGCGATTCCAGTTAGATGAGGGACCGACCTCCATGTGCGAGTTAATGGGTTTTCTGCTAATTTTCTTCCCCTCCTTTTTTTTTTGCCCCAGTTGGTTTCGCCCTGACAAGGCTTCCTTTCACTGGATATCAAAGTGGGATGTGGTCCTTTTCTCCGCCCTGGAGGTAGAATAAGGAAGGGGGAATAAACTGGTGGGCGAGAGGCGGCTTGGGCGCAACGCTTTGAAGATTCAGAAGCCAGCGACCCATCCGAGGTAAGAGAAGAGAAAGTAGAGAGGTGGAGGTAGATTGGACTTGTTGGGGAAAAACCCCATGAGATGAACGCTCGCCCATGTGCTCAAAGGGCACTAACCCTGCTAGTTTTCCTCTGGTGGCGGCAGCATTTACCTATCGGTTGCTCTCCTCTCTAGCCAACCCTGGAAACCTTTGGACGTTGGATGATAACTCTCAAATCCTTGCTGGCAGAGATGAGGTGCAATGTATACAGTCTTCTCTTGGCTGAGGGGATGGGAGCTGCATTGCAACACCTGTTGGGATTGCCAGACTGGGCCAGCTCAGAAAAAGTGCCTTTCTTGGAGAAAGAAATAAATTGTTTATTATATGCCAGTTCAGTGCTTGGTGCAGTGTTTCTACTGCAAATCTTCAATTGGGGAATTGGAAGCTTTGGTGTTTTTGTGGATGGAGAACTCTTGGGAGAAGAGAGAGATGGAATCTTCTTTCCCCAACTGTGGGAGACTTTTTTCCCCCTGTTCCTGTCAAAGAAACTGTCTAATTTGAAGTAGCAAAACCCATTGATATGAACCAATCTGCTCTGAACAAAATGGGAGTGCCTCTGAATATTTGCACAGCATCTTCCTGCTTAGCTTTAACAAAGAGACTCCAGTTCTATAAAACTGCAGGTGTGATAAAAAGAAAACTGTTTTTCACACAGGCTCTTGTCCAGGGCTTGTTCAGGGAAACCACTGTTTAGCTGATTAATGAACAAGCTTCTTTTTAAACTACAAGAACTTACAAAGAAAATGATAGTTAGAAGAAGTGCGCTATCCTTTTTTCTCCTGTGCATGGGATGAGAATTATTTTTATTTCCTTATTTCACCTATGAACTCCATATCTCGGTTCAAGGAGAATTGCGTTAAAAAGCAATTAAATGCAACATAATCCTATAAACAGCGTTTAATCATGACAAAATAAAAATGACAATATGAGGCGCATTTTAAAAAAAGAATAGATTATAAAGAAGATAAATAATAAATGTGTCAATACTGAGAAAGCCCAGCCTACTCAGCTGCTATTATAGAAGTTATGATTTAGATTTTAGATCATCATGGAGAATGTGCAGGACTTGACCTCACTTCAAAGTCTACCTTTGTTTTTGTAAATCCTGACTACTCTCGCTTTTTTCTTATTTGCTATTGAATATAGACTTCTTGGATGTTTTGGGTGACATAAAAGAGAGAACGTGGGCATTACTGTGATGAAAGGATGGGTTTTAAAAAAAATACTATGCCAATATAAATAGCCTTTTCAGAGACGAGTCCAAAAAAATGAGAAAGTCAAGCATCTGTAGGGGCCCTTTTCAGTTTGCATGGATCATTTAATTGTTTCACCCATGGTGAGGTGGACTGCTGAAGATTCCTGGAGCTTTTCCTAAGAAGATGGCTATTCTATTAGAGTTCATTTAGAATAGAATAGAATTTTTTATTGGCCAAGTGTGATTGGACACACAAGGAATTTGTCTTGGTGCATACGCTCTCAGTGAACATAAAAGAAAAGATACGTTCATCAAGAATCATAAGGTACAACATTTAATGATAGTCATAGGGTACAAATAAGCAATCAGGAAACAATATCAATATAAATCATAAGGATACAAGTAACAAAGTTACAGTCATGCAATCATAAGTGGAAGGAGTTGGGTGGTGGAAACGGTGAGAAGATTAATAATAGTGCAGACTTCGTAAATAGTTTGACAGTGTTGAGGGAATTATTTGTTTAGCAGAGTGATGGTGTTTGGGAAAAAACTGTTCTTGTGTCTAGTTGTTCTGGTGTGCAGTGCTCTATAGCATCGTTTTGAGGGTAGGAGTTGAAACAGTTTATGTCCAGGATGTGAGGGGTCTGTAAATATTTTCACAGCCCTCTTTTTGACTTGTGCATACAGGTCCTCAGTGGAAGGCAGGTTGGTAGCAATTGTGTTTTCTGCAGTTCTAATTATCTTCTGAAGTCTGTGTCTGTCTTGTTGGGGTGCAGAACCAAACCAGACAGTTATAGAGGTGCAGATGACAGACTCAATAATTCCTCTGTATCAGCAGCTCCTTGGCCAGTTTGAGCTTCCTGAGTTGGCGCAGAAAGAACATTCTTTGTTGTGCTTTTTTGATGACGTTTTTGATGTTAGCTGTCCATTTTAGATCTTGTGATATGGTAGAACCTAGAAATTTGAAGGTCTCTACTGTTGATACTGTGTTGTCTAGCATTGTGAGAGGTGGAAGTATGGAAAGATTTCTCCTAAAGTCTACCACCATTTCTATGGTTTTGAGTGTGTTCAGTTCCAGATTGTTTCAGTCACACCATGAGGCTAGTTATTCAACCTCCTGTCTGTATGCGGATTCATCATTGTCTTGAATGAGACCGATTTTTATTATATGCAGAAATAAGTAAGTTTTTTAGTGAAGAAACGTATGACAGTGATATTTTACCTTCACTAATTAAACTGTGTTGTTATAACAATTCTAATGTTATCCCTGTGTTTTTGCCCAGAACTTTGTTTACACAATCCTGTTGATGCTTAGATTTATAAATGGTTTTATATTTTGACGGCATAATAGTGTAGAAGCATTATTAGTCTCTCTCTGGAAGAAAAAGCAAAAATGTTGCCACTGCTATACTTTGTCAAGTGACTTCGTTAGCCTTGTTTAACCATAGTGTTCTTTGAACTGTAATAAATCATATCCATTTATTATTTATTTGATAGATCTGTATAGCAATAGCAATAGCACTTAAATACTGTTTCACAGTGGTTTACAGCCCTGTCTAAGCAGTTTATAGAGTCAGCATATTATCCCCTACAATCTGGGTCTTCATTTTACCAATCTCAGAATGATGGAAAGCTGAGTCAACTTTGAGCTGGTGAGGATTGAATTCTTAGTAGTCAGCAGAATTAGCCTGCAATACTGCATTCTAACCACTGCACCACCACAGCATTCTACTTTTCTTCCAGGAGCTCAAGGTAGTGTGCATTGTTCCCCGTCTTCTGAGTTTTTCCCCACAAAAATCACTCTTTGAAGTTGGGCTGAGCAAGAATGACCAGGCAAAGTACACACACACACACACACAGGACTTCCATAGTTTGGGAACCATCTCAAGGGAGCAAGGGAATTTAAAACCATCTGTGATTTTCTATAATAGCCTCCTGAATGTCTGCTTCAAATTACATCACTTGTGAGATACCACCAATGGGGGTGAGGCTTTTTTCAGCATAGATGTAGATTTCACAGTGGATTCCCATCCTCCTGGCAATTTTTTTTCCTTCGACCAATAAAGCAATTTTGTATTGATTATAGCAAGAACATTACATCTTAACTTAGCCACAGAATTGGCTAGACTTGCTGTTTCATTCAGGGGTACCTACCTACTTGTTATAATGCCTGGGTGTTCTTTTCTCTTGTGAGGATGATCCTAATTTGCTGTGTTGTCTTCCTTTACCTTCAGTGCTGGAGGAAATCCCAGGTGACATCCAAACCAAAACAGCCTGTGAGTGCCATGTCTCAGCAGCTTCTCTACCGGGCATTGGTGACTGCTAAATGGGTGTCAGAAGTTATCAAGTCTCCTCAAACTGGATCATCTGTGAAGCTCTTGGATGCCTCTTGGTACCTCCCCAAAATGAAACGTAATCCCCACAAAGAGTTTGAAGATCGCCATATTCCAGGAGCCGCTTTCTTCGACATTGATCATTGCAGTGATCGCACATCACCTTATGATCATATGCTTCCCAGTGCAACAGATTTTGCAGAGTACGTGGGCAAACTAGGAGTGAGCAATGATTGTCATGTTGTGGTATATGATGCAAGTGACCAGGGCTTGTTCTCGGCTCCCCGAGTCTGGTGGATGTTCCGAGCTTTTGGCCATGATGCGGTTTCCCTTCTAAATGGTGGGCTGAAGAACTGGATGAAAGAGGGGTATCCCGTCAGCTCTGGAAAGAGTCATCCTGCTTCTGCTGAATTTCGTGCTTCTCTGGATAAATCAATGGTGAAGACCTATGAGCAGGTGAAGGAGAACATTGACTCACGCCAGTTCCAAGTAGTCGATGCACGAGCTGCTGGAAGGTATGCTGGGACGGAACCAGAGCCCCGAGAAGGTAATGGTTTCTTTACGTTTGGAGAGTAGATGTGGTGGGATGTAGTCTGGATTCCCAGGAGGAAGGGGCTGCATTCTAGAGGAGCAAGAGACAGTGAAGTTTAGGTAGTTTGGATAGTTTGAAGAGGTAGAGGAAGAGGCTCAAGAAAATTCCTCCGTTGAAGTTCTTGGAGTATATCTTTATTGGTGCAAATAGCTTCCTTTAGTATAGCAAAATTTCTGTCTATTTGAGAAACAATAAAGGAGATTGCTTTGGAGTAACTCAGTGTGTCTTTTTTGATTTTGGAGTCTGACAGAATTGTTGGGCTGGTTTAGCTCTGAGATTAAAAGTTCTGATTTTAAAACTTTATGTTAAAAGGGGAAGTTGCAAATTGTCAGCACTTCAAGATAGAAGAGATTAGGAAACCAATGACACGTAGGTCAATACTACTTTACTGCTGAGCTATAGTAACAGAATCTTGCAAATCTGATTATGCTTCCTCCCTTTATCTACCGTGTTTTCCCCAAAATAAGACCCTGTCTTATATTTTTTTGAACCCTGAAATAAGTGCTTGGCCTTATTACCATGCGCTCAAAAGCCCGATTGGGCTTATTATCAGGGGATGTCTTATTTTGGGGGAAATAGAGTATGTGTGAACTAGGGAGGAGGGGCTCGTCTGAGGTGTTCATTTCAGTTTTTGCCCAGATTTGGGCTCCCTTTCATCTGACTATTAACTTAGTAGCGGCTCTTCCTACTGTCTTTCAAGGCCATTTCCTCTGACCTCTCAAGTCAAGAGGAAATGTCTTTATACCAGTAGTTCCTCCTAATAAGGATGATGTTGAAAGGAGAGGGTGAGGCAGTATTTATTTATATAGTATATCAAATGGCAGTAATTTATGCATTACTACTGTGTATAATAAAATGTGTATGGGATTAACGGAACAGGCAGAGGTTGGGCTGTCATTATTCCTGATATCATACTAGCTGCATTTGATTTTCATCTTTGCTGCATCTTTCACTTCTTGTGGGAGAAAGATGAAGTGCAATGTGATGGGACTGCCAAAAATTGTCAAAAGCCTTCCCAGATCGGAGAAGGAACAGCATGGCTTCAGATATTTACAACTTTATTAGGTGTCAAATAAAGTTTTTTTCTGCACACTAGAGAACTAGGAACAGTCAATCATGAGGAACAGAACATGTTCCTCATGTTCTTCAACAGATGGGTGATATTAGTTAACCTCGCCTTATATTCTGGTTTACTGGGGCAAATGGGAAGGGGGGATTCATCCTTTACCATTAGTATAAACCAGTATTTTTCAAACAGACAAGTTTCAGATACAGGGACTTCAGCTCCCAGAATTTCCCAGCAATCATGCCTACTTAGAAACTTAGTGCTATGTATAGGATTTCAAGGTTTACTACATACAGAATGCATGTGTGTGTGCGTGCACATTATTTCTAAATTGTGTTTCTCATTTTGCAATTTTGTTGAATGAATTTTAATAGTATTTCATTTTTTTCAAACTTTCTCCAGGAATCGAACCTGGTCACATCCCTGGCTCTGTGAACTTTCCTTTCACAGAATTCCTCACTGAGGCAGGCTTGGAGAAAAGCCCAGAAACTATCCAAAGCTTGTTTCAGGAGAAGAAAGTAGACCTCTCCAAACCCCTTGTGGCTACTTGTGGCTCAGGAGTCACTGCTTGCCACGTGGCATTAGGAGCATATCTGTGTGGGAAGTCAGATGTGGCCATTTATGATGGGGCTTGGGTAGAGTGGTTCATGCGTGCACAGCCTGAAGACATCATCTCAGAGAGGATGGGGAAGAGCCTCTGAAGCACAGCTTTCTGTTAAGACAGAAACATTAGAGAAGGGGATGTCCTTCAAGATGTTCTACCTGTTGAGTGAAATGTTTTGATAATGAATTGGGGGATTTGCCATTCTTTTGCTTGTCTCCATTGCCATGTACAGATACTGCCCATTTTTCATAGCAAAGAAAGCATTAATTATGGGAAGATCAAATTAGAGGTCCAGGTAGAACACAAGAACTCTGGTGATTTGCAACCACAAAAAAGGAGTTTGCTTTTTAAGGGGATTAATTTTGCACTGTAACTATGGCAAATTGTGTCATGCTCCTGGCTATTTAATATTAATTGTTCCTCCACTGAGTCCTGTAATTTGATTTCTATTCATTTTCATGAAAATGCCATAGTACAAACATTTTTAAATCAAAAGCATGTTGGTGTCCTTAACGATTCATTTATTTTGTGTTCTTATCCTGAAGTGGGTCAAATTCTGAAAACTTCTGTCCGTGCCAGTTTGTGTAGTGAACTGCAGTTTGAATTCAGCTAGTTCTAGACTATACCAAATAGAAAATGTTTGTTCAGCTACCTAGTTCCTTTAGCCATTCTTCATAGGATTTAGTCGCCAGACTCCTTATCATCTGATATTATCTGTTGTTGGCCATTTTTTCTCTCATCTCATCCCATAAAAGCTTCATGCCATCAGGAACCAATATCTGAAGGAATACGGTGACATATCTTGACATACACCACCACAAATCAAATTCTTTAACTCCTTTCTCTTTCTTCCAAATCTCCACTAACAAAAAATATCATCTCACTCTCTGAAATCCAACCTCACAGAAGCTAAAACATTTTACTGGCTCCAGAAAATTGCACCCCAATAACACTAATTCTGCCCCACTTTCAGCTCCATTAAATCTTAGTCCAGGCATTCCTGCCAAATCCTAAACCAAGGGTCTGCAATCTTAAACACTCAAAGAGCCATTTGGACCTGTTTCCCACAGAAAAGAAACACCTTGGTCACTCAGAGAGATGCAAGACTTGCTCTCTACCCTGGGACACCGGCTTGGCCTGGCTGCAGCCAATGCCCCTTCTTGTTGCCACCTCCATAGTCTGCCCACTGCTCTCACAGTGCCTTGTGCAGCACAGTTAAATTTAGCACGCTTCACAATTGGGAAGATGGTGTCCTCTCCTCCTCCTGGAGCCCATTAGGATGCAGAGCATTGGTTGCAGCCGGGATGGGCCGGTGTCTTGGGGCAGAGAGCAAGTCGCGCATCTCCCCGAGTGACTGAGGTCTGCGTGGCACCTACAAGGGCCGGAAGAAGCACCTGCGAGATATGGCGAGTACAGGGATGCTTTGCTCCCGCTCTGGAATATGGAGCGAGTTTCCATCCCCTGTCATCGCCCTTACCTTCTCAGGCCAGGCGAGGAGTGACTGGGAGGGGAGGACGAGGGGCGGGGCCAGCCAGTGGTGGGTTTTATGGACAGGGAGTCACAGCAGGGGGATGAAAGAGCTGCATGCAGCTCCAGAGCTGCAGGTCGCAGACACCCGTCCTAAACAATGCTACAGAATAACCTCACCATAGAAGTACTGATCTTTCAATACTAACTGCTAACTCCAGCTTTTATTCAGATAGGTCACCTGGTAGTGAACCAAATATAAATAAATTGAAGAGATAAGCTGTGTGATGTGGCATTTGCTATGAGGGAAAAATGACATATACTGTACTGGGCTCTAAGAATTACCTTAGTACATAGGAGAAAGATTTCAGTCTAGACAATCTGAAAGAGAAATATGAGTCCAAAGCTGGAACCAGCGCTGGAGAAAGCATATCAGAATTGACCAACCCCCTCCAAGTCTCTGCAACTAAAGGCAGGAGAGGGGGACTTTCAGACTTGCAAGATTCTATTACCTTAACTTTACAATAGAGGTAATTTATTTATTCCATTCCATTCCATTCCATTCCATTCCATTCCATTCCATTCCATTCCATTCCATTCCATTATTTTATTTTATTTTATTTTATTTTATTTTATTTTATTTTATTTTATTTTATTGTTTTGTTTTGTTTTGTTTTGTTTTGTTTTGTTTTGTTTTGTTTTGTTTTGTTTTGTTTTGTTTTATTATTTTATTTTATTTTATTTTATTATTTTATTATTTTATTTTATTTTATTTTATTTTATTTTATTTTATTTTATTTTATTTTATTTTATTTTATTTTATTTTATTTTATTTTATTTTTTTCTATACCGCCCTTCTCTCGTAGGACTCAGGGCAGTGTACAGCCAAGATAAAAACACAAAACACACAAACATCCTAAAATCACAATTTAAAATTATTAAAACGTTTGGCCCAATTAAATAAAACCCAAACTTTAAAATAACAAATTAAAAATTATTTAAACGGTCAGCCCTGCCTGTTGGAACATCAGGGTCTTGAGGTCACGGCAGAAAGTATGAAGGTCAGGGATTTTACATATCTCTGGGGCAATTCGTTCCAAAGGGCTGGAGCCCTCACAGAGAAGGTCCTCCCCCTGTGGGTCGCCAGTCGGCATAACTTAACTGATGGCACCCTGAGGAGTCCCACTCTGTGAGAGCAAACTGGTCGGTGGGAGGCTATTGGTGACAGAAGGCGATCTCGTAGATACCCAGGTCCTAAGCCATGGAGCGCTTTAAAGATGGTAACCAACACCTTGAATCATACCCAGATGATCACTGGGAGCCAGTGCAGCTCACGCAAGAGAGGTGTTACATGGGCGTAACGAGTTGCGCCCATAATCACCTGCGTGGCCGCATTCTGGACCAGTTGGAGCCTCCGGGTGCTCTTCAAGGGGAGCCCCATGTAGAGAGCATTACAGTTGTCCAGATGGGAGGCGACAAGGGCATCCCGGTCCAGAAAGGGACGCAACTGGCGAATCAGGCAAACCTGATAAAAGGCCCCCCTGGCCACGGCCGTCATACGCTCTTCTAAAGACAGCCGTGAATCCAGGAGGACTCTCAGATTACGAGCCCTCTCTGTGGGGGGCAAGATCTCATCCCCAATAGTCAGCAATGGCACCATCTGACTATACCAGGACGCCGGAAGCCACAGCCACTCAGTCTTGGGGGGGTTGAGTCTGAGCTTGTTTCTCGCCATCCAGATCTGTACGGCCTCCAGGCAATGGGACATCATGTTAAGGGCATCATTGGGGTGGTCCAGGGTGGAGATGTACAGCTGCATATCGTCAGCGTACTGATGGACTCTCACCCCGAAACCACAGATGATCTTGCCCAGCGGCTTCACATAAATGTTGAACAGCAGGGGCGAGAGGACTGACCCTTGTGGCACCCCACAAACCAGGTGCCTCGAGGTCGACCTCTGCCCCCCCTGCCAACATAAACTGCAAAAGGCCAGAGAGGAAGGAGGAGAAATTGGTTTTGGTTGTCTGGTCTGCATTTGAAAAGCTGACATATTCTTAATTAAGCTCCATGCTTTTGAAAGGAGAAATTAAAGCAGTGGTTTACAGTACAAATCTAGGGAACGGGTTTTTTTAAGGAAAGAAATTACATGTGTTGGACAACCCTGAACTGTAGAAGTTACTAATTTTCAGTTTACTGAATGGGGTTTAGGAAATTATGACATTCTTGTTTTTAGAAATGACCCAATACAGATATCTCTAGAAAGAAAAGAGATACTGAATCTTACAACCTTCTTGGCAAAATAGAATAGTGATGTAATGATGCTATAAATAAGATTTAGCCCTGGATATGTTTGTTCAGTAGACTATCAAAAGATTATTAAAGAATCAATCGATCAGGTCCCTAAGTGGCACTCAAAGAGCCTTATGATTAACTTAAAAATTGGGAGTAACGTCCTAAAAATTTGGAATATCATCCAATTCCTAGATCTAGTGAAAATTCATTCACTTTGTAGGAGGCTTCAGTGAAAATGTCAAATCTTGACATTTTCTCAGTTCTCAACCATTGTGTTTAAAAAAACGTTTTTCAACCTTGGCAACTTTAAAATGAGTGGACTTTTATTGAAACACGCTGACTGGGAAAATCTGGGAGTTGAAATCCACTTGTCTTAAAAAGTTGGCAAGACCTAGAAACACTGCTTTAAATTGTTTCTGCCTAAAAAGATCGTTGAGTTGTCATCCAAAGGAAACTCGGCAAAGAATCCTGTCACTCAAGTATTACAACATCCCACGTGCTTGATCTTTGGGTCCCCCGGCTTAAGTCTGAAATGCGCGCTAGCCCCCCCAAAACAAACTACAAGCCCCAGAATCCTCCGGGGCTCAACACCTGCAAGCCGCGTCCCGCCTCTTTGTGAAAGTAGGAGGGGACGCGCCCAGAGAAAGAGATGAGAATGGAACGAGGGGAGGACGCACCGGCTGCACAGAAGGCTACTTCGTACGCGTGGGATTGCTCGCAACAGCCGCTTCCCCCCAGCAGCCGAGGCAAATGGGTTCGGCTGAATGTCGGGGGCACCGTTTTCTTAACCACCAAGCAGACCTTGTGCCGCGAGCAGAAATCCTTCCTCTGCCGCCTTTGCCAGGGAGAGGAGCTGCAGTCAGATCGGGTAAGCGCCCGCGCCCCGCCGACCCTCCAAGGAAGCGCGGCTGTTTTGTGAACACGCGAGCGTTTCTCCCCCTTCGCTTGAATCGCAGGGCGTGGAGAGCGCCGAGGCTTCCGCTGTGGCCAGCAATGAAGTGTCTGTGTGTTTGGGAGCGGGGGGTGGGGGCGGCGGCTCCCTTTGTTTCGGAAGATCGGAGCCCACTTGGGAATAATCTTGCTAAGGGATCGAGCTTCCCCCCCCCCCCCCGCTTCACCCACTTTTCGAGTCTTGCCCCCATAAGCAGAAGTCTTTTTGTTTTGCAAAGTCACACTCGCATGTTTACTTCGTGAACGCAAAGTTGGTCAGGAGGCTCGAGTCTCTTTTTCTCCGTCCCCACCGAAAAAAATTCTCAGGGTTTTGGAGCTTTACGTAGGAACGAGGGTTTCTTCCCGGTACGTTTCGGCTACCCAAGTGTTTTAAAAAGCGAGGCAAGTGCTTATAGAAGCATCCGTTTTCTCGCGGGGCGTCTCTTCCTGCCTGAGTAGCGAAAGCGTAAGGGATGAAAAGTTGTTTTTAAATGCCTGCAGGCCAATCGCTCCGCTTGTTGAAAAATGCGGACGCCGAGAAAGTCTCCAGCTTCTGCTTTTCGCACGCGAGTGTGCTGATTTAAATGGCTCGACGGAGATAATGTTGATCGCCTCTTATCTCCGAAGCGCGCCGATTTCCGCTAAAAGCAACGATAAAGATCGCGAAAACTCTACTTGTCCACCCCAAGGGGCTGCTCCGCCTCGAAGAAATCTTGCCCAGTACTCAAAATAACCGCGAATTTAGGAATTGTCTCCTTCCTCTTCCTCACCGTATCATCCCTTGTGTTAATGTGGGTCTTTTAGTCAGTTTATCTTGGCGCTCGATGCGGCTTTTACTAAGGCTAATGTAGTCTTGGGCAGCCGTTCAAAAACTTCATCCGCAGGATGTTTTTGGGTTGTTGTTGTTTTAAATGGAGTAAAGCATACGCTCAGTCAGGGCGGTTGATTTCAGTGTTTATTCTCCAAGGATATGCATAAAGAATACAGCCTTAAAATAAACATTATGATAGGATCAAAAAGCTTGCTGACTTTGGACAACATGTTAGGCTAAAATGTGGGATGGCTGGATTTACACACAACTAAGCTAGGCTAAGAGGGGCTTTAGCATATTGAAGGAATCCAGCCACTGTGATAATGTAACTTGTGAGCCAGATTATCAACTAAAGCCATAATAACTAAAGGAGAATTCATTTAGATGCAGCATGTTAGAACTTGGCAGTTATCTTTTAGTCACTCTGATTTACACTTCCATGACAAACTGAATAGAATTTATGTAAAATTTAGTTTGTTGGTGAACCCGGCCAATTTGATTAACTCAGATCACATCTTAATCTGTTTTATGAATACTGTATAGTCTTCGTGACGACATTGTTTCAAGTTGGCCAATACAGGCACAAACACACAAAGTATGCCTGCCTTGCCAAATCCCTCTCTTCCTATATTTCTTGGCAACTTTGCTTCCCCCCCCCCCCACCCCTCTGATCCTGCAGATACATGCAGTTGGTTTTGATTTTGTTTTGCAAACTTAGTCATTGTGTTTCATGTAAATAATAGTTTATGTCATAGCACAAGGCTTGAACAAACTCAGTATATTGATGTAGTGCATTCATCGTTTATCTAAGAAATATTTAAATACTTCACAGCTTAAATACCATTATAATTATTTGCCCTGAATCTCCTGCTATTCAACTACAGTTAATGATTAGGGTTCCCATAAATATGACAGAGACAAAAACCTCTTTTGCTGAGTGTGCATAGTTTAAAACAGACTTCCCTTTTTGTCCATTATTCCCCAGTCCCGTCCCCACCGTCCCCTAAAAAAACCCCCCTCCTATCTCTGCAAGATGTTTTCTCTTTGGAGAGTTGTTCCAGATTGATTTTTTTAAAGCAGTTTTGAGATACAACCATTTTTGAGATATAGCAGTCATAGGTGAACAGTATATCTGTGTAACACATTTAATGTTGGCAGTACAATTTGTTTTATTTTTTTCCTAATGGATACTATCTTGGGATGTGTTTCTTCTGGGTTAAGGCACCAGGCTATAGATCAGGACACCAAGTTTTCCGGCCTTAGGCATGAAAGCTGGCTGGGTGACCTTGGACCAGTCCCTCTCTCTTGTCTTCAGAAGTTGTGAGAGCTTCATCACTGGAAGTTTTCAAGAAGAGACTGGACTGCATTTGTCAGAAATGGTGTAGGGTCTCCTGCTTGGAGTGGGTGGGTGGGTGGGTGTTGGACTAGATTATCTACAAGGTCCCTTCCAATTCTGTGAATCTGTTAAAGGTGGCTGTTCTGGAGAAAATAGGAGCAGGAAGGAGAATTGTAGATCTTCATCACCTTGAGTTATTTATAAAAATGATAAAGGCAAGATATAAATAATAAATACCTTCCCCCTTTGTGGAGTTGTCAAGATCTGTTTCTGATCAGTCATTGCCACTTTATTCCCATCAATATGGTATGTATGAATCTGTCTTATTCTCTCTCTCTCTCTCTCTCTCTCTCTCTCTCTCTCTCCTCTCTCTCAAACATTTCAAAAAGTTTTGCCCTATTTTGTATCATTATATATATATATATATATATATATATATATATATATATATATATATATATATATAAATAAATAAATATACTTATATTAATGCCCATTCAACCTTTTTGAGAAGAGTCCTTGAGCTCATTTTCTTTTACCACTCTTCAGTAATGAAGAGTCAGCAAAATTGGTTACCCGACTGCTGATTTCTAAATGATTTCTCACTGGTTTAACTTCAAGGCTTACATAAGAAGCACATGTCCCAATTGGTGTTTATACCCTCTTTATTATGAAAGCTGACTATTAATTCTTTCTCTCGGCTCTGTTTTTAAGCAGTTAATGAACCATCATAATATTTCATTTGTTATCTCTGAAAACTAAATTTATTCAGAGGTTCGGGTAAAGGATTGTATTCAAAAATCTTTTGAAGATTCAAGTAAACAAAGAACTCAGAAAAGTTAGTGAAACATGGCTTGTTTGGTTCTTTGCTCTTGGTTTAGGATGAGACTGGCGCGTATCTCATAGATCGAGATCCAACTTACTTTGGACCTATTCTGAATTTCCTCCGGCATGGGAAACTGGTACTGGATAAAGACATGGCTGAGGAAGGTAAGTCTATAGATCTGTATGTTCCGGAACCCAGGTATATAAATGCCAGGACAGGTATTCCTTGACTTAGAACCATTCGTTTGGTGACCATGTGAAGCACTGAAAAAAGTGAATTGCGACCGTTTACACTCTTAACACCACTGCAGCATCCCCAAGGGTGTATGCAATCATTTATGACCATTGCACTATCCTGGGGTCATGTGATCATCATTGGAAACCTTCCCAGCCAGCATCTGTCAAGCAAAGTCAATGGGAGAAGCCAGATTCACTTAATGACCACATGATCCACTTAACAACTGCAGTGATTCGCATAACTGTGGCAAAAAAGGTCATAAAGTGGGGCAAAACTCAACACTTAGCAGTGAAATTTTGGGTCCAATTATGGTCATAAATCAAGGACTAGCTGTATTGTTTATGGTGGGCAATGAACATACTTGATTGCTAAGGGCTATTTATTGAAGTACCTCTGAAATACACTAGAGAATACTCTTGTCTCTGCATCTATTGTCTAAAATCATATTTCATGACAGTAATATTATAGCAGGACCTTAAGAACATGTTAAATATTTTCTGGCAATATGATCTTTTTCATGAGATTGAACGCTTCACATATTTTCTCAGGAGATTCCCCATGTTCTATTACAAGAACACAGAATGATGCATTATACCAAATTAGACTATTTGTCTGACACAGTAATATCGTAAATACATACGCAATAATAGGGTACCCTCAAGCTTCTTTTTACTGACCAAGGGCCCATTTTTTCCAGTATTGTTTCTCTTCTTAAAAATGGATAAAATGGTTTTCTAAAGTATTGAACATGAAAAACACAAATGTAACATAAATCTTAAAGATAGATATAGCATAGTTAAAAGACAAACATCCCCTAAACTAGGGGGCCCCAACCCCCAGGCTGCAGCCCACTATTGAGCCATGGCCCATTTGGAAGTGGCTCGCGTACATGGGGTGGGGGGAGTGTGTATGTGTGTGCAGCTCCATTCGTGCAAACGGCAGGTTCATGCGCAAAGCTCCGCTTGCACAAATGGAGATGTATGCACGTGTGTGTGCCTACCATTCACACAGAACCATCCCCTCTCTCCCTCCTCCCCTGATGTGCTGGGCCGTCAAGTTAGAAAGGTTGGGGACCACTGCCCTAAATTGTCCCCAGTTTATATGAAAAATTCTCCAATATTTGTTTTGCTCACATCTGAGATACAGCTCTATCTACTTTTTACCCTATCTCTGTCCTTTATGGTCCACAGCCACCCTGCATAAAATATTAACTGTAGCTCCGGTTGCTAAGAATTTCTTAGCTCTAGTTTATGATGACTTACAGCAAAGAGTCTCTGGGGTTCAGAATAGAGTCTGTCTTACTTTTGATGGAGAGCCAGATGTTAACCCAGGGGACTTTTGGATGAAAAACAAAAGATTTTACTACTGAGTAAATTACTCCTTTATTTCTTAATCGGTTCTTTCTCTTGCCATTCTTCTATTATATAGAGCTACGTTTATTCAAATTAGCATTTATATTGGCTGTGTACCTTTTTCTTTCTATTTTATAGCTGCTTTTCTTTGATTCATGCATAATTGTTGTTTTATCTTTATTTTTATAATATAAGTGAGGCCATTTTGGTGAAGAAGTCTGGATAACAAAAATTAAAAAAATAGGTACTGCTTAGTTATTTTACCTATCTAGTGGCTTATAACTTGGTATCTCTTTGCTGGGGTGTACTTTCCAAATAACTCTGCTAAGATATAGATATCTTCAGAAGATTTTCTCCAGAGAAAACCTGAATTCTGGCCCGCTGCCTGAACTCACAAACTGCCTTAGTTTAAAACTAATTACCTGCAGTTGTGTAGAAGGGTGAGCTTATGTTCAAGAGGAAAGAAAAATGGCAGATTTATTGAATGATTCCTGTAGACCCAAATCTGACTTGTCATAACAAATAGCAATTTCTATAATCAATTCCAACAACTCCATATCTATTAGAGGAAGTCCTCAAGTTATGACAATTGAGCCCAACATTTCTCTTGCTGAGTAAGTTAGTTGTTAGGTGAGTTTTGTCCCGTTTTCCAACCTTATTGCCATCATTGTTAAGTGATTAACTGGAGTTGTTAAGTTAATCACATGGTTGCTAAGTGAGTCTGGCTTCCCCATTATTTTTGCTTGTCAAAAGGTCACCAAAGATGATCACATGACCTCAGGACACTGCAACTGTCACAAATACATGCCAGTTGCCAAGCATCCGAATTTTGATCACAGGCTCATGAGGATGCTGTAATAGTTGTAAGTGTGAAAAACAAACATAAATCAGTGCTCTTATAATTTTGGACAATCACTAAACGAATGCTTATAAATTATACTACATTTCCCTTTAAAAAGTTAAATCAACAGAACATATAAGTGTACTACACTAAACCTATAACTAACATACTTGTTTTGTTGCTAAGATCCAGTTTGATGTAAGAGATTATTAAGGCACCAGGCTAGAAATCAGGAAACTTCGAGTTCTAATCCTACTTTAGGCATGAAGTGAGTTGGTTGAGCTTGGCCAGTTGTTTACTTTCAAACTGAGGAAGAGGGAACTAGCATGTCACTTCTGAAAAATGCTGCAGGGGGTAGTTGCTGGGAGACAATACTGACTTGAAGGCACATTTTCCCCTCCCATTGCTGCTGTGCCACATCAACCAGCTGACTGCTGCGCACCTGCTGCTAGCTGCCTTCTGATCTTCAGCCTCATCTCCTTGTTGCTTGCACCCAAGGTGGATGCCCTCTCCCCCCCACCTTCGGTATGCAACTGGACATTAATCTAGCAGCTGAAGTGAGGAGAAGAAAGGAGAGGCAGACCAGGCTAGTTTCTTACAAAATAAACGGGTGGAATAATAGCTGCATACTTTTTATCTTAATCTGGGTCAGAGATTGACGTCTTTTTATAATGAAAGTTGGCAATTCCTACTACCTCACTTGGGGATGCCCGCATGGATATTGTCCTCACCCATCACAACCATGCTGAGTAGAGTTGAGACTGTGAACTTGAAAATAAAGAGCAGTTGAATTTATTTATTTCTGTACTGTGATCCTTGTTTTGTTTGAATCTAGGGTCTATTTTTAATTGCTTGCATTCCCTTAGTGCAGTTCTGTGTTGGGAAAATGAGAAACAGGCCAAATAGTGCATCACAAGGGTGATGGTTTGTACCCTTGTAAATACACTGATGCTTGGTATTCTAAATATTTAGTTTTTGACTTTGTAAGAAGCAATGTCTTTCCTTCAAAAAAAAATAATCGTTCTGTTGAATGCTATTTTTTACTTTGTGTTCAAAAATCCTAACAACCAGCTGCCATTGACATATTTTGGTGGCACTCTTGTTTGTGATAACAAACAGCTAATTAAACAGTAGAGCAAACCATCCAAATAGACACAAGCTATAATTTCCAGTGGTCAAGGAAAAGAATATAAATGCTTTAGAGATAGAAGGCAATGGGAAGGAAGGAGGAAGTCCGATGTTGAAAGCTATATCTTACGTTGTTTTTATGGTTTTTTTTAACTTTGCTTTTAGTATTTCATTCTCTTGTGTCTTTTTTAAGACACAAGAGCTTGAAGAGTCTAAAGTGATTATATGCTTATAATAAAGTTTTTTTTTCCAATTTAAAAAGAAAGAAGCTGATGAGCTAATTCACAGTGTTACGCCATTTTCCTCTGTTTCCTCTGTTCTGACAGTTTCCTTTCCTTGTGGGAGTAGTTGGCAGTGGTGAGAGTACTTGTCTGAATTATTCAAAGCACAATTTTCTTACAGCACAAAAAAGGAGTAAGAATAGGGAGAAGAACTGAGTTCAGACAACAGTACATGAGATTAAAGGTGCAGTATGTGTTATAAGAATTCAGCTACATGTTATGGGAACCCATGTCTGGTTTATTTGGGGACATGTTATGTGCAAACAAAAATCATGTCTTGGTAACCTAAGTTTAGAATTTAGCATGTTACAAGAAGCCAACTGATCACTCTTGAAGAATCTAAAATTACAATATTTTATTCTTTTTCTATTCTGGTTCTGGATACTACTCTAGTATGGGAGGCGAAGGAAAAGAAGAACAATATCATTGTCATGATGATGATAGTAATTCTCTGTGGTGATTGAAAAAGAAACTGCTTCCTCATTTCCCTTCCCACAACTTTCAGACTCAGAGTGGCTGTATTTTTGTTTATTGATATATTCCCCTAGTTTGCTGAGGAAAGAAAGTGACATATTGTGAGGTTCCTAATAAGGCTTCAGGTCCAAATAGATTCTTCTGGTGAATAATAAGATGCTAGTTCTAAGTGTAACTTTAGTTCCTCAGTGGTTTCATTAAGTGCCTGGATCCCACATGCATGCTGCTGAAATGCATCACGTGGGTCCCTCTAGGGAAGAGATGCGGGGATGCAAATGATGACAGATTAACAAAATGAAGACATCATTTTATTTGCTTATGTAGCAGTAATTTCATGTCAATTTCCCTTAGGCTAATATTTCTCAACCTCAGAAACTTTAAAATATATGGACCTCAAAACTTCCAGAATTCCCCAGCCACCAGTTGCAACTGGTCTCTGATATTTTGGGCTAGAAATTCCTAATTCCTTAATATTGCTCTTCTGTCTGGCTGATAATGCTGTTTACTGGCTATTGATATCCACTGTGATAAAAATAACAAGAGCAAAACAGATCCAACAAGTTTTTATTTGACCATCATTGGATTAGAGCTAGATAGTGAATATGGCTGAAGATTAAATTTTGAGTGTTTCTTCATGAATCAAATATCTGTTTGCTTGGTGATATAATCTGGTTAATTAGTTAAGGCTAACTAGAGCATGTGGGTTGAATCCAAGCAGTGATTCATCCTTGAAAAAGGGGGTGGTCCAACCCATGCTTAAGAAGTCATTTCCCCCCTCAAGAAATCATGCTGAATCTGACTGTGTTAGTTAATTTCTGGACTGCTTCCTTTTTAGGGAAAGTTGCTAAGAAAGTATGTTGCAATTTCAAAGCTCTCTAGATGAGGTGGATTTCTGGATCTCCCAGTAAGGTTTCAAACCTGAGTGCAGTGTAGATATAGTATTGATTTGATTTGTTGACTTGTGGCAGGACTACTGTAGAGGTGGTATTTCCACTGGTTTCCTTGGCAGTATTGATACCATTGATTATTATATCCTTTTGGACTGACTTAAGTGTTGGAAGTTATGGAATTATTGTGGTTCTCTTTCCTCTTGGGCCATTTCAAATTGGTGATGTTGTGGAGATGAGAAGAGAGGTCTAACTCAAGGCTCTTGCTTTGTAGGATAGGCTTGATTCTTTTCTGACTCCTGTTTATATAAGATTGCTGGATGGGGTCATCCATAGGCATGGAGTTGGATGTACATCTCAACACTGGGTCTTCCAAATGATACTATCAATATTCTGTCCTGATGTGTAGAGGCTAAACGGACTTGGCTGAGGGGGAGTAGGCTCAGACTTAACCCTTGTAATACAAGTAGCTGTGGGTTTGGGGTCCATCTGATCTAGAGACTTTCCATGTTCTTTCTGGATAGAGTAGCACTGCTCCAAATCTACCCAGTGTGCAGTTTGGGAGACATACAGGTCTTGATCTAAGAGGAACAACACCAGTTGTGCCTATGTCTGAATCAGGAGGCTCTCCTCATAGTCATTCATGCCTTAGTCACCTCAATAGTTCCATATGGGCTATCCTCAATGACCTCTCAGAAGCTGCTTCTGGCCCAGAATGCAGGGATGTGAATAGGGTACCTCTCTACTTTATGAGCTACATTGATAACCAAAGCTTCTGAGCGTAGTTCAAGATCCTGGTTCGCACTATGAAGTTTTTCATGACACAGGGCTGGGTTGTTTGCAGGACTGGAAAATAATCTTTGAATATTTTTGCTCTTTTGGTTAGATCTGGCAGGGCAAAGTTTGATCAGACACGGTTGATAATGTTGTGTCACTTAGACAGTGTCATGAGGCAAGACACAGGAGTTGTGCCTTCTCTATTACTTTCCTGCCCTTTGGAACACAATTCCTCCTTGAGATTTGGTTGGCCCAACCTTTTTGGCCTTTCGGAGGGCATAAAAATCTGTACCTTTTCCCAAGCAGTGGGGAAATTAAGCCAACAGAATAATTCTGTTGGTTTAATTTTTGCCAGTACTGAATGTCCTTATGTTTTGAATTTTGTTTTTATTTTTAAGTCATTTTATATGGACTTAATTGTTGTTTACAAATGATGTACACTGCCCCGAGTTATGTGCTGAGTGGGAGGCTTTATAAATCAAACTAACTAAATAGATGAAAATTTATTCTTAAACCATCTGTCGAGTTGGTTGAGTTATTTTTCTGATAGGCACGATTTTGTCACATTTCCATATGGGAAATCAGTTAGTGGCTGAAAAGATTTAATTCACTGGATAGATTTATACATCAAACTAAGTCAGGATTTTTTTTAAAAAAAAACCCCTATATATATTGAATAAGCCAAAATAGCTTAGTTAGCATATAATGCTTGGGTCTAAACAAGCCATTGGAATACTCTATTATGGATGACTTAATGACCAACTAGCATTTACTATATTTACCCAAAAAGAATCTAGCTTTCTTCTTGAAGAATTACTTACAGATGTAGTACATTTTATTGAGAGAATTAGAAACTAACACGGTTCCTGTATAACTACTGAACATGAGCAAATGAGTGGGGGTGCAAAGTGTGAATAGATATGCAAATCAAGTTTAGTCTTGATCACCTCTATCTATTTGCTTATTTGTTCATTTGTTAGATTTATTTCCCACCTTTCTATTAGGAGGACAAGATGAAATACATAGCACTTTGACTTCCCATTTTTCTCCAAAACAACTGTGAGATTGTTTAAGCTAAGAGTCATAAATACACATATGTGAGAGTCTTACATGAATACATTTGTTGAGGGAAAAATACAGGTTTGATTTCAACAAGTGTTGGACATGAAAATGCTACATCAATCCAGGGGATGGCTTAGTAGTTTTCAGAAAGTTGATCTTCTGAAACAGTATGTTTGTGATACACCTGGTCATCTTAAATTCAGGTTCATCTTTCTTTTGTGTAAATACAGATTTTTCTTTTAGCTGGGAAAAAAAAAATCAGAGTGAAGCCTCTTCAGGTACCTCAACATTTGCTCTGAATAAAATAAGAAGGAGCATGTTAGCAGCTCGCCTCAGAAGTTTACTCAGAAGTTCAGCTCATCATGAAGAGATGATTAACAATGAAATGGGTACCTAAGGATATGTCTAGAATTATTATATTTTGCTGACTTTCTTAATGGGTTGCTGGAAGTATATTTTAAAGCTAATGAAGATATCTGGAATTTTTTTTTAATGCTGTTACAATTTTGTGTTGGAGAACTAGGAGTGTGCATTTAAACCTCTTACTATGTAATAATGTTATGAGTAAGCTATCAAGCATCTTTTGTTTCTCTTTTTATTTTTGTTTTCCCTTTCCCAATTGGAGAAAATTAGGAAGAACAAAACCCTTCCCTTCTTGTCCTGTCCCTTTCCCATCTACCCTCTCCCTCGCCTCCCCTGTCTTCACGGAAGTAGAAAACTCAGAGAAGTAAACTTTTTATTTAAGCATGCTATTTCTGTAATAAAAATGTCCTTTTGAATCTGAAGCATCTCTTTCTGGATTGTTTTAACAGGCTTGGTTCTATTCACATGCACATATTCTACTAAATATAGACTCACTGAGCTGGAGAAACTGAAGAATTTCCCCTACACTTCGTTGCATAACACTAATCATTTATACACTATTAAGTGCGATGCTACTGAGAATGGTTCTGAAAAGATCATTCCAGCATTCTACTCATATGCTTAGAAATATTTTTCTCCATGTTTGTTTGTTTTTTTGGTCTTATTTCATGCCAAGCCAATAACAAGTTATTGAGATAACTGATCTACTTTCAAATTAGGTAGAAAGGGATCATATAGAAATGGTGATTGATTCATTTTCTCTTTGCAAAATTCATACTAGCTTCTTTATGGAAGAAAATCACCCCTCTTTTATTAAATTCTTTATTCAGAAATAGGACATATTTATTATAATGAAATGAATCTATTACATTAGAAAATGAGAAAATCGGATCTTTCAGAATAAATGTATAGAAATATGAATAATATTTATCCAATTTTGAAATGATGAATTTCAATGCAAGTATTTTTGCTTGTTTGCTTTTATTAAGATTCAGTGTGATCTGCAGTGATTTCATAAGGACTATTTCTTTTCTTTTTTGCATTTGTATGACAATTCTGTTATCCAGGCTGATATACTAAACGCAAGTTGTGAGGATTTATGCCACCTTTACTAATACGTATCCCGTTTCCCCCAAAATAAGACATCCCCTGATAATTCAGGGATATATATATATATATATATATATATATATATATATATATATATATATACATACATACATACATACATACATACATACATACATACACACACACACACACACACATACATATATACATATACATATATATATATATATATATATATATATATATATATATATATACATATATATATATATATATATATATATATATATATATATATATATATATATATATATATATATATATATATATAAAAGACGGGGTCTTATTTTCGGGGAAACACAGTATCTATTTAGGATGATCACTTCTTAGTTGAGTATTGGACTCAGTGCTTCTTCTCTTTTATCCTTCTGAAATCTGTACTCTTTCAAGTCTATTAAACATACTGCCTTTCCATTTCTTTCCCCGCTTTTGGGATTAATTTTGTTTTTGTTTTTTTAGGGGGGGTGGGCTCCATGTTTTATCTGATCACCTTAAACTTCCTTGTCGGTTTGCATGACCTAGTATGGGGAAAAAAAGAGAGACTCATACTATGTGAATGATCAGTATATTAATTACAAGCTGTTCGGAATTTGTCAGATCATTTCTCTCTTATTCTGCCTTTTCAGGGTCTTTTTTGTCTTCAGCTTTTGTTGTTTGACCTGTGCTTGGATTTGATATTCCCCTAAAATATCATTTGGTCTAGTCCAGTCATAGCTTTGTTTCAGTCAAAAATTAGCATATGGTAACTTTGCATATGCAAAACATAGCATCTGCAAAAAACAGCAAATGCAAATTTGTACGGAAACATAAGAATTAAGATATAAATGGGCTGTCAAGCTATTTTCCTAAAATACGGCATTTGTCATTTTATGAAGATCTTGGTTTTATCAAGCCTGGGGCTTGGCAAAGAGGATAATCTTATGTAAATGGAAAGGAATATATTTTCCTGATGAATTCAGATAAGAGCCTTATCTATTTTTGAAAAGATTTTTGCTCTAAAAATAAGAACATAAAGCAATAGATTTCCATATGATCTAGACTGACTAATAAGATTGAGGATTGAATTTATTCTTTATTGATGCTAAATGAAAATTATATGGATATTTTTTCTTTTTTTCTGTTACTTGGTCTCCCACATTTTCTTTTTATAGGGTTTAATCACCTCCATGTACATTTTTCTTTCATTACAAATCGCTACATTTTTATTAGTATTGTAATTGCTTGTATTCTACTGTTAATAATAATTAAAAAATTAAAACACATGAAAGAAAAATAGATACATGTGTTTATGTGAAACTACAAGAAAAAATATAATTGTAATAAATCTGATTGAAGGTGGATTAATCTTATTGAGTGGAATGTGGAAAAGTGAAATTAAGTTTAATTATTAATGAAAGAATTAAAGTGCATGTCAGAAAGTATGAATTGGTATCATTAGGTAGTTGTGAATGCCCATGAAAGTAGGTTCAGTATCTAGAACAATCTTGAACTGAGCGGTATTTAAAACCTAATATATTAGTTTTGATGTGATTTGATTTGGTTAGTGTTACACTCAAATGACAAAGGAAGACCCAGGCTTAATTGAATGTGATTCTGGAGAAAAATGACTTGGTCAGGCGACTTGAAAAATTGGATGGGAATCAGATAAACATTGAGACTGTTCAGAGTTGAATGAAAATGATGATGTTTATCTCATACTTGCTAAGAAATATGTGTTAGTTATGAATTCAGGATTTATGTTTTAATCTGTTCACATGTACACATGGAAAAGGAAGGTATACAGGTAGTCTTCAACTTACAACCACAATTGAGCCCAAAATTTATGTTGTTAAGTGAGAAATTTGTTAAGTGAGTCTTGCCCCATTTCACAACTTTTCTTGCCATATTTGTTAAGTGAATCACTGCAGTTATTAAATTAGTAACATGGTTGTTAAGTCAATCTAGTTTCCCCATTGACTTTGCTTGTCAGAAGGTTGCAAAAGGGGATCACATGACCCTGGGACTCTGCAACCATTGAGTCAGGAGGTGACCAGCTCATGAGTAACCATGCATAGGGCATCTTGGTCCAGGTAAGGTTGTAACTGGCGCACAAGGCGAACCTGGGCAAATGCCTCCCTGGTCATGGTCGTTACATGATCTTCCAGAGACAACCGTGAATCCAGGAGGACACCCAAGTTGCGAGCCCTATCCACAGGGGGTAACAGACCATCACCCCTGATGGTCAACGATGGAATATATCGCTTGGACCAAGATGCCGGTACCCACAGCCGCTCGGTCTTGTCAGGATTGAGTCAGAGCCTGTTCCATCCAGGACCATACTGCTTCAAGGCAGCGGGACATCATGTTGAGGGCATAACTGGGCTGGTTTGGGGTGGATATAAAAAGTTGGGTATCATTAGCGTACTGATGATACCACACCCCAAAACCATGGATGATCTCCCCAAGCAGCTTCATATAGATGTTGAACAGGAGAGGCGAGAGGACCGACCCCTGGGGCATCCCACAAGTGAGCGGCCTCATAGCTGACCTCTGCCCCCCTGCCAACACCGCTTGCGTAGGGCCTGAGAGATAGGAGGAGAATCACTGTAGAACAGTGCCTCCGACTCCCAACCCCTCGAGCCATTGCCGCAAGATACCTTGGTCGATGGTATCAAAGGCCACCAAAAGATCCAAGAGACCAGAACAGAGGAATAACCCCTGTTCCAAGCCCTCCAAAGATCATCCACCAGCGCGACCAATGCCATCTCCATGCTGTACCCCGGCCTGAAACCCGATTGGTATGGATCCAGGAAGTCTGTATCCTCCAAGGCCAATGGGAGCTGCCGTGTCACCACGCTCTCAGCAACCTTCGCAACAAAGCGAAGGTTGGAGACTTGCTATGAAAGTTGTCCAGTATAGTTGGATCCAAGGCAGGTTTCTTGAGGAGGGGTCTCACCACCACCTCCTTCAAGGCAGCAGGGAAGATCCCCTCATCAAAGATGCCATTATTACTGCCAGGATCCAATCCTGTGACACCTCACGGGCTGCATAAGCAAACCAGGAGTGGCACGGGGCCAGTACGCATGTGGTTCCCATGATCTTGTCCACTTCCTCAGGGGTGACAGGATCGAACTCTTCCCAAATCCCAAGACCAGTTGCCTCCTCACAGTCGGGCCCTGCCCAATTGGAGTCCAGACTGTCCTGGATCTGAGCAATCTTATCCAGCAGATGCTGACTAAACTTCTCAGCGCATCCCCGCAGAGGGAACTCTCCCGCCCTCCAATTCAGGAGGGAGCAAGACACCCTAAGCAGGGCGGCCGAGCGATTATCTGCGGACGTGATGAGGGCGGAGAAGTATGATCATGCGAACGATCTCAACTGGGAACGGTCAGATTCGGAACGACTGGCTCTCCAACCACTCTCTAGGCCACTCCTACGGCACTTCATCTCCCGGAGTTCCTCCATGAACCAAGGAGCCAAACGGGATCTGTGTCGAGTCAGAGGCCGCAAAGGCACGACATGGTCAAGTGCCCCAGAGGCTGTCTTATCCCAAGCATCCACCAGAGCCTCGACCAGGGCATGAGAGAGAGAGGTATTGTCCCAAGCTCCATCTGGAATCTCTCCAGGTCCATCAGGCACCTGGGTTGGAACCAGATGGTCGCTCCTGCATCCCAGCGGGGTGTGTGTGTGTGTTGGCATTCTGGAAGCCCAGCCGCAGGAGATAATGATCGGTCCATGACAGGGGGTGAATAGCTGATATTCCCCCACCGAAATCATCACGCCACTGTTCCGAGATAAAAACAAGATCAGGGGTATGCCCCCCGTCATGCATCAGGCCCCAAATTATCTGGGTCAGGTCCATAGCTGCCATGGAAGCCATGAACTCCCGGGCTGCCCCTGACGCTCCACCCAGGGATGGCAGATTAAAGTCCCCCAAGACAATGAGTTTAGGGAACTCAAACACCAACCCCGAGAGAGCATTGAGCAGCCCGGGTAAGGCTGTTGATACGCAGCTGGGAGATAGGTACGTAATCAACAGGCCCAACTGCCCTTGCGGACCCCATCTCATGAGGTGGGGCTCTCACCCATTTATCTGAGGAAAAGTGACTTCCCGTGGATCAAGGGACTACCTAATAACAATTGCTACCCCCCTACCCCTACCCTGGGCCCTCGGCTGGTGTAGCACCCGAAAACCTGGTGGGCAAAGTTCAGTCAGAGGGACCCCTCCCTCTGAGACCAACCAGGTTTCCATAATGCAAGCCAAGTCTGTGTTCTCCTCCTCAGTCAACTCACGGATGAGAGGAGTAGTGAGTATACAGCTTGTATAGCAGTGTAAATGTGCTGTCCCCTCAAAATAATGCAACACACAGCCATTAATGTCTAAACTGCTGGCAACAAAAGTGAGTACACCCCTAAGTGATAATGTCCAAATGGGGCTCAAAGTGTCGATATTTTGTGTGGCCAGGCCACCATTATTTTCCAGCACTGCCCTAACGCTGTTGGGCATAGAGTTCACCAGAGCTTTACAGGTTCCACTGGAGTAATCTTCCACTCCTCCATGACGATGTCACGGAACTGATGGATGTTAGAGGCCTTGCACACCTCCACCTTCCATTTCAGGATGCCCCACAGATGCTCAATGGGGTTTAGGTCTGGAGACATGCTTGGCCAGTCCATCACCTTTATCCTAAGCTTCTTTAGCAAGACAGTAGTCATTTTGGAGGTATGTGTGGAGTCATTATCATGTTGGAATACTGCCCTGCAGACCAGTCTCCGAAGGGAAGGGATCATGCTCTGCTTTAGTATGTCACAGTACATGTTGGCATTCATGGTTCCCTCAATGAACTGTAGCTCCCCAGTTCCGGCAGCACTCATGCAGCACTAGACCATGACATTCCTACCACAATGCTTGACTGTATGCAAGATAAACTTGTCTTTGTACTCCTCACCTGGTTGCCGCCACACATGCTTGACACCATCTGAACTAAATAAGTTTATCTTGGTCTCATCGGACCTCAGAGTGTGGTTCCAGGAATCCATGTCCTATGGATTGCTTGTCTGCAGCAAACAGTTTGCGGGCTTTCTTCTGCATCATCTTTAGAAGAGGCTTCCTTCTGGGACGACAGCCAATTTGATGTAGCGTGCGGCATATGGTCTGAGCATTGACAGGCTGACTCTCCATCCCTTCAATCTCTGCAGCAATGTTGGCACCACTCATATGTCTATTTCCCAAAGCCAACTCTAGATATGACACTGAACACAGGCACTCAACTTCTTTGGTTGACCATGGCAAGGCCTGTTCTGAGTGGAACCTGTCCTGTTAAACTGCTGTATGGTCTTGGCCACCATGCTGCAGCTCAGTTTCAGGGTCTTGGTAATCTTCTTATAACCTAGGCCTGTGATGGTGAACCTATGGCACATGTGCCAGAGGTGGCACGCAGCGCCCTCTCTGATGGCACAAGAGCCATCGCCCCAGTTCAGCTCGGCTGTGCATGCGTGCCTCCTGCCACCCAGCTGGTCTTCGGGTCTCTGCCATGCAGGCATGGAGGATGGGCATGTGCAGTGGGGCTGAGTGCGCACATATGGGGGGGTGAAGTGCATTCAGGGGGGCAGGGGGCATGCAGCGGGCTCATGCACGCATTGCATTTTGGGGGTTTGTGCATGTGCACGTGCACATTGGGCACTCGGTCTGAAAAAGGTTAGCCATCACTGATCTAGGCCATCTTTATGTAGAGCAACAATTCTTTTTTCAGATCCTTAGAGAGTTCATTGCCATGAGGTGCCATGTTGAACTTCCAGTGATCAGCATGAGAGAGTGAAAACAATAACATCAAATTTAACACACCTGCTCCTCCTTCACACTTGAGACATGATAACACTAATGCGTCACATGACACCAGGGAGGGAAAATGGCTACTTGGGCCCCATTTGGACATAATCACTTAGGGGTGTACTCACTTTTGTTGCCAGCAGTTTAGACATTAATGGCTGTGTTACATTATTTTGAGGGGACAGCACATTTACATTGTTATACAAGCTGTACACCAGTGGTGAAATCCGGCTGGATCTATCTGGCTTGCGCAAACTGGTAGCGCCGGTGGCAGGAGGCTCCGCCCACCCAATGGGACCTCATTACATCCATTTTTTACCCTCTGCATATGCACAATCACATTCCCAAACCGGTAGCGAAGGTAAGTGCATTTCGCCGCTGCTGTACACTCACTGTACACTGTATTGTACTGTATTGTAGCCAAGTGTCATTTCTTCAGTGTTGTCACATGAAAAGATATACTTAAATATTTACAAAATGTTAGGGGGTGTACTCACTTCTGTGATATACTGTACATTTAGTATTAGTTTCCCAGTATTAGAAATATTCCCTTACGTGATTTTTCACTGTAGCCGTGCCTTCCCCCCATAGATTTTGATTGCCTTTCCAAATTTGATCTCTGTGAAAGACATCACACTCATGTCATATTAGCTTATAATTCTGCTGTGAGTTAAGTTTAAGAACTGCCAAATCTTTTCTGTTGAATACCCAGATGTTTATATTTTAATTAATATTATTTGATAGTGAGATTTTTTTCAGTACTTAGTGTTGTTATGCTCTCTGTGTTATTATTAGGAGTTCTGGAAGAAGCAGAATTCTACAATATTGGATCTCTAATCAGACTAATAAAAGACAGATTGGAAGAAAAGGATTACACCATAACCCAGGTTGGTTGGGAAATGTCAGAATTATATTTAAGAGAAATTGAAAACAAACGTGCCCAGAATGTTAAGTTTCATTTTACAAAAAAACTGAACAACGATAAATGTTACAAGGCGGGGTATAAACAAGCCAGCATTTAATTGTTAAAGCAGGGGCTGTTTTAATTCAGTTAATTTTGGGGTATTTGTTATTCAGTGTTAATTATGCAATTGGAAAGAATGATTCTTGAAAATTCAGTCAATATTTTGGGGGGAAAAGATCATATGCGGGAGCTGTGAAAAGGCGGTACTTTTGGCACTTGGTCTTTGATTGTTGTTATGAGAGAAGTGAGAAGCTGGAAAACCTCCTAAGATTTCACATATTAAGCTACTTGTCCATATATCTTCCATTTGGACTGGCAGCAATTCTCATATAGTACTCAGCTTTTCCCAACCAGGTGCCTTCCAGATGTGTTGGCACAATTTCAGTTTCAACCTCAAATGATCAAAGCAATATGGGCTGGGAATTCTGGGAAATGAAATCCCAACCCATCTGGAGGTTGCTGAAATGAGAAAATCTGTGCTTTTAGATCTCTTTTAATGGGAGATAATGACTAAATCTTTTAAGGCAGATTGCACTTTTTATTCTCATGTGTGGCCTTGCTCTGAATCTCCATGTGAGAATAGTGCAAAACACTTCATTTCAAGGCATGAAATTTTCAGATATGAAATTTCATGTCCCTCTCCTCCTTCCAAGTTCAGAACTGCTCACTCCTTTTGCCTTATAATGAATCACATCATTCATAAAGCAGCACTACTTATTTTGGTTGCCAGAAAACTCTTTATCTATCGATTGCTTCTGTCTTTTCTATAGCACAGAGTTCTCTTCACTATGACCCAGAATTGAGGATGGGAAGCAACTGCCTGGCTTTGTTTATTAATAGAAAATCTGGACAGGTAGGCAGGAAAATCCTTGCTGATATGATCTGTTGTTCCTTGTCCTGTTTCTTCTAGGTGCCACCAAAGCATGTCTACAGAGTACTGCAATGTCAGGAGGAAGAGCTCACACAAATGGTTTCTACAATGTCAGATGGGTGGCGCTTTGAACAGGTATGCAAGATTATTTCATTTATTTATTAAATTTATTAAAAGGTTATGACTATAGATTTCCCAGTGTAGAATTGCATAGTGATTTCTCTCTTGGCTCTTACAAGTAATTCACGAACCAGATTCAAAGAAGAAAAAAACATGCTATCGACCTAATAAACTTTATTAGTCATTTTTTCCCCCACTTCTGACTGCATGCCTGGGAATAAGTTCCACTAAACTGTATGGTGCTTAACTTTTTAATAAACCTGTGTTGTTATGCAAGACATTTCATGCAATCCTCTGCCTGATTATCACTGTTTTCAGTGCTTTTTAATAAGCACAGGTAAGATTGCAGACATAAATTGTGACTTGGCAATACTCCCAATTCTTAGACTATATAAGTTTAAGATTTATAGATTTTTCAGATCCTAGAACATTCCAAACTTAACTGGAGAACGAGGGGAAATATTCCTTAGCTCTTTCTATGGCATGATAAAAATCTTTCGGCAGATTGAATTTTTTCTGGCTCTATTGAAAAACACGGTTACATTTCTTTTGTTTCTTGTCATATGAAGACCACTGTGGAGGACAAATGCACTCACATTAAGTCTTCTGCACTAATCCTAACATTTGCCCTCTTCAGATCTTATGTTCCTTTTCAGACCAGAAGTGTTCCCAAATTTTGCATCATTTGGCCTAACAAGCGTTGATTCATCTCTTTCTACAGTTGGTGAATATTGGGTCATCCTATAACTATGGGAATGAGGATCAATCAGAATTCCTGTGTGTTGTCTCGAAGGAACTGTGCAGCTCACCCAGTGGCCTCTGTTCTGAATCCAGCCGGAAACTCAAGGTTAGAGCAGTCCTGAAAATCCTGAAATTTAAATGACTTATGTTCTAAACTCTCTTTTCAGCTATCAAATGGCAAATGTGTTAAGACTTGTTCTTTGTTGTTCCCTATCATGTCTAACCTAGTTTTAGAAATGTTTATTTCTAAGCCAATGGTATTTTCTGCCCTTTAAAAATATTATTCTAGAAGGATAAAAAGAGTGAAGACTCTCTTTATAAGGAGAGATGGAGCAGAATTACATTTTGATACCTATTTCCTTTCATAGCTATGATAATCCAAAATTCAAATAAATTTGTAGTTCTTCAGAATTGCAAGCATTTTGCTTACATCTGGTAAGCATGGTATTGTCCTGCTTGGTTTTCTGTTACCTGATATTCCAGAGTGAGGGACTTTCTGAAGTGAGTCCCAAGTTCTTCATTGACAAAATATTAATCACATAATGTGTTTATGTATTTACATCCATATACATGATCTAGTTCAACAAAGGTAACATAATGTCTTTGAGAGATATTGTGTCCATCAGTCTCCCTGTTCCACCTCATTTTTTAAAAGGTTTTTTTTTTAAAAAAAAGTAAAACGGGAAAGATGAAATATTGCAGAACAAAGCACATATATTTTCAGGAATGGGGAACTCATCAGATTTGTAGACGATCTAGCCCACACTCCAGAAGAAAGGGTTAAGATACAGAAGGATCTTTACTTGAACATTGGGGTCATGTCTGACAAAATGAAATTCAGTAGTGAAAAAAGTAAGGTTCTACTTTCTAGGCAAGGAAAGTCAAATGTACAGGTACAATATAGGTCAGTGATGGCTAGCCTTTTTGCCATTGCATGGCAAAAGTGGGGGGGGGCGCTGGAGAGTCACACACGCACGTGCCCAAACCCATAATTCATTGTGCCCCGTCCCCCTGCGCATGCCCATGTGACCCCACTGAGCTCCCCCTGCTTTTTGCACGTGATGGCCCGGTGGGCCCGGTAGGCCAATTTTTCACCCTCCCCAGAGGCTTTCTTGAGCCTAGGGAGGACAAAAACAGCCTTCACCACTCCCCTGGAGGCCCTCTGGAGGCTGGAAACAGTCGGTTTGCTGACTTCTGCTGGTGCCTAGAAAGCCTTTGGAGCCTGGGGAGAGCAAAAAACAGGCCTTCCCTCTCCCGGAGGCTCTCCAGAGGCTGGAAACAGCCTGTTTCCCAACTTCTGGTGGGCCCAAAAATCAGCTGGGTGACTTAGTTGAGCTAAGACAATGCTCGCGTGCCCACCAATATGGCTCCATAAGTTCGCCATCATGGGTATAGGTGGTATCTGCCTCAATAGTAGCAACTGTGAGATGGATCTTGGGAGTCGTAGTCGACAATCAGTTAAATATGAGCCAGCAATGTGCTGCAAGTGCCAAAAAAGCCAACATAGTCCTTAACAGAGGGATAGAATCAAGATCACGTGAAGTGTTGATACCATTTTATAATGACTTGGTAAGGCCACACTTGGAATACTGCACCGAGTTTTGGTTGACATAATGTAAAAAAAAGTTATTGAGACTCTAGAAAGAGTGCAGAGAATGGCACCAAAGATGATTAGGGGACTGGAGGCTAAAACATATAAAGAACACTTGCTGGGATTGGGTGTATCTAGTAATTTGATGAAAAGAAGGACTAGGGATGACATGATAGCAGTGTTTCAATATCTAGGGAGTTGTCACAAAGAAGAGGGAGTCAAACTATTCTCCAAAGCACCTGAAGGCACAAAAAGCAAGGGATGGAAACTAATCAAGGAGAGAAGCAACCTAGAACCAAGAAGAATTTTTCTGACAATTACAACAATTATTCAGCAGAACAACTTGCCTCCAGAAGTTGTGAAGGCACCAACACTGGAAGTTTTAAAGAAGAGATTGGACAACCATTTGTCTGATATAGTATTGGGCTTCTAGCCTGAGCAGGGGGTTGGACTAGATCACCTCCAAGGTCTCTTTCAACTCTATTATTCTGTTATTTCCTAGTCTTAAAATTATTCTCTCAGCCTTTGAGCTATCCCAGTTAGCTAAACCCAAAGCTAAAGCTCTGTTCCAGAATCTTTACAAAAGAGGTTGAATCACTAGGCCCCTACTGGTGATATTCCTACTTCTGTTGTTCCTTCCTTAGGTGCCGCCTGCTGTAACACGGAATCCTGAGGAAGACCCAGAACAAGAACAGCAGAATGATGAGGAGCTGCAGCTGCAAGACGTTGAGAGGCAGGAGGAGGCACCAGTGCAAGCCGATGGTGGAGGAGCTTCAAAAGAGGGTGCATGGAATGCCTGTGTGGGCATCAAGCAATACACAGAAGCTTAAGGCTGGTGAGAGGTGGGGGAAAACTGTGCATTTGGCAGCTGTTGCACTTTGGTCTAAACTGTTTATTTTACTACTAAATTTGTAGCAAGCTTCATCAACCCAAGATTCCACAGATTCTTTTTCTTCTTGTGACCTTTTAGAGGCCTTTTACTTTCTGCTCTTTCCATTTTGCACTCCTCCTTTTCTTGTTAATTTTTTTTCTTTGATCCTTCTTCCAATCCTGTCTTTTTCTCCATGAGCCAAGAATCCTGCATTGTAGACTAGTTTAGACTTTGGGCCTCTCTTTCCCATTCTGTTTTGGTAAAGACAATGCATCATCGTCACACCTTTTATCCATTATTCACCCAGCACCTTCCTTTTTCTTGGATATTTTTTTTCCTGAGATGTAGGTATCTGGACTGAGACCATTTTGAATTTGTCTTCCAGCATAAGTTTCATGATTCTGAGAAATGGAGTATCACAGTAGAAGATTAAAGGCAGGAGAAGATGACTTCTCAACATACAAAGCAGCCTTTTAAAAAAATGAAATGGAGAGTGAGCTTTCTGACTTGGCTATATCTTTCTTTATGGGTAGTACTTTTCCAAGGTCTCATACAAAAGTCTTTTCTACCTCTGTTCTTTGAGATATCATTAACTGGAGAAGCCAGATATCAAGTTTGGTTCTTCTGCATGCCAATTGTGTGCTACACTTTTGGCAGCCACGCATCCTCCCATCACCAACAATATATTGTTACTTATATTGCGATCTAAAAGAAAAACCAAAGTTTCGTGTTGCAAAAAAATAAATTTGCTGAGGGTAAATTTTGCCATCTACATTTTCTTGCTATCTTCGTTACTCAACTGTATCAAGGCACCTCCTGTTTCTTGCCAATCTTCCTCTTACCTGGAAACCAGAATGTTCTGTAATGTGATATCTCCTTCCTGGACAGGGGAGGGCTTTGATGTTGCTCTGCTGGGAAGACTGTCTCATTTCCTGCTTGAGTCCTGCCTGCTTCAGAGGGTACATTGCCTGTCAGCTCTGTTATGCACTCCCTCTACATTAGCTGCGTTTCAGCTTCAGGTTTTTTCCTCCCCTTTGTCCCTTTCCTTCTCTTTGTTCCTATAAACTCAACAGACCTTCTGCCATGGACATCAATAGCAGTATATTGTTTGTGGAAGTATCTCCCCAATGGCTGGGGTCAAATGAGGGCTGGTCATCAGTGGCATGTCAGTGCATCGTCTTGTTTCCTCTTCCGATATGCCTCCTGAGTCAGTAACCACAAACTATGCATTCCCATACTTGGTTGAACCCCATACCTTAACCACATGCCTTGGGGCAAATTGGGAGACAAAAGAGCGAGATACTGTATTTTTGGGTTTCCTGACTGGATCCAAACATGGAAGTAGGCAAAAGGTATAGCTCCTCTTCTCTTCCCCTTGTAGATCTCAACAGGGAGAAAAGCCAGACAATTAAATGAAAAAGGGGTGCCCAGTTCCCATCTCCCACTGTACAATGTACTCAGGTGTCTCCCCTCAGGACTGGGTAGATGGGAAAAGGGATAAGTTGTCTCTGGATGTGGAAGAACAACAGTCATTCCCCAAATCCATCACGTGCTTCCAAAAAAATCAGATTTTCCTGAGAATTTCAGGAAAGGCTGCAAATCTCTTGGGCCCAGGCAGCCAGAATCTGTCACTCCCTCATATTCCAAGACATTCAGTCATGTTCTTGAATTAGAACAGGATTGTGAGGGATGGCTCCTCCATGCTCTTGAAACCCCATACTTCCCCTCAGACTAGAATGCCTCATACCTCTGTTGTGAATGTCCCTGTGCCAGAAATTGCTTTTCATTTCACAAAGATGTGAAAGATGCACCGACAAATCCCTGAAGACAGGAAAATGGAGATTCCCAATGCTGAGCTTGTCAATCGAAAGGTTGGCAGTTCAGCTGTTTGAATCCCTAGTGCTGTGTAACAGGGTGAGCTCCCGTTACTTGTCTCACTTCTGCCAACCTAGCGGTTCGAAAGCATGTAAAAAATGCAAGTAGAAAAATAGAGACCACCTTTGGTGGGAAGGTAACAGCGTTCCGTGCACCTTTGGCATTTAGTCATGCCAGCCACATGACCATGGAGGCATCCTCACACAGTGCTGGCTCTTCGGCTTTGAAACGGAGATGAGTATCACCCCCTAGAGTCAGGAACGACTGGTACATATGTGCGAGGGGAACTTTTACTTTTACTCTTTGTGAGGGGAGAGACAGAATTTACTTCTTCCCCTCTTAGGATATTTATGGGTACAATCACCCCATAAGTCAACAGTATGCAATACAACAAATATGTTAAGTTTATTGAATAAAAGCTTGAATATAATTGTTCATTTAGTATATTTCTCAATTCTAACACAGCTAAATAGAGGTACACATTGCTGATCAATCCAATTTCCCCAAATAATGGAAACAGAGATGTTATCTAAATAAATTATCAGTTAGTAAAGTTGTTTTGAAGGTCCTTGACTGGATTTTTTAGAGTGGAAAAGACAGTGGGAGAAGTAGAGACAAAAGTATCAAACAAAATATAATAAGCTCTTAAATGCTACCTACACTCTTTGCATTAACTCTTCACTTAGAGTTCTTCATCTCCTGTTTCATACCATTTATAGTATTAGACCTTGATCAGCTACTCCTCATCAATTCTATTATAAATATTGTTACAATTTCCAAATTGTAGAAAAATATTTGAGCAGTTCTTAATTGTGGAAGATATTCTTTTTTATTTTTTATCCCAGCTTTTATAATTATTATAAATAACTCAGAGCAGCAAATATATCTAATACTCCTTCCTCATTGTTGTTTCCCAACAATAATCTTGGGCTGAAAGAGTGACTGGCCCAAAATCACCCAGTCAGGTTTATGTCTAAGGTAGAACTAGAATTTACAGTTTCCTGGTTTCTAGCCCGGGTGCCTTAGCCACTAGACCAAACTGGCTCCCTTGTACTTTACAAGTGGCACTTCTTGGTACTTTTAATCTTTTCATCATTCTTTATAATTCATTGCTTTAGTGTACTCAGTCACACTATTGAAATTCCATGCACCTAGGTTTTGGATGGATATATTTATTAAACTAAATATTTATGATATAGTTTATTAAGCTTATTATCATTATGATTATTGGAAGAGGTCGTTTGCTGGTCATATGTTCTACAAAATGTATACATTCAACTGCAATATCAATTGTCTATGGATTAGCTATCTCAAATCGCTTTTCCAGTATACTTTTGCTACCTTAGTCATGGCCAAGGCTTCTACTCTATGATTCAAAGAGAAAATTGAATCCAAATTATGTCAAGAAATCCGACTGGGAAAAGGAGAAGCTCACACAAGTTATGAACAACTAGCTAAGGCTGTTGTTGCTTTCACAGTAGATTTTTAGCCAGAGGTAAGGCAGTTAGTGTTGTCTCAAGGAAGTAATGGTGGCTGACAAACAGGAAGGTAACTCTAAATTAAAATTGGGCCTAATATTGGGTGTGTGTATATGGTAATTTCGGTCAACCAGAGGTAAGGACACACTCTAGCTGGACCCTTTGCTTTATGGCCACTTTTTACCAGAACCAAATTGTAATCCTTTTTTCTGCCCCAATTCCAGGATTTAGTTAAAAAGGATTGCCATATACTATACATTGGATGACCAGTCAAGATCTACCTGAGCAGAATAGAGGAATTCAAACTCTTTATTTTTCTTGGGATGATTTCTCAGAACTATAAAGCTACATTATCCATACTCACTAAGTGGATCAAAGCTTGCATCAGATATTCCCATGAGACCTAGAACAAGGCTGCCCTATAGGCAACTCTAGCCCACTTGCCTGGAAGAATGGCTTCTTTAAGGCTGCCCTCAATGCTAGTGCCCACTTGGGAGACATCTATGGGATTTCCACGTAGAACTCTGTGTCTTCCTTTATAAAACAGTGTAAACCTCACTTGCACCTCTTGGCCAAAAGCATTTTAAAAATTACAGAAGATAACTGATAACAAGAACTAGGATTCCATCTTCAGAGGCAGCCATGTTACATTTCACTGTAGGAAAACTATAATGAATTTACTGTGAAAGATTTTATTTTTTTTTACAATGGAGACAGAACAATCAACCCATCCTGATACATTAAACAGGAGAAAATATTTGCCTGCAAAGGTTTATAATCTAATATATATACTGTTCATGCACTTCTTAGGGTTTCTTTTCTTCCTTTGTGATCGGAAATATCAGTCCAAAATGGGGAAGGAGGTATTCTCTCACAGAAAGCAATGTCAGATATAGCTTTACCTATGGAATGAAGGGGAAGGAAAAACTCCCTTTAGAATGTCATGTCTTTGCTGTAAAAAAACCAACAACCCTTCATTGTAAAACTAATTTCCTGTTCCTATTCTCCCACCTAATAACCTTGAAGACTACAAAGTTGAATTTGATATTCCCAAGAAAACCAGGTTTTGGATTAGATCACCAGCAGCAATCCAGTACTGATTTAGATATTCTTAAAACCATTGATTTAACCTGTAATCAGAATAGAGAATATGATAAGATTAAGGTTTTCTAATGCTGTCTGGCTCATTCTCTAGCAGGGCTGTCAAACTCGCAGCCCGTGGGTCAGGTGCGTTATGAGCTGGCCAAGCCCACACCCAGTTTAGCAAAGGGGAAACCAGTCCCGGTATGGTTTGACACCCCTGTTCTATAGGAAGAATACTATTGTTGGTCTTTTGTATAGGGGTACCCATATTTACATTCTTCTCAGTGTATAAATTCTTTTGCTGTTGAGCAACACTGGCCTTTTCCAAGGATTATGGGCTTGACACGTAGATGAGCTTTGTCTTTTGTTGTAAAGGAAGGATCAAGGCATCTTTAAGGCTCAACTCGCAAAGCGCTTCTTTCATCTGCAACGGGAGGTTGTAGCAGAAAAGGTTTCTTAAACTTTTGTCTCTGCAGGAATGTCTTGGCTCTCTGCTGTGGCCTGAAGGTCAGATAGTCTTTGAGACCACTGGTGCTCTGTATTCACCTGATCTCCCCCCCCCTTGCCCTCCAGCTGCTTTTCTAGATACTACTTTTAGCTTTTCTCATGCATCCTGTTCCATTTGTTTTGTTCTCCCTCCTCCTGTTTCCTGCCCTTGTTCCTCCTTGCCGTTTTTTTAAAGCTGTTACAAACCAGATGTCTCAGGATATGATGCTAATGATGATCAATCTCTCTCTCTCTCTCTTTTTAAAGTTAACTTTTAAATCTTTATTTTTGTACTGTTATTTAAAAAAAAACCCACAATGGGGTGGGTTGTTAGAATAAGATGAAATATTGTATTTTCCAGTTTCTAAGCAGCACCCTCTAATTGCTGTATGTTCTGCTATTTGGCAAAATACTGGATTACTTTTCTTACCCTTGTGTTATTATTGGGAGACGTGGCATGCACTTTCAGGAACTAATTTCTTCATGGCCCCCAGAATGGACTTTTCATGCTGTCACAGCTTCCCCTGCTGGGGAGAACAAAATAAAACAGACAGAAGTTTCTTCTAGCCTTGCATGTTTCAGTCTTGCTCAGTGTGGGAATAGACGAGGTTCTGGAAAGGACCTTAGGAGCTTTTAACAATGAATGTCCTGCAATCTCTGTTGCCCTTTGTGGACAACTATCTCCATTACATGAGTTCTAACATTTTGGCATACAGGAATACCCTTGCAGTGTGAAAGAGAGGAAGCATGAAGAGATGCATTACCTCCATCTTTTGCTCTTTGCATTGCATATAGTGTTTTTCGAGAGTTCCGTTTTTAGCTGCAAAGGGCAGCATAAGAAGTTGTGTAAGAAAATACATCCCTTTTTGTAGAAAGAAACCAGCTGGAGTGTTTCTCCTTTGGTAGATATGCTTCTAGATGGAGAGCTTGGCTTGTGTTCAAATAACAATTCTTCCTTGGGAGCAGATCCAGTAATAAACCTTATGCCTTTAGACTAAGAAGGAGAGTATTGTCCTTCTTGAACAAGATTTTATTATTCCTGAAAGTACATCACTAAGCAGATCACATTGGCTTGGTGTGAACTGCACCAGATTTTACCGAAAAACAGCAGTGCCTGAGGGGAAAGTCAAGAGAGGCGTTGGAGGGTTGGGTGGTGTGTGTTTGTGCAATCTTTCGATGCAAGCCCCATCACTTTTGTACACGTTGTGACATCATCATATGTACCAAAGGGTAGACTTTGCAGTGCAGTTTGACTCCCCCCCCCCCCCACATCTGATGAAAACAAGCTACGGTTTGTTGCTGCTGAAACGTGCTCCATGAAGATCTAAAGGCAAGCAAACTGCAACATGACAAATATTTCATTTTCCTTCCAAAATCTCCTGTTACCGGAGCAATTTTTCCAGCCGCCGGTTTCCCAGGCCTGTATTAATTCTTTAGCTTTTCCAGATTTGCCATCTGGTAAGCAGAGCAAGGGAGTGGGTGGCAGGAACTCCAAGAGAACAGCCTAGAGAAGTGGGGCTGGTGTTGTTTTCTTTATACATGTACCATTCCATGAAAGACCTGCCCAAAAGAAAGCATGTCCATGCGGGCAGCTTTAAAAATATACAAATGTCCTCTAGCATGCAACTAGCCAGACCATGAGAGAAAAGAAAACGGATTTGATTCAGCAATAACGTTGGTTTGATTTTTAACTGGTCAATCAGTTTCACTTCTATTTATCTTGTAGTTGCCATCTGTATGGCTGTTTGTAGATACCTTTTTTTTTAAAAAAATCCTTATGGAATAGATATTAGGAGCAAAAAATATAGTGGGAAAATGGAGTAATGTGTTCTCTAATCCTTCACCTTCCAACCTATTGTATGAGTCTGTTAAATTTCTATGGTATTGGGGGTGGTTCACAAATTCAGGTTCCCAGATGCACAATTGTAACTGCAATTAGCCAAATACTTTTCTTACTCACATTTTCTCCATCCCAAAAGTTCAGGCTGAAGGGAAGCACATAAATTCTCCCCTATAGCCTTTCTTTCTCGTGATACTTGAGGAGGGTTAGTAACAATACTCTAATGGATGAGCATCTGCCCTTTGATACACTTGAATGCATGTGTTTCTGCATGCACACACAGCCACCTAAATACGTGTTTCATTTCAGTGCTCCAGGATATACCATAGCCATTTATGTAAATCAACAGGACAAATATTACTTCTAATATGAAGCCACGAGTTTACTACAAAGTTATCCATAATTCTGTTAATTGAGACAGCAATTTTTAAATTGTGTCCAAGGATGCTGTGTAAAAACTCTTGAATAAATTTCACTATCTCATTACTGTGTCTCATGTTCTCGTGCCCTTAGAGAATATGTACTCATCAGAATGTACATAGGAAACGTACTTCCATAATGGCATTTGACTCCACCAACACATTTATTTTGCTGGACAGATAACAGGATTCTAGAGGAAGGAGGAGGAGAACAGCTAAAAGGTTGAAACCCAAGCAAATGGAGATTTTGCCTGCTTCTTCTCGGTGCCAATCGGGCCTTTTCCAAGCAGGAACTACTGCTAGTTGGGGCTGAGGTTGTGGATCTTGAGAGCTATTTTATGTTAAGGTGGTCTCAGATTAGGATGCAGCTTTCAGTTCTTAACATTTCATTTTCCAGTGCTATAAAGAGCAAGGAGATCTATTTTTCCAGTTTGTTATATTCAAGAGAAAGTATGAATTCATGAAATTTATTTTCCTTGAATGTAACTGTCCATTCATATGGCTCAGAAACCTTAGGTTGTGTTCAGGAAACATACTAAATGAAATGTGTTTTGCAAATATAGTTAATAACTATCTGGAATTTATTTACTAAACCATATTTCATTTAAGGAAACCATGACTTCGTATGGTATGCAATCTCAGCCATAATTTTATTAAGGACTCTGGAATTTAAACTGTTAGCAAAACACACACAGTTTTAACCTCTCTGAAGTATTTAAAAGTGGTTTTTTTAAAGGCATTGCCATTTAGAAAAAAAAGTTCCAAGTATGAATTCAGCCTTTTATGTGCAACTATTCACCTCTTTGAAAACATGAATTCAATTTTGTGACTGAAGAAGGAAGTAGGAACACTTTCAGTATTAGAGAATGCACTCTAAAAGGCTATTGATTCAAACCAGGCATGAATGGTCTTATCAGGTTGAAGTAACAGCTTGAAGAACCAGCTATATGTGATGGAAGAATAACAAAATAGTTACTGGTTTTGAGTTCGTGTGTTTTTTCTGCCCTCTGGTGGAAAGCAGAAGTTCTTAAAAGATTTGGCCCCATTCAGTGCCAAAACAATTTGGACTAGTTTAGAATGCTATGAGCAGTTTCTGGTGGCACCATCATTGCATTTATTTATCAAATGTATATAACCACCCATATCACAAGAAGGGTGTTTTTAATTAGTTCTGAAACCAAGTTCATTGGTTTGGAATTCACAGAATAGCAGAGTTGGAAGGGACCCTGGAGGTCTTCTGGTCCAATTCCCTGCACAAGTAGGAGACTCTATACCTGTGATGGCGAACCTATGGCATGTGTGCCACAGGTGGCATGCGGAGCCATATTTGTGGGCACGCGAGCATTGCCCTAGCTCAGCTCCATTATGCATGTGCACATCTGCCAGATGATTTTCAGGCCTTCCGGGCCAACTGGAAGTCAGGAAACCGGCTGTTTCCAGCCTCCAGAGGGCCTCTAGGGGGTGGGGAAGGCCGTTTTTGCCCTCCCCAGGCTCCTAGAAAGCCTCTGGAGCCTTGGGAGATTGAAAAACAGGCCTTTCGTTCCCACCAGAAGTCAGGAAATGGGCCATTTTCACCCTCCCCGGGCTCCTAGAAAGGCCCTGGAGCCTGGGGAGGGTGAAAAACAAGCATACTGGGTCCATAGTGTCATCGCATGAGAAAAGCAGGGGGTGCGCAGGGGAGGTCATGCATGTATGCCCAAGGAGGCAGGGTGCATTGAATTATGGGTGTGGGCACGCAGATGTGTGTGACCCCCCTGCAGTCCCTCTGCTTTTGGCACACAACAGCAAAAAGGGCAGCCATCACTGCCCTATACCATTTCTGACAAATGGTTCTCCAATCTCTTCTTTAAAAACTTCCAGTGGTGGAACATCCACAATTTCTTCTTGTTCTACTGATTTATTGTTCTAACTGTCAGGAAATTTCTCTTAGTTCTAGGTTGCTTCTCTTCTTGATTAGTTTCCATCCATTCCTTCTTGCTCTGTCTTCAGGGTGCTTTGGAGAACAGGTTGACCCCCTCTTCATTGATTATGAATAAGCATGAGGCAATTGCTAGCAGCTTATCAGTTTAAATTGGAGGTCAAACTCAAGGTCCAGGGGCTGGATCCAGCCCGTGGGTGCTTAGATCTGGCCCGCAGGACCACCCTGGAAACAGTGACTGGCCCACAGTGCCTCTGCCAGTGAAAATGGAGGTCGGGAGGGCTGTGTGCGACTTTCTTGAGCTCCGTTTTCGCTGGCAGAGGGTTGCAGGAAGCCGTCACAACTGAAACGGAACTCGGGAGCCCGTTTTTGCTGGCCGAGCACTCAGGCCACCACAGGCGGCCCTCACATGACTGTCGTTGAGCTGGCCATGCCCAACCTGGCCACACAAGGTCAAACACAACCCCGATGTGGCCCTCAATGAAATTTGAGTTTGATACCCTGGCTTAAACAAAACATGGGGAAGTATCATCCTAGGATGATACTTCTAGAACGAGCAAGTTACCAATTTAATAAGGTCCTTTTGTGTTTACCAGCTCTTCTATTTTTCAGGAGGTGGTAGTAATTCTACTTCAGAGTGAATCCAGTAGCTTCAACCCATATAATGCTAGCCTGCCACAGTCCTGCTACATTTGAAGTCATAATATCATTGTAAGGAGTATGTCCAAGTTGATGGGATGTTAAAATAAAAGCTCTACAGTTTTTGCTAAGGACAAATATAATTGTGCAAGTAAACAAAAAAATTCATGTTGTGCAACAAACATCCTCTTATTGGCAAGAGGCATATTTCAGAGTGCAGGTATTGGAAATCTCTGAAGCATGTTTATATCATTTTCAGAATAGTTTCACTATAATTTCTGTACAAGATCCCTTGCATTTATTGACTGAATTTCTCTTTTGCTGTCAAACGATGCAAGGTGCCTGAAATCTTATTTAAATTTGCAGTAAACATTTTGACTGCAAAACAGCTCCGCTCTTCAGTCCAGATCGATGAAATGATCTCATGCAAGGCAGAGAATCTTAATTTTGCAAAAGGAGTCAATCTACTTGGGTGCCTTAAAGTACAAGCAGGTTGTTTTGCTCTGGCGGCACACTTGTTTGTTTGTTTGTTTGTTTGTTTATTTTATTTTATCAGACTTATATGCCGCCCTTTCTCCACAAGGACTCAGGGTGGCTCACTACAATAAGCAACACAAGTCCAGATTAAAATTCAGACAATAAAAGAACTAAAATTCCCATTAAAACCCCTTTCAGTCCAGGCCAGCCTGGCGAGACAAACATGTTTTAAGGTCACGGCGGAAAGAGCGAAGGTCGGGGCCTACCCGGAGCTCCAAGGGGAGCTGATTCCAGAGGGTAGGTGTGCCTACAGAGAAGGCTTGCTCTCTAGGGGCTGTCAGCCAACATTTCCTGGCCGATGGGACCCCAAGTAGGCCCACTCTGTGTGAACACACTGAGCGATGGGAAGCTGTTGCTGGCCGTAGGTGATCCACCAAATACCCCAGGCCTAAGCCACGTAGGGCTTTATAGGTAATCAGCAACACCTTGAACCTCACCCGGAGGGCAACCGGTAGCCAATGCAGGTCACGCAGGAGGGGTATGACATGGGAGCATTAGGACACTCCCATCACTACCCACGTGGCCGCATTCTGCACCAGCTGAAGCCTCCGAGTGGTTTTCAAGGGCAGCCCCATGTAGAGAGTGTTGCAATAGTTGATCCGGGAGGTGACGAGTGCATGGGTGACCGTGCCTAAGGCATCTCGGTCCAGGTAGGGGCGCAACTGGTGCACCAGACGAATCTGGGCAAATACCCTCCTGGTCACGGTCGTAATATGGTCTTCTAAGATCAACCGTGCATCCAGGAGGATGCCGAAGTTGCATGCCCTATCCACAGGGGGCAACACTTCTCCCCAATGACCAAAGATGGAATATTCCCTTGGAACTGAGACGCTGGTACCCATAGCCACTCCGTCTTGGCAGAGTTGAGTCGGAGCCTGTTCCTCCCCATCCAGAGCCGCACCACCTCCAGGCATCGGGACATCACGTTGAGGGCATCACTGGGCTGATTTGGAGTGGATATAAAAAGTTGGGTATTATCAGCATACTGATGATACCCCACTCCAAAACCATGGATGATCTCTCCCAGCGGCTTCATATAGATGTTAAACAACAGGGGAGAGAGAACCGACCCCTGGGGAACCCCACATGTGAGGCCTCAGGGTTGACTTCTGCCCTCCCGCCAACATCGCTTGCAAGCGTCCAGAGAGGTAGGAGGAGAACCACCATAAAACAGTGCCTCCCACTCCCAACCCCTTGAGGTGCCGCAGCAAAATACCATGGTTGATGGTATCAAAAGCCGCTGATAGATCTAACAGGACCAGGGCAGAAGAATATCCTCTGTCCCTAGCCCTCCAGAGATCATCCACCAGTGCGACCAATGCCGTCTCCGTGCTGTACCCGGGCCTGAAGCCCGACTGGTACGGGTCTAGGTATGATGCTTCATCCAGGACCAGCGGGAGCTGACGTGCCACCATGCTCTCAACAACCTTCGCAATAAAGCGAAGGTTGGAGACTGGACGAAAGTTGTTTAAAATAACTGGATCCAAGGTGGGCTTCTTGAGGAGAGGCCTCACCACCGCCTCCTTCAAGGCGGCGGGAAAACTCCCCTCAGCCAATGACGCAGTGACCACTGCCTGGATCTAACTATGTGTAACCTCCCTGGCCGAATAAACAAGCCAAGAGGGACACGGGTCCAACAAATAAGTGGTGGTACTCAGTTTCCCCATGATCCTGTCCACTTCCTCGGGAGTAACAGGATTGAACTTGTCCCAAACAACCAGACCCGTCGCCGTAGTTGTTTCCTGGAGAACTAAAGGAAATAACTGTCAGATATCGTGCACTGTCAGGACATGATGGTGGATCACTAAATTGGCCATTTTGTGCAAGCAGGGCCATTATGCAAACACATGGAACAACAGTCTCTGTTTTCTGATTTGGCATTTTAAGGATTTTTATTGCCGTCTTAAATTAAGAGGCATCTCCTCCTATCTCATCCACACCGTAGTTTGGGGTGAAGCCGCAGTAGGTGGGTGACTACTGTTGGATAAGGATATCATCTGGAAATACATTTGTATTCTGCTCATTGAGCGTTTCTTCCCAGATACGTCCATTGAAAACTCCATTAATCTTAGCAGTAGGAAAATCCATGCAGAATTTTTTTCAAATAATCAGCATGTAGATAAGGCATGAGTCATGTAAGTAATAATACAAAATTCACCTGATGTTCTTCCCTTAATATTCCACAAACAGCTCCTCCTGTTTCTCAGTGTTTCAGTCACTACCACTTGGGAATTGGTTTTTAAACAATACAAGAAAAACTGGATGGACTTCCAATTTCTACTCCCACATTTAACATTGAAGAGAATCAACTTTCCTAATGACTTGGATTTTCCATCCAAACTAATCTAAGGACCAGTCTACAGTCAATACCTTTTGAAGGAGGACACCATACCTCTCTATTGTTTCATTGGAGCAACATCTCAAATGTTATGTTTATTTTGAACAATCTTTCTTCAACGGCCTTCTTAGGTTTCTCCACACACTAAGACATCCTTAAAGACCAGTACTTGAATATCAGGTGCAACAGGAGCCAGGTGTAAGATGGGATAGCTCCACAGTTTTGGCTATTTGAAACAGTAGGACAAGGACTAAAACTGTCTTCTTGACAGTGTTTTCTTGTAAAAAAAGGAGGGATTTAGAACGAAGCTCAGTTTGACATAGTTTGTTTCATCCATTCTTTTACACTAGTAATTCTGGTATACACTCCATAGTTATTGGGACGTGCACAACCCATTCCCCAGCTCACCACACCAGCTAGAAACCATTTGCCACTGACTTCCTGGCAAACAAGAGGTCCTCCAGAGTCTCCCTAGAAAAATGAAACCAAAGAGTAGTCAGAGCAAAAATAATTCAAATAGCAAGAAAAGAGAAAACTCTGAGTAATGAGCTTTGCAACACTCAGTGTGTGACATTGCATGCAAATAAGGCAGCTGTCAGGGTTCCAAGCAGCAGCTTCACAGGAGAAGGAAAAGTTCTTTCTAAATCATGGAAACTAATGCTTAAAGTTACCTGGCAGGAGTCCTTTTTGCCCTCGTGGTAGCCAGCACAAAGCATCCTGGGAGAGACCTGATAGTGGTAAGCTTCACTGCAAATGTCTTGCTGAACTAATTGCACATCCACTTTTTGCAAAATCTTGCTTGTAGGACCTGTGGGAGAGGAGCTGCAGGTTAGCAGAAGTGACCAGAGGAAGAAGATACTTCTTGTTCCTATGAAATTCCAATCTCCACATATTCTATATAGCAAGGTTTCCTAACCATGGCAACTTAATGACACATGGACTTCAACTTCCAGAATTCCCCAGCCAACCATGCTGGCTGGGATATTCTGGGAGTTGAAGTCCACAAGTCTTAAAAATTGCCAAGGTTGAGAAACCTTGCTGTAGAATATGTGGAAATTGGAATGAAACCCTGTTCTATAGGGAAGCAACAGTTCTTTCAGGTCAATGTTTACCTGCTTCGTGCTTAAAAGTGTGTGACATTATAGTCACATTTCCCTGTTTTAGGAAATCTCCATTGAAGAAGAAATGGAATGGTACAATTTAGCAAATAAGACACCTTATTGGAGCCTAACAGAATGGGTTGAATCCAGTGGTATTATTCCTCTGGCAGCTGCTGTTCTGGAATTAGTAGCTTTCATTCCAGATGCTTGGAAGAACCTCTTGAACAAACCTAATGTAGTTATGGAGGGGAAAAAGGAAAAGAACAAATCTTGAAGTCAACTCCCTGGCATTCCCAAGTATGCTGTGATATTTGCATGATTTATGCAAGGATCCACCAGAGGGAGCTTGATAGCATCTTGCTGCAAAGTCCTTGCAATGCTTGGCCTGAGTTTAGCACACATGTAATATGCTTATGAGGCTGAATTTGCTTCACCACTTTAATAAGTTTTGCACATTCTTTTTGGCAAAAGCTTAGGATGCCTTTTTGATCCTATGATTATATCTGATACATCCTTATACAGCTAAAAAAAGAGGGACATACTTAGGACACACAAACCAAATACTGTACCTCCTTCCTTGGCTGCACCCCAGCCCGTGACCCAACACAAGAGGCCAGGCTCAAAGAGATGGGAACTGGCAGGCAAGCAAACGGGCTGGATGAAAGCAGAATAGATGACTGGATGGTCAAGCTGCAACAGAGCCACGTCATAGTCGTGGCTGTCTTCTTCATAGTAGGGATGCTGCAGGATGCGGTTCACTTTGAAGGAAACCTCATTGTGGCTGCTGACATTCAGAAAGTGCTTGCCCAGGTATACGGTCCAGACTGTGGGGGAAACGTGACTGCGGAAGAAAAGATGGGAAATAGCTTAAGCATCTTTGATTTTTCTCTTGATAACTTCATTTGTCCAGCTTCCAAGTACAGCTCAAAGGACTCTGTGTTTAGGGAAGAAAGGAATCTGTCTGAACACCTCATCAAACTCTGCCCAAGATCCAAAATTTGTGGAACTGGCTTTATTAATGGGTAAGATTTCGTAAGTCACAGGTCATTGCATCTTCTGTAATGTTCTTCCTCAGGGAAAAACATTGTAAGCACGTAGTTGCTTGCAGGGAGGAAAGGGAAAAGAGGAAGAGAGAAACTAGGAGCAGTTAAAATTCACTTAGATAGTGGCTATAAATAAAGGAGTAGACATGTCGGTTTTATGCAAGAGTCCTATGGTATCTTAAAAGACCAACACATCTCTTATCACGTGAACCTATCTTGAAAAAGAAACGGTGAGAGGAAAGCAATGGGGTGGGGCAGAATAGCAGACAGGATGTTGTGCAGTATACTCCCAGAAGCAACCCTAGAACAATAAACAAGGAGAAACAAAAAGCTAGCAAAAATGTTACCACAAGATTGTGGATTTGCTATGGGCTAAATGTATATATTTAACTATTTGTTCAGGGTTATTAATTTATCTGATTAAGGAAACCTAGTGCATCTGATAGTGTGACCAAAACCCCCCACCAAATTTAAAAAGATGGGTTTTAAGCCACCCACTCCTTTTATTTACCTGTCTTCCTGGAAACAGTGAGCTGCAGTGATCACCCAGCGATCTGCAATCAACGTTCCCCCACAAAGGTGGTGCCCACGCACTTGCAAACTCGCTTGCCAAGGCCACTCCCCTTCCACAGACTGAGCCCCACCGACAATTCTGTGTGTCCCTGCCTCCTGCACTCCACAGTCTGAGAAAAAAGAGAGAAACTTTAGGAAATAGAAAGAATGGCAAGAGTGAAGGAAAGTAGTAGAACAGAGTGTGGGAAAGGAGAGGTGTACTTGCAAGACTCTTTATGATGGATTTTGTTTTCCTGTTTTGAAAAATATCTACAGAAAAATCCAGGTTTTCCTTTGTGATTACCAGTCATTCATCCACTGCATTTATCCTCTGGGAGGAAGTTTAAGTTGGTGTACTAGGGCAGTGGCATCTCCCAGTGGTGGGATTCACTAGATCGCACCACTTCGGGAGAACCGGTTGTTAACTTTCTGAGCAGTTTGATGAACTGGCGTCCCACCACTGGCGTCTCCCCTCGTTTTATCTTCACAACCATTCTTGTGAGAATATATACAGGTTGCCAATGATTGGCAGATCCAAACTTGAGTTTCTCTGGACTCAGTCCAAATCCTTAATTACATTGAATTGGCTCTCATACATTAATCACTTGGCATGTAATGCTGGTGAACAAATTGTTGGGAGTGTGCAGTTTGATGATTGACTCCATTAGGAGCAGCTGATTGGTTTCAATTTGAATTGTTGGATTGGCATTCCAATTTGAGCATTGAATTAATTCAAAACATTTTCTGAATTTTTTGGGGGAAAAAACCAACACAATTTGATTGGAATCATTGGTCCAATTCAAAAAGTCAGTTTAGAGTCTTGACAGTATTTCCTTCTAACTGAAACTTGAAACCCAAGTATTTTCATAACCATTCAAATTATATGAGATTTTTACTTGCATCTCTTTATTTCTTGTGAAATCAGAGCAGATTCTGTGAGAACATAGTCCAAGTTCTACATTGTAAATGTGTTTATGATGATCATGTTTATTTTAAATAAAAAGTGGCCCCTAAGACTCTACTTTGGAATTAGTTTCAAATATCAAAGTTACCAGCTGAAAAATCTACCCTCAGCAGCTATTTGCCCACAAATGTTGATGTTGACCACAGTACGCAGTAATAATAAAAGAAATTGGACTAAAAACAGACATATCAAGTAATATTGTTCACTATCAGCCACTGAAAAACAACAGTCTGATTTGGGGTCTGTTATTTTAAATTGGGGGAATGGAAGAAAGAATATTGTATCTGTCACTTTGACTTCTAAAAGGAAAAGCAAGGTATAAATCTAACAAAATAATACATATAACACATATGGATTTTTAAATTTATTAAATTAAAATTAATATTTCTGCCTCAGGAAACTGTGTATACTATTTTCATTCACCATATTTTCTTGCCAAAACAGTCACACTCAGCCTTTGGAGCCTTGCAAATGGAAAAATGAATTAATCCATGTGGGGAAATAGTTATTGGAATAGGAAAGGGTAAAATGCAGGTTTTGATGTCAATGAAAAGGAAAAACGTATACCTTGGGTATTATTGTTCTTGTGACAAGAATGATTCAATATATACATGATAACACCCATTCACTGAAACTTTTCTGGGCTTATATCAGGGGTGAAATCCAGAAGGTTCTGACAGGTTCTGGAGAATCGGTAGCGGAAATTTTGAGCAGTTTGGAGAACCGGCAAATATCACCTGACTGGCCCCAGGAGTGGTGAGGGAATGGGGATTTTGCAGTATGAGCCTTGGAGGCGCAGCAGACTAAAGTGCTGTTAATTAGCACTAAGCTGCCAGCTGCCTGTAATTACTACGAGTTCAAATCTCACCAGGCTCAAGGTTGACTCAGCCTTCCATCCTTCCGAGGTAGGTAAAATGAGGACCCGTGGGGGCAATAAGCTGACTTTGTATAAAAAAGAACACCACTGGGGGTGGGGGTGGGGGGCAAAATCCCTACTAAGCAGGTATATATAAAAGTATGAAGGTTATTGCTTAACGTATTGTAAGCTGCCCTGAGTCTCTGGAGAAGGGCGGCATATAAATCAAACCAATAAATAAATAAATCCTTCCCCTGGAGTGGGGAGGGAATGGAGATTTTGCAGTATTCTTCCCCTGCCATGCCCACTAAGCCACACCATGTCCACAAGAACCGGTAGTAAAAAAAAAGTAGATTTCACCACTGGTTTATATTATTCCACTCAGAAGGAGCATGTTGATACTCTGCATGATAGCCGTTTGATACTGAATCCCTCCAAACTGGATATGTAATTAATCTGCTGTAGCATTTCATACCCATCCAGAATTATGAATTCTATCAACACAATCAGGAAGGGTACTAATTTCCTCCAGGTAAGTTATGTACAATCATGCTTGTTGAAAGTTCTGAGAACTGCAGTCCCAACATTTGGAAAAGACTACTGCATAGGACTGAAGTCTAGTACCAACAGCCCTTGACAGAATGAATAGCAGAATAGCTCTGCTATTAGACTCATTCTAAGCAGAAGAAGCTGAGATGGTTTTAGAATATTCCTCTGACTAGGATGGATCTCTTCCTCTGAGTTGCTTAGTTGCTTACCACAATGCATTTCATCCGATTGATCCTTGCAATCAGGGACTGAGTCACATTGCGGGTTGGGCTTCTTCACACAGTTCCCATCAGCACATTGGTAAGTGTAAAGTCCACAAGGGATTCCTGCAAAATATTATGTGGTGGAAAGAGAATATGGTTTTATTCTTATCATTTGTTGCACTTAGTATGGTACTGCAATTTTGTCACGGTGGAGAATTGTGCATGAATTCATGTGCATGAATTACCATGTCCAGAAATGTTAGTAATTAACCATGTTGGCTGGGAGTTATAACTTGGCAGTATCAGTGGGTCCACAAATTACCTACCAGCTGCACTTGATTACAGCCATGAAGCTCAGTCTCAAAGGTATGATAATGATGAAAAGAAAGTGACAATCACAACATCAGGACCCATTGCTTTTATATTAAGGAACAATTTGAACTCTGAAAACAAAGCTACAAACAAGGCAAGCTGGGTTGTTTAAGAATGCAGATGGAATCATATGGAAGGAGTCACTTAGGTCATCAAGTCCAACCTTCAGGAATCCACTTAGGTCATCAAGTCCAACCATCAAGATGGTAGAGCCTCTGCTTGACCTTCCAGTAAAAGATAATTGGCTTCACTGCTGAGCTATTTTAATTGTTAGGAAATTTCCCCTCCTTAACATTTAACTGAAATTTGACTTCCTATGTCTTAAATCATGAATTTCACATCCTGTGTTCTGGAATAAGAAAGAGCAGGTCTTGACCTTCACTCAAGTGGTTTCCTTTCAGGCATTTCAAGAATGTGGTGCACAAAATAGGAAACAACAGGATCTGATCGGTTCAGAATAAGAGTGGACTGATTCCTTCCCTTGATTTGAAAATTATACTTTCCATTGATGTAATCTAAATTTACATTTGCGTTTTTGCAGCAGCATTACATGTCAGCTCACATTAAATTAACTACTATCCCAAGTTCTTTTTCACAACTGCCATTACCACTCCAGGACTATATCTCCTGTATATCCTATCCCCGTGATGGCGAACATATGACACGCGTGCCACAGGTGGCATGCGTAGCCATATCAGTGGGCACGCATGTGTGCACTGGTCAGCTGATTTTCAGGCCTTCTGGGCCCACTAGAAGTTGGCAAACTGGTCGTTTCTGGCATCTGGAGGGCCTCCCGGAGGGGAGTGGGAGTGGGGGGGGGCATTTTCACTTCCCCAGACTCCTAGAAAGGCTCTGGAGCCAGGGGAGAGAAAAATGGGCCTACCGGGCCATCACGTGCCAGGAGCGGGGTTAAGATGCATGCACATGTGTGGGGGCATAGAATTGTGGGTGTGAGCATGCGTGCTTATAACTCCCCCGTCCCCCCTCCTGGCACGCAATGGCAAAAAGGTTAGCCATCACTGTCCTATCCTATATATCCTATTTATATGGATACATTAAATGCAATACATTTATATTTCCCCCAATCTAGCGTCCTCCAAATGTGCAAAACTTCATGTCTCATACTACAGTAATAGCACTTGGTCTTATATACACTGCTTCCCAGTGCTTTACAGCCCTCTCTAATATGTTTACAAAGTCAGAATATTACCTCCAACAATCTGGGTCCCCATTTTATCAACCTTGTAAGAATAGAAGTCTGAGTCAACCTTGAGCCTGTCAGGATCAAACTGCTGAAGTCAGCCGAGTTAGCCCACAATACTGCTTTCTAGGCAGTGCAGCTCCATGGCTCTATCTCAGTTAATGTGATTTCTGAGGATAGCAGATTCTAGAAAGTTTCTTTAATAGATGTTCTTGATTCTATACCTTCATTGCATTGCTCCTCATCACTCCCATTGATGCAATCTAGATGTTTATCACAGAGCTTGGAGAATTCGATGCACATACTGTCTTCCTGACATTGAAATTTTGCAGGGCAGACTAGAAAATTGCAAAGCATAAGGAAAAAAAAGAAGAAAAATCACGAGGCAGCAAAGCAACAGGGATGAAAAAGGAAGATGATACAAATGGCACGCAATACCCAATGTATTTTTATGCATCTTTTTGTGTCTGTGATCATTTGAAAGGCCTTTGCCTTTATGTTGTTTTTATAGAATAAGTGAATTTTCACTGGCCATCCAGTATAGCACTGCTTTTGAAAATCAGCCAACTGTACTTTATATGATCGTATACTTTACATTTACATTTGCTATTTTGCAGCAACTACATGTCAGCTCAATTAACTACTATCCCAAGATCTTTTTCACATCTATACACACAGATGCACACAGAGAGAGAGACACAAACACACACAGAGAAAACATATAAGTAATAAATGTTTCCTAGAGCATAGTCTCTTTTTTGGATATGTTTTTTTTTAAAAAGAAAATCATAAAGAAAAAAAGGAAGCTAGAATGTGATTTTTAGAAGGAATTACAGACTTAAATCAACCAGCAATGACGTTTATCAATTCACATGGTAAGATAATGTTTTTTTGAAATCGTATGTTTGATTGTGTGTGAAAATGTATATCTACTTTCCCATGTCCAGGTTCTGCCAGTGGGGTTCTTAGCTAAATGACAGAGCAGTTCATGAATGTGGCATCTATTTCTTCATTTATAGATCTCCTTTCCCATAGCAACCAACTGTTTCTCACCAATGGCTGCCTCATAGAAACATCAAGTGATTCTGAAAGTGTAATGTTCAATATATTTTGAAGAAGCTGACTCATAGATAGGAGAAAAGCACATGTCACCCGCAGAGATCCTCTTGCTCAAAAAGAATGGTTATTTACTAACAAAAGTCACGTACAATGTGAAGACGAGGGAAATGATAAAGCATTGCTCACCACAGTTTCTCTCATCTAGTCCATTGGGACAATCTTCAATTCCATCACAAGCTGGCACACATAAACCATTTACAAGGCAAAGGAACTCTCTGGGGCATGCTTTTTTTAAAAAAATGGAAAATAAAGTGGAATATTAGTTGGTTTTTAATGCATTTTCAAAATTCAGTTTAAATATTGAAATATCGTGCTGTGCTTCCAATCCACTTCTAATTCTATATGAAATTGGATCTATAATATAGTTTGAAACCTGAGAATGAAAGATTCCCCTATCCACAATAAATGATTATTATCAGTATAGTGTTAAATCCATAAAAGTCTTTTAATCCATGTAGTAGCTGTAAAATTAGAAACGAAATTCATTTTTAGAAGACTGAGTGATGGTGTAAGCATTTGAGTGCGTGCATGCATGTGTTTGTGCGTGAGTGTATGGGCCTTCAACACAGTCTTGTGCATTTCCTAGTGATTACCTAGACTAGTCCCTGCTATTTTCTTGGCAAGAATCTCAGAAACAGTTCCTAGAGCTGAAGCTAAAAGAGCTAGCCAACAATAGCTAGCTGGTTCTGTGCTAAGATGGAACTAAAACTCATTGTCTTCTGGCTTCTAGCCTGGCACCAGCCTTAACACTATACCAAAACTGGCGGTCACATTAGAAGCTGGAGAACAGTGCACCACTATCTACCCTGTTTTCCCCCAAATAAGACATCCCCGGATAATAAGCCCAATCGGGCTTTTGAGCGCATGGCAATAAGACCAACCGCTTATTTCAAGGTTCAAAAAAAATAAAATAAGACAGGGTCTTATTTTTGGGGAAACACAGTATGACACAGGTATCAAACTCACCATGTCATGTTGCCTTCATGTGATGCTTCACAATTCATGGAGCTGGGGTGGGCGTGGCCTGAGCATGACGCATCTGGCCCGCGGACCACCAGTTTGACATCCCTAACTATGAGTTAAAACCATGGGCACATTTGGAATATCAGTGTTCGGTGTTGCATTTAATTCTGGCATTTTAGTGCCGTGATGGTGAACCTATGGCACGCGTGACACTGGTGGCACGCAGAGCCCTCTCTGTGGGCACGCGAGCTGTCACCCCAGCTCCACTCTGCCGTGTATACACTCATGCCTCCTGCCAGCCAGCTGGTTTTTGGGTCTCTGCCATGCATGAGCGGTGGGCAGAGCGCATGCGGGGGATGTATGCGTATACGGGGGCATACATATGGGTTCATGTATGATTGTGTGGGGGTCATGCACTCGTGTGTGTGGGTCATGCAGACATGCGCATGGACGGGGCACATGCACGGGGAGCCACATAGGTCACACACGTATGCAGGAGGCGGTGCTTGCAGGGGGCTCATATGCATTGCATTATGGGTGTGGGCACGCACACACATTTATTCGTGCACACACATGTGCTTTGGACACTCGGTACTGAAAAAGTTAGTCATCACTGTTTTAGTGGGATCTAAGATGAGGTCTGCCCATCATAGAAGAGAGCAGAATATTATCTGAATTTTTTTCTAATTTAAAGTACCAACTTACATGATTAAAGTGCTGTGCTTTTAAGAAGCGGAAATTAGTTTGTGTGGATGGTACCAGAAAACAGCAGAAACTCCCCCCTTTCCCCCGTGATAGATCTGGCAGCAAGTTGAGGCAGGAGTTCAGATCTATGGCCGAATATTGAAAACCTGCAAGTGTAGTGCTGATCATGCAAAAGACTGCATTCTAGGCCATTTAGGGAAATGTCCCCTGCAATTAAATAATATTGATGTTCTGCTGTAAAGCATCCAGTTCCCCATTAGTCTGAATCAAGTTTGGCCCTTGATTCATGTTCAGTCACAGTGGCAACATTCATAACAAGGCATGTGTTGATTTTTCCACAAGTTTCCAGTTAGCTGAACGGTATGTTTTAGAGACTACTATATACTCACGGTCTGACTGATTATATAGACTGTAAGCAGCCCACACTCCAGGCCCTGTTAGGGAGATCTGAGAAGTAAAGTTGATGGTGACACCAGCTCTAGACATCACAGGGATTCTTTCAGCATAGGCTTGCAAAATCCGCAGACCACAGAATCTAGATTTTTTTAAAAAAAGACTAGGCTCATAAATCACAATCAAACATCTTGCCTCTGAAAATATCAGGGGTATAGGAAGAAAGATGTCATGAAATTTAGGGAGCAAGAGAAGGTCAAAATCATCTTCTGGATCCCTTCCAACAGCCAGGCTTGCTGGTAATGAAGACTGTGAGACATCTGCCAGTGTAAAATTACCGTATTTTTCAGAGTATAAGACACAGTTTTTTCCCTCCTAAAAGAGGCTGAAAATTTGGATGCATTTTATACTCTGAATGTAACCCCGCACGGTGCCCAAAATGGCTACCCGGAACAGCTGCTGCCTTCTCTTACCCCTTCAACGCTTTGCCTGCTTTAGTCACTGGAGCTCCCTCCAAGGATCAGCCATGCTATTGAAGCTGTTTTTCAGCCCCAATGTGAAGGCAGTGATCTTCCATGCTTTGCTTGCTTTTCTAACTGCTGCTCCCTCCAACGATCAGCTGTGCTTTATGAAGCTGTTTTTTAGCCCCAACCAGCCCCAACCTTAAAATTAGCTAGCGAACTAATGTGCTGAAGCTGACCAGGCTAAGGACTAGCCAGATGTGTACCTGGTAGGCAGAATTTTTTCTGCCTATTTTCCTCCCCAAAAACTAAGGTGTGTCTTACAGTATACTCCGGTGGATTTACACTCCAAAAAATAGAGGTACCTACAATTCCCCCAGTGGATAAAATAAGTTACTGTCTTCCAGGATCAACTATACAGTATATGCACCCTAATATTGGCATTAGCTGTGGACACAACTCAGACACTAGAACCCAAGTTGCTGAACACCCCTCCCCCACCCAAAAATAAATTCTGAGGTCATCCAGGCCTTGTTTTTAAAAATGAGGAAGAGAGCTATAAACTGTGGCAGCAGGAAGAAAGCTCACCTGATGAAAGTATAATGTTGAAAAAGTGGAGGAAATGAATTACAAACCTGAGACCATATTCAAACTTTGATTTCTTTTTAAAATTGAGCCAGTTTAAGTAATGTAATTATATAGCAAGAAAACTATCCAACTGTTAGGGGAGCGGGGGGAATTGGATGTTGTTTTTCAATATCTTTAAGGTAATCACTTTTTCTTTTTAAAAGATAAATTATTACCAGAAATCTAGCAAGTGCAATTTTCCTTAGCATTGAGAATATAGCAAAAATGGAAAATTGTATATTCTGAATATCTGTCCATCATGCAGTTGTTAACTGCATAGAGTCCCAAGAACTCAATGCACGGAAGATACAAAGCAGCAGAAGCAGATAAAGAAATCATTTCTCAAGAGTCACATCCTTGAGTGATGGATAGCAGAGATGAAGGGAAACTCAGTCTGAAATATAATTCCAAGTCATTTAACAATGAGCTGGAGTATTCAGGAAGAGAGCAATTTCATTATAGAATTTAACTTACAGCTAGCAAAAGTCTGATTTTACAAAAGTTATGAAACCATCCAATTTCTTTGTGGAAAAGATGTTTCATGAACTCAGATGCATTTTGTAAATTTAAGTCCTGCTGAATCTATTGAAGCTTACTCTGATTAAGCATATCTAGGACTGCATTGTTTGTCTTTAATTGCTTAATTCTTCTCTTCCACTTCTAAAATATAACAAAAGAGACTTTTAAATAGAGAAAATTTCTCAAACTTGGTCCTTTTTATAAATCCTAAAAGACAGCATGCTGGCTAGGTTGGATAGCTAATATTCAGGTAGGAAAGTCAAGTCTTTTTTTTTTTTAAATAAAGCCTTCCTATTTGTTTTACGATCATAGGTATGGTTTCTTCTAAGTCATTCCTGTAAGATGAACATACCAAGATGTTTGTAGATTCCTTACTTTCTGTTCTGGATGGTCCATTGGCCTTGAGTACATGGAAGGTCGTACTTCTGCCTCCTGAGAGTATAAGCATCAAACCAAAGAACAACTCCATATTCCAGAGATGGGACCTTCAAAAAAGGAAATGCAGTGGATGGTATAGGCATTTGTGTGAGTATATGCCTTTGAATCAGTCTGGAAAGTCACTACAAGGGGTGGGCTGCTGGGGGTTTGCAGGGGTTCGGGAGAACCTCCAGCTAAGATTCTGTGCAGTTCAGAGAACCCCCAAATCCCACTTCTGGCTGGCCCCGCCCACCCCTATCCTCTCCTCCCAGGAGTCCCCATGCGGCCTGTTTTGAATGCAAGTAAGTACAGGGTGCGCACAGAGGCACAGGGAGGGTGAAAAACGGGCCTACTGGAAATTCGGAAAGGGCTCCAGAGGGCTTCCAGAGCCTGGGGAGGCTGTTTCTGCCCTCTCGGAGGCTCGAAGAAAGCCTCCAGAGCCTGGGGAGGGCAAAAACGTCCCCCTCCCATGGTGCAGAAGGCTGACTAGGCCATGCCCACCATGGCCACGCCCACCCAACAACTGGGCAGAGAATCCCTTGCTAAAATTTTTGAAGCCCACCCCTGGCAAGGTTTTCTTGGCAAGGTTTTTAAGAAATGGTTTGCTACTGCCGCCTTCCCAGGGATGAGAGAGACTCATCCAGCTGGCTTTAGGCCTAGGAGAGGACTTAGAGAAGGCTGTAAACAGTGGTGGGATTCAGCCAGTTTGCACCACTTTGGGAGAACCAGTTGTTAACTTTCTGAGCAATTTGGTGAACTGGTTGTTGAAAGAAATCATTAGGGCAGAGAACCGATTGTTAAATTAGTTGAATCCCACCACTGGATGTAAAGCACTATAAAGCAGTATATAAGCCTAAGTGCCATTGCTAGGGTAGGACTAAAACTCATGGTCTCTCAGTTTCTAGCCCGATACCTTAACCACTACACATAGCTGTCTCTCTTATGACATTGAAAACTGCTGAGAGTTTTATTTACATACAATCAGAAATGGAGCTTTGTCCCTGGTTCTTAAATAGAAAAATGAGTGTTACAAAGCATGTGGGCTGAGAAAGAGAAAAACAGTTTTCCTAAAATACAAAACAAACCATATTAAAATACATCCTTAGTAAGGGCTTATAAAATATGACTTTTAAGACTTTTCAATACACAGAAATTAAAATCTCCATTCTTTCAACTGAATGGTGTTAAATATCTGTTTATGTGCAGTGCTCAGTGCAACTTTTAGGGAAGAGTCAAATATAAAGATAATAAGAATTCACAATAACAGAGTAGAGGTATATTGTCTACAGCATTTGGCTTCTCTTATTTAAGTATAAAAGTACACACAGCTCAGTTTTGCTTAGGAACAGCCAAAAACATACCATCATGTGCCAAGTGCACTGTGTATTTGGTGCATAGTAACTTGGGTAGTAAGGAGTCTTGATGTTCCCTTGCTGTCCCCAGCTTTCTTGCAGTGTTAGATTCATCTGGCAGGCTGAAAAAACAGCAGCATTGTCTCACAGAAAATATTGCTCATGTTTATTATTTTGACAAAAAACTGAGGATATTTAATACAAATACTAACATACTAGACCAGTGATGGCTAACCTTTTTGCCATCATGTGCCAGGAATGGGGGGGTGGGGTCGTGGCAGGTGTATGTGCCCACACCCATAATTCTATGTGCCCTGGCCCCAAGCATGTGTGCACAATACCCCCCACCCCACTCCCCCTGCTCCTGGCACGTGATAGCACGGCAGGCCTGTTTTTCACTGTCCCCAGCCTCCAGAGCCTTTCTAGGAGTGTGGGGAAGGTGAAAATGGCCTCCTGACCTGAGGCCCTCCGGAGGCTGAAAATGGCCCGTTTGCCAAATCCGGAAGGATTCAGAGTCCTTTCTTAGGGGGCAGCCACCAAGATTCTTCTAATAATGCTATTAGCACTTCACTACTAGCAACCTGGACTGGGATATATTTTATAAAACTTAATTGGCAACTTGTTCTTTAATCTTTTCTAACTTCCAGTTATTACTGAACTGTGAGGTCCAGATTAAATAGGATAAGGTTCAGGGGTGGGCTGCTTGGGGTTCACAGGGTTTGGGAGAACCTTTAGCTAAGATTCTGTGCAGTTCGGAGAACCCCCAAATTCCACATCTGGCTGGCCCCGCCCATCCCTCCCCTCCCCTTCCAAGAATCCCCACGCAGCCTGTTTTGGATGCAGGTAAGCGCAGGGCGTGTGCAGAGGCTCAGGGAGGGCAAAAAATAGGCCTATCGGAAGTTCGGAAAGGTCAGAAATAGGCCTCTGAAGCCTGGGGAGGCTGTTTTCGACCTCTAGGAGGCTCAAGAAAAACCTCCAGAGCCCAGGGAAGGAAAATCTCCCCCCCCAGCCCCCGCTGTGATGCAGGAGGCCAACTAGGCTATGTTCACCATGGCCACGCCCACCCAGCAACCAGGCAGAGAACCTCTTGCTAAAATTTTTGAAGCCCACCCCTGATAAGGTTCATTTCCAGCTAACCTGCCTTATGTCCAAGCTCCAATGCCCCTTCTCTGCTACAGTGCCCATCTTAAGGAACATTCTTTAAATTAGTTAAGCTCCATCCCTTTTGACATTCCAGAAGTTCCTCAAGACCTGGTTATCTTATCAGGCCTGAGGCTCCCAAGGAACCGGAGACTTATTTAGGTGGCAGGAAATAAATAACGCTGAGCTGGTTATTCTTATCCTCTCTGCCTAGAGTTTGTATCTCTGCTTTTTTATAATATTCCTTTTTGAAATGGTTTTTATATTGTTGGGGGGTTTTTATACGTGGTTTTATCTGTTTCTTGTTAGTCACCTTTGGTGAAATGGGCAGCTAAGTAAATTTGCTTGATTAATAAACAAATAAATAAAAAAACCCCAAGGCTCAATATCAGTGGCCATGATGAAAGTACAGAGGCAGGGGTGATGCTAAATCCTGGAGATTGGCATTTACAAATCTCTAGTTATACAATTCTTAGAAAAAGCTTCAATCTGTAGCTTTTTTCTTGGAGAACTGCAGTCAATCAATGTATATCCGAGATGCATAACTCCGACCTATCTAAAACCTGCTAGTTACAAAGACATCTCCCCGTAATTGGGGTTTGATTGACCATTCCTTTGGTGTAGCTTTGTCTATGATTGGTGCACATGTGTATACAGATAGTCCTCGACTTACAACAGTTCATTTAGTAACCTTTCAAAGTTACAATGACACTGAAAAAAGTGACTCATGACCATTTTTCACACTTACGACTGTTGCAGCATCCCCAGGGTCATGTGATTAAAAGTCAGAAGTCTTGGCAACTGACTCATATTTATGATAGTGCAGTGTCCTGGGATCATGTGATCTGTCAATGGAGAATCCAGATTGACTTAACAACCATGTTACTAATTTAACATATGCAATGATTCACTTAACAACTGTGGCAAGAAAAGTCATAAAATGGGGCACTTAGCAACATACATTTTGGGCTCAATTGTGGCCGTAACTCATGGACTACCTGTAGCTGCCATTTTCACTTACTCATAAACCAACCATGAAACTGGATTCATGGATTCATTTTAAGCAAACTCCTTCAAGTTATTGTGCACCCCGATGCTGATATTTATTTATTTATTTATTATATTTCTATACCGCCTTTCTCCCGCAGGACTCAAGGCGGTGTACAGTCAAGAAAAAATAAAAGATACATAAACATCATAAAATCGATAATTAAAATTATAACATAGTTTAGCCCAAATTAAATAAAACCCAGAATTATATAATATTTTAATCATTCCCAGTTAACAAGCTTATCCCCGCCTGATTGAACATCAGGGTTTTGAGGGCACAGTGGAAAGCACAGAGATTAGGGATGTTTCGTATATCAGGGGGCAGTTCATTCCAAAGGGATGGAGCCCTTACAGAGAAGGCCCTCCCCCTGGGAGTCGCCAGTCGGCACAATTTGACTGACGGTACCCTGAGTAGTCCCTCCCTGTGAGAACGAACTGGTCGGTGGGAGGCTATTGGTGACAAAAGGTATTGAAAGAGGACTCTGATTAAAAAAATGAAATAGCCTTACATTGAATCAGACCATAATTTATCCAGCTCAGCGTTATTTATTTCCTGCCTTTTCATATCAGGTGACATAAAGAAGTACTAGACAACCCTCTTTCCATAATTCTCGGTTGGCATGTAAATCCAATACATGAAAAGGTTGAGTAGCTGACCTACTCCAGAAGGCAGCTACATAAACTCTTCCCACGATCAAACGAAAGATTCCATCTCTCAGTTCCACTGCCTACAACCAGGGGTTAAATTTGAACGTTTTGAAGGCTTTATGAGCTATGCTTATGATCTCAGGGTACAAGAACTCCCACACAGCACTGGCTTTATTTTTTTAAACTGTCTTCAGCTGTTTCCTACCACAGCTACACTCTGCCCTACCATGCTGCCAGCCACTGCTCCTTCCAGCTAACCAATGAGAAGATGAAAAACAAAAGCAAAAGACTAGGTAGTTTTCTACATTTATATTTACATATTGCAGTAGGAGCTGCGGACAGGGAAAATTGTGAAAAAAAAATCAAACTAGTCCCTTTTGTTGTTATGATAACAACAAAACTACCCATTAGAGGAAGGCTACTGAGGTAGCAAAGTACAATTGCAGTTCAGCTGGGGGAAGAACCAGAGTTCCCCAGGCTTTTGATATTCCCAGTTGGGTCATGTCAAAATTCCTCAGTGTAATTGCACAGTATATTGCATTTATATACTGAATAGGCCTATAGATAGCCCAGTCCATGCTCTACTGAAACACATCCTTCTGTTCTTACCAGTAGTGGGTTTCAAAACCCGGGGTACCAGTTTGCTATCAGTAGCATGTGAGCGAGCGTGCAGCCCAACTGTGAACCAGTAGTAAAGGTAAGTAGAACCTACCCCTGGTCTAATCACAGCACTATTTTTCTCTTTTTTACAATAACCTTAAGGTCAGATATCCTTCTTTGTTAATACCAGATTTGATCTGAACTTGTCTTCCAAATGTTTGTGAATCCCTTTGCTTAGCCCTACCCGGTTGCAGATATGCGACATCTTAAAGTTAACAGAAGCAGTAACTGGAAAATATGCAAAAAGACAGATCTTTAGGAAAACACAAATGCAATCTACATTTTGTATCTCTTTCTGCCCATATCCTTGTTTACCTTCAAAGGGCACAGCCTGAGCAGAGAGTATGAAAGGATCATAGTAGCTGTACATCCCCTTCTTCCATACAATAGACATGACTGGGCCAGAAGATAGAACTTCGACCACAGGTTCCTGCCGGCTACACCCATATAGTCTAAAGAATGAAAACAGATTGTTATCATATTCCCAAATTGAAAAGGATGAAGGGAGATTTTTAATTAAAAAAAGAGGTGCAAGAAATGAGGAGGAGAGGTAAAGAAAAGTCATTACAAAGTGAAAAAGGCCAGGAAATAAATAAATGTCCCTAGATAAATAAAATATTTTGGCAACAATAAATGATGGTGGCTGGATACATCATCCTTCTTTCAAATATTTAGGTATTTGTAGGCCTTCTAGTCCAACCCCCTGCTTAGGCAGGAAACCTTATACCATTTCAGACAAAAATTACCTCCCTGGGGACTAGAAACATATTAGGCATGTAAGAAAATGTAAATAAAGTAGTTTCCATATTCTTGTATTTTTCTGGCAAAATGATGCACACCAAGAAATCTTTCGGCTCAACTTGTATTTTGAGAAGGAGAGGCTGATGGTAACTATACCTTGCTATAGACCTCCTGTCTTGCTATACATTTTGTTTCGTTTTTTTAAAAAGATCAGATTTCAGTGTGTAGAATACTGACTAAGAGAGGTTAGAATCCACCAGAATGCTAATTTTGATTTTAACATCAAACCTCAATGCAGGACCAGCTTTGTGAACCAATCGCCACACAAAATTGCACCAGATATTTCTCTTCCTTTCCCTGCCACTAACCAAAATCAAATCTAATCCAAATCGCTTTACTATATTCTACGGGATTTGTAATCATTAGTAGCTTTTTCCTTAGTTCAATGGGTGCGACTTCCATTGATTATCTGGATCATCCTTTTGCAAAATGAATTTTCTTGTATATCCTGAACCTAAACAGAATTTGTCATGTACGTGGATTATGGGAGAGATGTAGAACTCATGATTACTCTTCTTCTCTTCCCATTGTTGCTGCTACAAAATGAAGGGTACCTACGAAGTGATGAGCTGTTTCTCCAATGGCCCAGCTGCATCATACATTGCCAACCGGTCCCTGCATTCTGAGAGGGTCCATTCCAGGTGAAGCTTGAGCATGTGACCTTTGGGGCCATGGAGATGCCAAAGGCAGCTGGAGGCTAAATAGTCTGGACCTTTCAGTTTTAGAACCACATCCTCTCTGATGTAGCTGTACCTATAGCAGCCTAAACAGATGACACAGACAAAATTGAAGATTGCACCATGCAGTTGAGAAGAGATGACACGGAAGAAACCAAATACAGTTAATCCACCCACAATTTTAAGTGGGAAAAAAAAATAAACCAGGGCTTTTGATGTGCGCTTTTACCGATACATCCAATTTTTTGTGGTGCTCTTTATTTTTATGTAAACCCTTGCTAACAAGCTATTCTGATTTATTTCCATAATCTATGTATAATCTACCCCAAATAGATCATTTTGTACCAATGTAACCAATTTCAATAATTCTTCCATTGGAAATGAGTCTGCTCCCTCCATCCATCTAATCTCAGGTTTAAAACTAGGAGCATTTGGGTGTTAAGTGAATTTCGTTGTATGGGTATACTGTGTATACACGTACAATGACAATAAAGTTATTTATTATTATTATTTATTATTTAAAGGGTTTACACCCTTTTATCATGCTGATGCCACCTTCAGCCTTCATGTACACAATAGCTTTCAGTCACGGAGTATATTCACAAAAGCCTTGCTTGCACTAATATAAACTGAGAATCATAAGCAAGTTATTATTTATGGGTAGTCCTCGACGTACAACAGTTCATTTAGTGACCGTTTGAAGTTATAACGGCACTGAAAAAAGTGACTTACGATCATTTTTCACACTTATGACCATTGAAGCATTCCCATGGTCACATGATTGTCATATGCTTGACAATTGCTCACATTTATGTCGACTGCAGTGCCCCAGGGTCATGTGATCATCTTTTGCGACCTTCTGACAAGCAAAGTCAATAGGGAAGCCAGATTCACTTAACAACCATGTTACTAATTTAACAACTGCAGTTATTCACTTAACAATTGTGGCAAGAATAATAATAAAATAGGGCAAAACTCACTTAACAAATTTCTTACTTAGCAACATAAATTGTAAGTTGGGGACCACCTGTATTTATTTATGCATTATTTTTTATCATTCATTCATTCATTCATTCATTCATTCATTCATTCATTCATTCGTTGCCCATCTCAAACAAGTAATTCTAGGAATCAAACTATCATAAAACAAAGTGAAGAAGTTACAATATGGTACAAAATTAAATATATATGGCAGCGAAGAAAGAAATGTCATATAGATGTTAATAGAGTCAGGAAATGGGGCCCTTGAGTTATTGGAAAATAAGCCTATTGCTGGCACTGAGGAGTAAGTATTGATTTATTGAGACCTACATATTAAAAAGCAGTGGTTCCCACATTCTTGGACTACTTATTCCAACTGGATTTGTCCTATGCAAGGAGGTATTTCCAGGAGAAGCTGCTTATCGTATCCCAGTTACACAAGGCCAGATGAGATAAAGACAGAAAATACTTACAACAGCTTCCCCCTGAAGTCACACCTGGTTCCCTTGGTGATCACCTTTCAGAAGTTAATGAAGACTGAATTTTCTGAAAGGTACTTTCAATTTACATTATTTATTTATTATACATTATACCTCTTGGTTTTAGTTAATGAATTATTTTTCTGTTACTTTCCATCCTTTATTTAGGCGTTTTCTTACACTGTTAGATAAGTGTCTGTGAGTCTGGAAAGAGTTGGTGGCATACACATTTAATACCAGTATATACATACACACTCAATTAACATGGTACATACAGAAAGAAATTTGCTTTAAGATGGTTAGATTTTTTCATTTAATTTGTGAAAAGTAGGCTCCTTGCTGCTTACAACTAGCGGAAGAGGTATCAGGAGTAGAATTAGCATCATGCATGCTATTATGATTCATATTTCTTATTAACCATCTTTTTATGTGAGATGGACTTGAAGAGACACTAACAAGCATTAGAAAAAAAGTCAGCCTGTACTAAAAATGCATCAGTAGAAAAATACAAGCGCAACATTAAAGTGGTACATAATGTTACAAAAATATTTCATTTTGGTCCCTGATGTCATATTAATTGATGGGGCTGTCTGCAATAGTCTTTACTTCTACTTTACAATGCAACAAACATAACCAAATGAATTAAATAAATAAAAGAAGGGGGAAATAGAGCCTACCCAAGGTGGATTTCAGCACTATTATGTCTTTGAGACTGGATTCTGTGGAAAAGAAAAAAAGAAAAAGAAAAAAGGAAGACAAACACATGAGATGCCATAACTAAACTACCTATTGCTCCTTGCTCTGGTTCATGTCAGTCACATTCATGGCCTACTTTACTCCTTACTGTCTTGCAGTAACACTTCAGTTCAGACCTACCGTAATTCTAAGCCATAGTTCTGCAAACATTCTGCAAATCCACATTGTAAGCATTGCCCTCTTTCTCCAACAGATGCCAAAAGAGGAGATGCTAGATAGCCATCATCATCCCCTACTTTAAATTATGTGAGGTTTCACTATGACAGCTGGATTGATAGCTATGATTAGTTTAAGGAAAGTGTGAGAGATGGCTTCACACATTCTGCTAATTGGGTTAGTCACAATATCTTGAAGATACATTTGGTTATTTCACACATCATTCTAAGCTCAAAACCAGGGTCTACAATGATAGGTTCACAAGTTGGGCTACATTAAAGTCAAATCACAATATGTTTTAGCGGTAGGACACAAATATGCTCAGAGACATCTCCCTCAGCACACACAGGCTCCCATTCCCATGACCTTTTGCTTTAAAAAAAAATATGAATATAAAAGAAGATACATGCTGCAGAGCAAAATGCCAGCTTCCATTTTCATCACTATTTCCCCAAACAACTTTGACCTGAAATATGCCCAATGAACTTTGTTAGAAAATAAACATGATATGCAGCTGCAGCCCAGGAGTATGGAAGGGTGTCAGTTTGTCCAAATAAAGGACAAAGATAAGCAGGGATCACCCTGTTGGTAAAATGGGTATGGTACACGAGACAGGCACTATGTGAGTAAATCAGTGCTTTTAACAAGCTGGTTTAGTGCGACAGTCATTTTGTGAATGAGGAAATCTTCATAATAACCACGTATATTTGTATTGGTTTGTTGTATTTTTTATTATTGATTTTTAAGTTGTTTTTAATATTGAAATGAGTGGATGGCCATGAATATTAAAGGGATCAAATTGAAATGAATTTCACAACAAGACATGCAAATATTCCAAAGGTACTCTCCACCACAAAACATGTGGAATCCATGAGATTGGGTTGCAAACCCAACCTAGGGATGAAAATGCTGCACCACTTGAAAACAAGCCATACGGTTTGAAAATGATTATAATTATATTACTTACGGCATTGTTGAAATTGCAGAAATTGCAGAAGTGGCATATTGATACAAAGGACATATCCACATTGCAGTTGTCCCTTGTAGAATATCTGGTGACTGGTAAAGGCATGATCCTAAAAGGCCACAGCCTGTTGGGGGTTTCTGAGAAACTTTGGGAAAAATTACTGGCAAGTCAGTGATTGTTCCATTGACAAAGGCCATCAAGGGTTCAGTGTTGCCAGACTCTATATCTACCATTATCTGAACTGTCAATTTCCCCAAGGTTAGTGACAGGCCCATAGCAGCATGCCGGTCATGCAACTTGTGGCCAGTGATTTAACCGCCTTAGTGTTGGCCAGTATCTACTGCTGAGTTTATGGAAATAAAGCAAGCAGTCCAGGGGTGGGTTTCTCCTGGTTCGGCCCGGTTCGGGCGAACTGATAGTGGTGATGATGTGACGTCACTGAACCAATTCTGTTTGACTGGGAGCTGGGCCCTCCCGCCCACCCCCGCTTTATACCTACCTTTATTTGTGTTTTTTTAGTCCAGCTGATAGGCGTGGCAGAGTGGATTGCAGCACCGCAGCTGGCCAGAAATGTAATGCGCTTGCTATCACACGCAAAGTGCGTGCACAAAGAGAACCGGTGGTAACACCGGTTGGAATCAACCACTGAAGCAGTCATATTGACCCATCACAGTACTGGTACATCTCAAGGTAGAATTATTTCTGCAAGCCTGAATAGCCACAGCCAGAGCTAATTATATGACTCCAAAGATTTTAGCACTATTGCCTTATAAAATGTTCCATATGTTGTTTACTCCTTATTTCCCTTTCTATGAGCTTTTCCCCTACCCTTATTAAAACATTTTTTTCTTTTCTTTTTTCCTTCTAATAATTTGGGAAACCTTTGGTGCTTTTTGGTCACATCCCCAATTCATTTCTGAAGCCTTTCTGTCCAACGTGCAGATTTTGACTTAAGATATGTATTTTCATGAATTTCCAGCAATCCTGTGATTTATACTGTAATGCCGAAACGATATATGGGAAGCACTGCCTGTTAAAATATGGAAGCATTCACTTCTGAATTAAATTCTGCTCCTCTCCCAATTTAAATACAAAATCTCTGCCAGGCATGCTAGCCAGCCTTAGAGTGCTTGGGGAGGCAGTGTCAGAGGATAAAAGTGGGTAAAGCTGAAATCATTACAAGTTGTAATTAATACTACCAAATTCCATTTTTTGGAGGGGGTGGGGAGGAAAGGAGAATTGAAAGATGGATTGAAAGGGCATCCTGACACTTATTAAAAAATGTATTGATAAACACATTTATTGAATGCATTGATAAATCAATGCAGGGTGCAAAACCTATCTGTAGAACTTGAGAGTATGCAACACTGAATCAAGAGGGTGGGAAAATAATAGAAAGAAAATGGTTTAGGTAAGTCAAGTTAAAAAATACATTCTGTTAGTCTTTAATATCAGCTATTTTGACAAGAGAAACCAGGCAAAAGGCAATTAAGGAGGTCCCTGGTTGCTTAGCATGAATAAAAAGGGAGAAAAAATGCACAACAGCTATAACATTCTAGAAAGATTAACCATTTGTGCACTTTATCGGAGCTTTCAAGTTATAATGCTGCTAGATTTCTGTGTTGGTATAAAAAGTGGTTAAAGGAATAATAGAGTTACTTTAATGCAATCGTCAGCCTTGCACAAGCCTCCTTGCAAAATAAATCTGTGACGAACATTGAAAACAGATCTGTAGATAAGGACCAACTCTCTAGTTCTGAGTAAAAAAGGCAACAGTGCAGGTCATCTGGGAAGTCCAGTGTTAGCTCGGCGCCGGAAAGAAACACGACTCAGCTGTCCGTTCAGAACCTTTATTAAGAGTGCAAACTGGACTGCCGGCTGGGCTGCTGAGCCTCCTTATATCCTGCTCAGGCATGCCCACCGGCCAATGACAACAGTTTAAACCTCCCGCCGGTGGGATCGACCAATCCCCCGGCGGATGTCCTTATAAGGACATAACACCCCTCCCCTCCTAGTCCTTAGTCCATCAGTCCGTGTGCGCGATCACGTACTCGCGCAGGTAGGCGGGACGCCTGACAGTTCTGCCGGACCTGCGCGGCCCCGTCGGTGGGTTGATGTTGCTCCGGACGGGTCGAGCCCCTGCTGGCTCCGGCTCCCCCGTTCGGGAATCTCCGGACTCCGGGTGCTGTGCCCGGGTTGCGCCGCCGTCAGTCCGGTGGCCCTCCGGGCTGTTCCAGTTGCCGCAGTCGGGAGACGGTCGTCTGAACCTCGGTACGGTTCCCGGGTCCTCGTCCGGTGTCCAGGGTGCCCCCAGGTTAGGGGGTGCGGCGGCTGTCCCCGTGGGTTGACCCCCAGGTGGGGGTGGTTGCGACAGTCCCCTCTTGGCCTCTCCGGGTCGGTCTGCCTCGCCGGGGTAGGGTAGGACTCCCTTTTGGGGTTGTTGTTGTCCTACCCTGCCGGGGTGGCGGCGTCCTTCCAGGCTGGGGTGTAGTTGGCCCTCGTCTTCTGGGTGCGGTAGGTCTACCCCGCGGGGTCGTGGCTGGCCTACCTCGTCGGGGTGGGGTAGGCCTACCTCGTCAGTCAGTGGCTGGCCTACCCTGTCTGGTCGGTGCGGGCCTACCTCGTCGGGGTGGGGCAGGCCTACCTCGTCGGGGTGGTTTTCCTCGACCTCCTCGATTCCCCTCCACCTTTTCCGGAGCTGGTCGATGTGTCGCCGGCAGGTGCGGCCATCGTCCAGCTCGACCTCGTAGGACCTTGGTCCTGTCACCCTCACGATCTGACCCTTGAGCCACTTCGGATCGGCCTGAAAGTTTAGCGCGAAAATCAAATCTCCGCAGGCGAAGCTTCTTGATGGCGGTGGTTTGTTCGGCTTGTCTTTCGGGTTGTACATCGGGTGCAGGCGATCTAGCGGTGAGCGCAGCTTCCTCCCCATCAGTAGCTCTGCCGGGCTTTTCTTTGTTGTGGTGTGGGGAGTGATGTGTTGGGTCAAGAGGAACTGGTCGATTTGTTCCTGCCAGTCCCCATTTCCCATTCTGGTCAGTGTCTCTTTAGTTAGCCTCACCATTTTCTCGGCCTGTCCGTTTCCGGCCGGTCTGTAAGGGGCGATGAGGGCGTGCCTGATTCCGTGGCCGGCCAGGAACTCTTCCATCGCCTTCGCCGTCAGCTGTGGCCCGTTGTCGGAGACGAGGGTGTCCGGAAGGCCGTGCGTGGCGAAGAGTCGTCGTAGGGCTCTGATGGTGGCTTCCGTCGTTGTGGAGGGCATGGCTATAACTTCGAGCCACTTCGAGAATGCGTCGACCACGATCAGGAGGGATTTCCCATTCATCGGCCCAGCGAAATCGATGTGGATTCGCGACCACGGTCCGGATGGTTGTTCCCACTCCGTCGGCTGTGCTTGCGGGGGTGCTGGTCTCGTTGCCTGGCACGGGTCACATCTGGCAATCCACGCCTCAATGTCTTTGTCTAAGGCGGGCCACCAGACGTAACTCCGTGCTAGGGCCTTCATTCTGACGATCCCCGGGTGACCGCAGTGGAGGGTTTGCAAGGTCCGTTTTTGTAATGATGGGGGGATGACCACCCGGTCGCCCCAGAGGAGGCAGCCTTGCATGGTGGTGAGTTCTTGCTGCCTTCTCTGGTATGGGGCAAGTTCTTGCTTCTGTGTTTCTTCTGGCCATCCCCGCAAAACCCAGGATACGACTTGCCTGAGAATCCTGTCTTTAGCGGTGTGCTGTGCTACCGTGGATGAGGACACCGGGCTGGACTGGTCATCGTCGATGTGGTGGAGGCCGAGTGTCGGTGCTGGGTCCTCGATCTGCTCGTTCAGCGGGCACCTGCTGAGGCCGTCGGCGTTTCCGATGACTTTTCCGGGCCGGTGGACCAGGCGGTAGTTGTAGCCCGACAGGAATATGGCCCAGCGTGTCATCCTGGGTGACATGAAGGGTGGGGTGGGTTTGTCCCCCGCGAGGAGGCCCAGTAGGGGCTTGTGGTCGGTGACGATTGTAAAAGCTCTTCCATATACGTATTCATGGAATCGCTTTACGCCCGCCACCATCGCCAGCGCTTCCTTATCGATCTGGCCGTAGTTTCTCTCCGCCGGGGACATCGTTTTGGAGAAGAAGGCGATGGGTGCTTCTGTCCCGTTCGGTAGTTGGTGGCTTAGGACGGCCCCGACCCCGTAGGGTGAGGCGTCGCAGGTCAAGGTTAACGGTAGCTCTCCGTTGTACTGGATGAGGAGGCTGTCGGAGGATAGAAGTCTTTTGGCTTTCTGGAAGGCTTCCTCTTCTTCGCTCCCCCACTTCCAAGGTGCCGCCTTCCCTAGGAGTCGGTGTAGTGGTTCAGCAACGGTGGCTTTCTGTTGTAAAAACACACTATAGAAATTAAGTAGTCCCAGAAAAGCCTGAAGCTCCGTTTTGTTTTTGGGGGCTGGAGCCTCGTGTATAGCCCTCACCTTGTTTTTAGTGGGGTGGATGCCCTGGCTATCAATTAAATAGCCCAGGAACTCGACTTCCCTGACTCCGATCACGCACTTGTCTCGTCGGACTCGTAGTCCCTTCGCCTGGAACCGCTGCAGGGCAAGCCTGAGCCGTTCCATTAGTTGGGATTCCGATGTCCCTGAGACTAGGACGTCATCAAAGTAGGGCACTACCCCTGGAATGCCTTGGAGAAGGCGTTCCATCATCGATTGAAAAATCCCCGGGGCGGCACTGACTCCGAACTGGAGCCTGTTGCATTTAAAAGCGCCCCGGTGCGTGACAATCGTTTGCGCCTCCGCAGTTGTCTGGTCCACTGGCAGCTGCTGGTACGCTTGCGCCAGGTCCAGTTTGGCGAAAATTGATCCTTTGCCTAGTGAGTGCAACAGATGTTGCACCACTGGCACCGGATATGCGCTCTGCTGCAACGCACGGTTGATTGTGCACTTATAATCAGCGCAGATGCGCACTGATCCATCTGGCTTCATGGGGGTCACAATGGGAGTCTCCCATGCAGCGTGATCGATCGGTTCAAGGATGCCCTGGGCGATTAGTTTATCCAATTGTGCATCCACTTTTGGTCTAAGGGCAAACGGGACTCTGCGGGGCTTTAGCCGAATTGGATTGATTTGGGGGTCTAAATTTAGCGAAATGGGTTTCCCCGAGAATTTACCTAAGCTCCCGTCGAAGACGTCCTGGAAGTCTTCTAGGAGTTTGTCGAGTTGGCTAGTCCTGATTTGGTTTATTCCGCCAATTGTTAGCCCTAGTGGCCTGAACCATTCCACTCCAAGTAGGGTCGGTCGAGCGTCCTTGACGACGGCGATGGGGAGGTCTCCGTTGAAGTCTTTGTATTGCACCCTGATGTTTGTGCGTCCCAGGATGCCAATGGGGTGGCCGCCGAAGTCTACCACCTTTGCCTGGATTGGCTTCAATTGTCCCTTTGAGATGTTGGGCTGGAGTTTCTTGAGGTTGTGCCAGGCCATGATGGAGAATGGCGAGCCAGAGTCTATCTCCATGGGGCATGGTGCCCCTTCCACGTGGACGGTCACGTGGAATTTTTCGGATCCCTCAGCTGCGGTGTGTGCAATGGTCGTCTTGTTGACTTGCCGGCCGTTGGATTGCCGCTCGTCGTTCCGCCTCGGCTGCTGGGATCGTCTAGATGACCTTTGGTATTCACGGTCCGCAGGTCTTTGCCGCTCAAAAGATGGTTCTGCCGCTCTGCAGGCCTCGGCGATGTGGCCTTTCCGTCCGCAGCATCGGCAGGTTGCGTCTCGCCAGCGACATCTGGCGCGAGGGTGGTCCCCTTTGCAGCTGGCGCATCTGTCCTCCCGGCTGCCATCTTGGTGGTTTTCCCGCCTTTGGGGCCTCGTGACCTTATGGACGGCCATTTCCCCGTCTGACTCCGAGCACGTGGAGATGTCCTCGGATGACTGCGGGTGGTCTCTGTGGATCTTGTGGATCCCTTTTGATCGTCGCATCGCTGCTGCCGCTCTGTCGGACATTTCCGCCGCGGTAGCTTCTTCGATGACGTCCTTGAGGGAGATCTTTTTCCGGCTGAGGAACTTCTTTTGGACTGAGCAGTCCCTCATGCCGAAGACGATCCGGTCTCGTAGCTGGACGTCCACGTTCTCGAACTCACAGCTGGCCGCGATCTTCCGGAGCGCCGATACGAACTCCTTGAACGTTTCCCCTTTGTGCTGATTCCGTTGATGGAATTCGAAGCGGTTGGCTAGAGGAGTGCTCGTGGGCGCGTAGTGTTCTTGGAGAACGTCTTGGAGCTCGGACCATGGCATCTGTTCTATGTCTCTGGGTGCCACGAGGTCCATCGCCATCTCCAGAACTTCGGATCCGCAGTGGGCCAGGAAGAGAGCCCTCTTCCTGTTGTCGTCCAAGTCTGTGAAGCCGCTGCCCGCCAGGAATTGTCGGAAACGCACCATGAAGGACTTCCATTTTTCCTGGCTTGGATTGAATGGAGCCAGAGTAATTTGGGGTCCCGACATGGTTCAGTGACTTGCTCAAGTGATTCAGCTCTTGGATGGCGGGTGCGGTCGTGCTGGCTGCTCGTCGGTTCTTCTTCAGTCCTTCGTCGCCAGTGTTAGCTCGGCACCGGAAAGAAACACGACTCAGCTGTCCGTTCAGAACCTTTATTAAGAGTGCAAACTGGACTGCCGGCTGGGCTGCTGAGCCTCCTTATATCCTGCTCAGGCATGCCCACCGGCCAATGACAACAGTTTAAACCTCCCGCCGGTGGGATCGACCAATCCCCCGGCGGATGTCCTTATAAGGACATAACATCCAGCATGGAGATCAAGTACCTCATTTTTAATTACCCTCTCTTTCAACTCTTGCTGTTCAATTTCTTTTGGAATGTAAAGCAGCAAGGGAGATGAGAGTGCTGCAGAAATGCCCACTCATGGAGTGTGAGATTCTCCTCAGTTGTGAAATGGCCACAGGCTTGTGCAAGTAAGAACCTCGACTTTCAGTGTGCAATCATTTCTCCTGGGTTTTTCATGCTGCAATTCAGTCTAAAAAAAGTGAGGTAAATAACACTTCCATTTACTATTATTATTAAGGGGGAGTTCTTTCTCTACAAAATTGTTGGATAATTGTTTCTTCTTCTGAAGACATTCTGAAAAAAAGATCTACCAATTACCTGGGTGATAAAGCTAGCATAGGCTCTTGTGAGGCTATTGGTGTCCAACTCTAATTTGCACAGAGGGGTTAATATCTGAAATATAAAGGTTTTCAGCTGCTCTTTAGGTAAAAAGCAAGAGTCTTTGCACCTCACAAGTGATAAAGATCTTATCGTCTCTTCCTGATTGAAAAGACACCTCCATTATCAATGTAGCACTCTAACCAATTTGTTGTCCCACAATCCATCCTTGAGTTTCTCAAATTCTCTTCTCTTTTGAAAAATTTCTACTTTTTTTTTAATTAATACAAACAAATTGAAAAGGCCTAGATCCTAGATCAGTGATGGTTAACCTTTCTGCCGTCGTCTGCCAAAAGCGGAGGGAGTGCAGGGGCGTCATGTGTGTGTGTGCCCACATCCATAATTCAATGCCCCCACACCCTGCCCTCCTGTGCATGTGCGCATGACCCCCCCCCCCCCGTGCTACACACATGAAAAGGTTACTGGTGGGTTTGGTAGGCCCGTTTTTTGCCCTCCCCAGGCTCCAGAGGCTTTTTTGGAGCCTGGGAAGGGCAAAAACAGCCTTCCCCACCCCCACCGGAGACCCTCCGGAGGCTGGAAACAGCCAATTTCCCGACTTCCGGTGGGCCCGGAAGGCCCAAAAATCAGCTGGCTGGTGCGCGCGTGCGTGCTGGAGCTGACCTAGGGCAATGCTCACATGCCCACAGATATGGTTCCATGTGCTACCTGTGGCACGCGTGCCATAGGTTCACCATCACGGCCCTAGATCTAGTTCCAGCTCTCTTCATATGCAGACAGTACTAGTAGAAAGCAACAATGCTACTCATTTGATGATGCCATGCAGGGATTCATATAAGGAAATTCAAAGAATTGGAAATAATGATGCATTTTCAAAGCGATAACCCTTGTTATAAAAGAAGAGAAACCTGTAAGGCTTTCTCACTTATTCCAATGGCTAAAAAGGGCCAAAATGTTCAAATAATCAGACCACCAGATAAATATAAAATACATAGATTTCTCTACTGTCTTCAATGGGATATTCAGTTGGATCAGTCTCCTATGTATACCTTTTAGCATGTGAAATCTAGCATCTAGTAACCATTATTTTGGTTTAAAAATAATTTTTCAATGTGATTTATTCTAGAGAAGACATGTTTTACAAGATTAATTGCTCCTGAAGATTATTTCTTCTTTATTGTCAATACAGTAGGTATATCGATATGCGATTCCAACCTACATAACTTCATTGCACTTCTTCCCCACCCCCAACATCAATCTGAATTTCAAATTTGGAAGCTGCTTTCTTGGAAATATTAAGGGAAGATATATAGTTAGTACCTACCCAATAAAATTAAAGATTCTGGATCAATTTTGTATTCATTCTGATAAGACAGGTAACCTGTTCTGTTGAAGCTGATAAGAAGTTCATTATAGAGTGTGTCTTTTATTTCTTCCACTGTCACCTCCACATGCCGATCTTTTGGGACTTGAAGGGCGAGCCAGAAGAAGCATGTCAAAGACCCTTCTCTATTAGAAAAACAAGTTTCACATTTACTATCTCTTTTCTAGTTTTCTATAAACATCATTAAATTATGATAAGAAGCTAGAACATTTCCAATCATTGCAAGAGATAATCCAATTATCCATAATCCATAACCAAAATATATCCAAAATTGTTTAATGTTTATATTGCAACATCTAAGGCAGATCTAGGCAGGTGTCAGACTAGCAAGACCTACTGAGGGGGTTTTTTTGAGGCGGGGGGGTGAAGCAGTTGCTAGAAAAATTTACCATTAAACGGCCAGATGCAAAACTATAATTCAGATGAGATAGAAGAGATTCCTTTGGGTGGAAATAATACTCTCCTGCATCCCATGAAGCACAAACCAGAATAACTTATATATACAAGTGTAAACTCACAAATATCCTATTATTATGAAGAAGTAAGTCGTGTCAAACTCTAAAACCGGGTTGCAAAAATGCACACCAGAGCATCTATAAACAAGTTAGATCAGGTTCTACTTCTGACCATCCATGTTCTATGATCTTTCAAAAAACTAATAATGCTTCACTCACCCAAAGGCGTAGACAGCACTGGAGTTGTAGAAAGAGGCCAGGTTAGTGGCATGAATTAGGTCTTTTAACTGTAAAGGAGATTGTTAAATCATGTCAAGCTGAGATACCAGTATGTTCCCCTTAGCAATACATGCCACCTCTCATTTAGTGCATGAAATTAAATCATCTAGCTTTAATGAAGATCACCATATATTTGAATTATCCCTGTTTCAATTATTTTCATCCACAACCAGGTACAAAACACATTAGCAATATCTGGGTAGATGAAAATGATAATCGGAGAGAGAATACGGACATATTTAATTTTTCATGTTATACTACCACAAAACTACTGGGGTAGATCCAGTAAAAAAGCTGTCAAGGTTTTTTTTTAAAATTTGATTTATATGCCACCCTTCTCTGGAGACTCATGGTGGCTTACAATGTGTTAAGCAATAGCCTTCATACTTTTGTATAATTATACAAAGTCAGCTTATTGCCCCCACAAACTGGGTCCTCATTTCACCTACCTTAGAAAGGATGGAAGGCTGAGTCAACCTTGAGCCTCGAATTTACAGTAATTGCAGACAGCTGGTGTTAATCACAATGCTTTTAGTCTGCTGAGCCACCAGGCCCATGTTTATGCTCATATCCATTAAACTACCTAGTCGAATATGCTATTTTACTCATGAAATCCCACCATCTTCTGTGTCTTTGATCTCTCTGTCCAGAAAGCTCTGGATTCCATTCTACCATGATCCTGGGAATACTGCCGATTGATGATCCGCAAGCTGCCAGAGTAGAAATGCAGATGAGCAGAATCTAGATACCGCGGTCTGTAGTCTGCCACAAAGAGATACAGATGCTAATTATTTCTAAGCAATGGAAGGTTATAAACATTGCCATTAGATCATAGGCCTAAAGGAATTACTAATCTGGAAAAAATCTTGTTATGTTTGTAGTGTAATAATTCTTTGTTTGAAATGTAGTACCTGGCAATTTTAGAAAATGCAAGATCAACTGTATTGGACTTAAATGGAAAATAAAATCTACACACACACACACACAACCAATTTAATAACACATTATGGCAAAATAATCTCTGTACCTTATGTGGGCTACACCTTGATCATAGGTCAGGGGTGTCAAACTCGCATTATCACATCATTGTCATGTGACATATTGTGACTTTCCCCCCTTCGCTAAACTGGGGATGGGCATGGCCAGCACGTGATGAATCTGGCCCACAGGCTGCAAATTTGACACTTCTGCCATAGGTGAATAGTCACTGGACATGGACATGACACAGGTCACATGCAGCTATACTGACTCCTTTCCCTATAATGCTTTCAGGGGTGAAACACTACTGATTCAGACTGGTTCAGCCAAACCAGTAGCGATGGCGGCGGGTGGTTCAGAGAACCGGTATTGGTGGCAGCATGAGGCTCCACCCACCGACCCAGTCATCATTACTTCCTGGTTTTAACTAGGAAATAACCTGTTTTTTACCTTCTGCACATGCACAAAAGGGTTTACGTATGTGCAGAGATTCCAAGCACGCACATGAAGTAAGCACGCACGCGAGCGAAGTGAGCGCACATACAGAGAGTGTGCACTTTCATATCAGTAAGGAAGGTAAGTAGATTTCACCCCTGAAAGCTTTCCCTGAGCACCTTCTCTCCTTGACCCCCAATACTGGAATCAGGAATACAAAGAATGATGTATTGCATGTGTTACCTAAGAAATACCAAGTTATTGCTCCAGCTCCACCCAACAGCACCAAGACTATCAAAACTGGGATGCAGCGTTGGCAGATAATCGCTTTATTCTTCTTTCTGTTTCGTGGTGGTAATTCCACTGGATCCTCCTCCTGTTCTTCCCCCTCAGTCATGGTTACCTTACCAAATAGCAAAGCAAGATTTAGGATCCACAATTTATATTTAAGGTGTCCAAATATGTTAGATTGCCACCTAAATACTTCTGGGGCACATTTATAGATAAGGAAAAATAGAAGCAAGCACAATTTTGAGAACGTTGAAGTATTACTTTCTTGCACTTAGGGGTACGTTGAGTCCACAAGGAATAAAAAGAGTAGGGGAAGACAAGATGCTGTCTTTCTCAATTCAGTAAACAGCAGCTAACTGGCATGTCACTGAATTTTATTTCAGTATTAGATATATGCTAGCATCTGATGCTACATCTGAAAGCTGCAGGCTACTTCAAGGATCAAAACAAGCACCATAAATACCCAGACCAATATCTTAACTGCTTCCCCCTGGAGTGACTTACTGAAATTCAATACTGAAAGGCTGAAATTCATTGTAAATTTATCTGAGAATAAGCCACATTAAACATACAGACATCTTTTAGTTAAATGTACATTGGATCAAACCATATGTCAGCATATAAACTGTTCCTTTGCATAGTTCTGCGGTCATTTGATTATATACATGATGACGATAGGATAAGAAATTAAGTATCAATGAATAAATATAAGAACATTATGTTATTATATAATTAAATTTAGTATCATGTATGGGGAAATAAAGTACTAGAGAGTTGTAAGATGTTATAGATAATTAGATTATGCTGGTTTATGATTGTTGAATAATATAACCTGTATCTTGTTTTGGGAAGTACGGTGGGGGGAGGGGGGAGGGTAAGAGGTAAGGGAGGTGGGAGGAAGGGCGGGGAAGGGTTAGGGAGGGAAGGGGGAGGGGGGGTTATTTATGTAAAATTGTGAAAAATCTTTCAATTAAAAAAAAAGAAATTAAGTATCAAGGCATGGAACTCAATATCAGCACAGGAAGGAGAACAGAGTTCACAAAAAAGCTCACTACATTATGACAATATCTTGGAAGGATATATTCCTAATCAAAGTGATTGCATAAATTTACCATAAATACAGGTAGTCCTCGACTTACAACAGTTCAAAGTTACACTGGTACTGAAAAAAGTGACTTAGGACCATTTTTCACACTTATGACCATTGAAGCCTCCTCATGGTCACATGATTTCCATTCAGATGCTTGACAATTGACTCACATTTATGACGATTGCAGTGCCCCTGGTTATGTGATCACCTTTTGCGACTTTCTGACAAAGACAATGGGAAAGGCAGATTCACTTAACAATCATGCGATTAACTTAATACCTGCAGTGATTCACTTAATAACTGCGGTAAGAAAGGTTGTAAAATGGGGGCAAAACTCATTTAACAAATGTCTCACTTAGCAACAGAAATTTTGGGCTCAATTGTGACCCCCTGATTATATCAGGTCAATGCTTATACTTGACCTGAAATCAATTAAACAGACTTATACCTTTCTTTATTTTCCTTTTACTATGGTATGTGTGTGAAAAAGAGAAAGAAATTTAAGTTGTCCTCTATAAATATTTATTATGTGCCCTCCTTTTGTGCCATTTCCTGTCACAGAAAGTTTAATATTACATCATAATCCCATTGTGAAAATAGCAACTGAATAAAAATGTGAAGAGTATAAAACTAGTCCAAGTTTGCTACATTCCAAAGACTACAACTTCCAGAATTCCCAATCAATACAGCCGATGCTGTAAACTGTAATCTCAACATGTGGAGGGCATCATGTTGGGGAAAGCTTCTTGAGATGAAGCTGTATCCGTTCTTCAAAAGCAGCAGGAACACTATTCTGGGCAATTAACACTGATCTTGGGATAAATTAATGCCACATGGTTTGGCCAGTATTGGTAATTCCAGAAGTATAGTTGGGCTTCAAGATTTCCCTTTACCTTAGTTGCTTTCCCTAACAAAATCTAAAATGTTAGGCTTAGTAAAGACATTCTCATGATACAAAAATTGAAGCCACAGAGAATATGGTATGGTATCAGGATTTAGGTTGAATCAGAAAAAAACCAAGATGATAGTTAAAAATATGTCAGAAGGTCAAAAGAAGGAACTTGAAAGGAAGGCAGGCTTTGAAATAGTAACAAAAGTGAAATATCTAGGAGTTCAAGTTGCAGCTTCAAATATAAAACTTTTTCAAAATAATTATGAGGTGTTGTGGCGAAAGGTACAAAAAGATATGGAAACTTGGAAAAAACTGCAACTATCTTTACTTGGAAGAATAGCAACAGTTAAGATGAACGTTCTACCTAGATTTCTATTTTTGTTTCAAATGTTTCCAGTGCTTAAAAGTGATAAACATCTGACTGAATGGCAAAAAGGAGTGAATAAGTTTGTTTGGAATGAGAAAAAGCCAAGAGTTAAACTGAAAATTATGCAAGATGTTCGTGAAAGGGGTGGCCTTAAACTTCCAAACCTACAATTGTACTGTGAAGCAGCAGCATTGACGCAAGCAAGTGATTGATTTGGAATGACAAAGACTGGAATATTGAATATAGAAGGCCATGACTTGGAATATGGTTGGCATGCATATTTATTTTACGAAAATAAAGTTGATAAAGTATTCAAGAGCCATATACTCAGAAACTCTTTGATGAGAGTATGGAAGAAGCACCAGCTTAAATTGGATTACAAAATACCGTTGTGGTTGGATCTTGGTCATATTACATGGAATATAAATATTAAGTCACTTGGGGGGATTTTATATAAAGAGGTACTCTTTAATGATGGGGATAGATGGCAATTAAAGACACTAAATACACTGTTGGAAGAAGGGATTAATTTATTTTGGTTATAGTATAATCAACTTCAATTGAGATGGAGGGAAGATCAAAAAATTGGTTTAATGTTGTATGAAGAGGAATTGGTTAGACAGATAAAAGAGAAAGGCCCAATGCGTATTAAGAGGGTTTATAATATTTTGCTAGAAAGAGATTCTGAAAATGAATTGGTTAAATGCAATTCATTTAACCATGATAAAATGGGCATGATAAAATGGGCACAAAACTTTGCAGAACCAGTTATGATGGAAACATGGGAAAGAATATGGGTGCAGAATGTTAAATTCACACAGTCACAGAACCTGAGGGAAAATTTTTATAAAATGTTTTATAGGTGGCATTTAGATCGTAAGACATTGTCATGCATGTATCCTAATGTTCAGCCAAAATGTTGGAGATATGATTGCTTAGATGCTACATATTATCATATATGGTGGACTTGCAAGAAAGTGAAGGCTTTTTGGATCAAAATTTTGTGGGTTATGCAAAACGCTTTGAAGAAAAAACTTCAATTTTCTCCTCAATTGTTTTTATTGGGCATAGTTAAGGATTTTTCACTGACTGAAACAAAATTGATATTATATATGGTTACAGCAGCTAGATTACTGATTGGCCAATATTGGAAAAAAGACGTTATGCCTACTATTGAAGAATGGACTTTGAAGGTGGCCAGTTTTGCAGAAATGGCAAAGATATCAGCATATCTAAAAGACCGGACTCAAGAAACTGTGGGAATGGAAGAAATGGATAGATTATGTGCAGAATAAATATCAAACAAGGAAGTATCAGATAGCTTTTAGTTGAATGTTATGAAGATAGTACAGACAGGGGGTAGAATTGTAGGGGGGTATTGTATGATATGATATGATTGGGATTTCACCTTGGGAAGTCACGGGGGGGACGGTTGGAGAGGGGAGGGGGGAAATGGAAAAATTTGTGTTTGTAAAACTTTTTCAATAAAAAAAAAAAGATTTCCCTTTACCTTAGTTGCTTTCCCTAACAAAATCTAAAATGTTAGGCTCAGTAAAGACATTCTCATGATACAAAAATTGAAGCCACAGAGTTTCCCGACCATCTCATCTCCAGAATTAAGGCAGGAAGTCTGCTACTCACTATCTCCACATATAGAGATGCACAAGCATCTACTATACATCCAGTAATTCATCCACTTATATCCTGCCAAATACCAGTTTGGGAGAGCTCTCCGCTGAAATCTCAGTTGCCAATCAGAAAGGTCAATACTAGCCTAGATAAATGAATACTCTGGCCCAATATTCGGTAGCTCCTCAAGTTCTTCTATGTTATTAATGCTGCAGTTGTTTATGCACCCATCTTTAGGAGTTTTCCTCATCAGTTCCCTTCAAAAATAGAACATATTTCGGCCTTCCTCTTCTCAGCAATGTTGAGGGCCTCTTTCTTCCCTCGTCAGGTTTTATTAAATAAGACAGTGATTATCTGGAGAGAAAAGCTGGTGTCCTGAGGTCCACGAGCCCCACACCCCCTCTTGGTTCCTCCCCCAAATTGCCTCAGCAATGCTCTCCCTCTGCGAGCGGCCTAGGGAAACGGGATTCCCGCCTGCTCTGTCCTCCCCCCCTTGCTTACACAGTTTACTTCCCATCTTTATAGCCTCTGTAGTCTGGATCGCAGACCAATAATTTGCTTTTCCAATTAATGCACAGTAATGCACAAAAATGCACAGTATTTTCTTTTTGGTAGAATTATAACAAAATATGTAAAAGAAAATAATTTGGGCTTTCCATAATTATTAATTCCTAGCAACAAGTAACAGTTAATCTTTTCCTTCCTTCCTTCCTTCCTTCCTATTGTAACACATAAATACTCACTCACATTCACACCCACATACAACTCTCCTCCCCACTGGTGTAAACCTAAAATTATGGTCTTACCTTATTTGAAGCTTTCTCTGGTATTGTTCACCTGACACAGGCTCATCCAAAATGAGGCACACACAAAGCCATGTGTAAACACCGGTGAGATTTAATATTTACTCAGACCCAAGGTCTTCTCTGAGATGAGTTCTCCAATCCACTGTCCTGCTTTTTTGGCCTTTGCCCTAGGCTCCATGGAAAGCAGAGCTTGTCCTGGGAATTGTCTATCACATGGCTGCCCAGCCAAAAGTTCTGTGTCACTTAACAGCTATGCTGGTCTAATGGGTTTGTTGAAGAAAACAGCACCACTGTTTGATATAGTTAATTCCTGGGAAAATTACAGTAATTTTCAGTACCACATTGACTTGATATCTCTCCAAACAGCAGAACAGAGGACTAAAAAACCTAATGGCCCACAAGAGCTCAGAAGTGGTTAGTGGAAGGTTAAATGGATATTGCAACTGAGAGGACAACGCTCCTACCTCTTTCTCCCTCTGGACCCTGCTCTAGAAGCTGTTACCCAGTTGCCCAGCAACTGTTCCCTGTCTTAGTTACACCCCTTGGCTTCCAGCATTGGTGGAAAATAATAAGGCCAAAGTTCTTGATTTTAAGGAAATGTGGGGTTGCGTGAAATCAAACTCATGCTGTGAACTTCAAAGCAAACAGAGTTTAACAAATTCAGAGAAATTTTAAGTAAGATTCCAAAGCTTGAGATACTGATGGGGAAGTGAGCTTAAAGGTGGTTGAGTGATTCTAAAACAAAGAAATACCCAAAGCACAATTACAAATGATTCCATTGAGGGAAAAACCCCTCAAAGACAGCAGCAACAGAAACCACTGTGTCTGCATAAAACACTTAGTGAAGTTTCAAAGAATACGAAGGACACAAACAGGAAGTAGAAAAAGGGAGATGTCACCAAGGAAGAGTCTGTAGAGAAAAGTGAATGTGTAAGGTGTAATTTTGACAAAAAAAGTGTTAGAACAAAGTTGGGTTTTTATTTGTATGCTATTTTTACTCTAGCTACTTGCTATAGCAAGCTGGATGGACATATGAAAATAATGAAACAAATAAAAAGAACTTTTTAGATATATTTAAAACAAAAATAAAAATAATCAGTACTCCAGCTGTTCAGTGCAGACAATAAAGAGCTAATAAGAAAAAAAAAAGACAGAACTCTTAAACTCCTTTTTTAAAAAAAATATTATGAAGATGGTGATTTTGTAAGCTGGTTTAAGAAGCAGCCAGCCACCAATGTAAGAGAATTGGAACCAACATTTGATTCCTTTCCTTTCCTTTCCTTTCCTTTCCTTTCCTTTCCTTTCCTTTCCTTTCCTTTCCTTTCCTTTCCTTTCCTTTCCTTTCCTTCCCCCCTTCTCCCTTCTCCCTTCCTCCTTTCATTTCCTTTCCTCCTACTTTACAATTGAAAGCAATCCTGTATTTTTCTTAAGATTAAGAAATTTAAGATTTCTTAAATTTAGTACAAAACTAAAATTGCTCTTTAACATTATCTTTGGATCATCTGAAATATCTGATGACTGATCATTCTAAGCCACTACCAGATGGGCAACACAAATCCTTCCAGTAGTTACTGAATTCCATGCATGCCTTACCAACGGCTAAAACAGTGAGGTAAGTTATAATTCAATAACATGTGGATGGCCACAGACTCTGATGCTTATCTTAAAAGACTTAAAAGTCACATCAGATACGCAGCCTTCTGATTATCTTTGATTCACTTGAAAATTGTGTTAAAATCCTTATTACAGTACTAACATTTTTCCTCAGAGAAATCCAAGGCATGAAGTTTCTCCCATTTCTAAAACCTGCCCTGAGGAGAAATTTCACAAGCAATTATAAAGAAAAAAAGAAAATAAAAAGAAAGAGGTAAAGGTTTTCCTGTCCAATTGTGTACGACAGTGGCTCTGTTTAAGATGGCTCATGCCCTGGTAGATAAGGAAGGGCAGGAAGACCTGTCAACAGACATATTTGCCAAACATTCCACCAATAAAATCACTCATGTTGCTTGGGTTTGATTCCACCTGGACAGATTTTGCTGACGTCTTGCAAAGTCATCTGGATTTTACTTGCAGTCATGAACTTTGAAACAGTGAAACTCTGTAGAATGCAGAATCCATGATCTGGATCTTGGACCAACTGGATCCTTTGGGTAACTAGAAAGGACATGTGTGGCTTTATTTGGGAAATGCTAAGTGCTTCTCTGAAAGACAAAAATGTACTGTTTGCCTTGAAGTAACAAATAGACCACACTCCACTACAGAATCTGTAAATAAAAGAAAAAGAAAGCTGAAATCGTCTCTTTAAATCGTCTCCCACAAAAACATGTACAAATTCTGCCACAGTGCTGGAACTGCTATTGTCAACTAGCTGCCAAGTCAAGTATCTCTTTTATTGTGGCCCTGCTGCTCTTCCTAGATTTGTCTGTCCATTTTGTTGTTTTCACATCTTTTCTCTAAGGGAGGCAAGAAACAAAACAGCAGCTCATCTTCCTTTAGTGCTTATTCAACTCATTCAAAGACTGCACTGCTTGGACTTCACTGTAGCCCACACTACTACTGTTATAAAGATTTTATCATACAGAGGCAGAAAACCTGCAGTCCCTTTTTATATCATAATCGCTGAGAATTGATGTTGAAGTTTTCCTTCAATCCAAGTCTTAATGCCAACCAAATGTAGTCAAATATTATTTTCTCCTAGACCAAAATTTGGATTTTAGATCACAAATTTGGGTAAAGAACTTATCTCATATGCAATATGCTAGACATAATGTAGGTGTATTGATAAATAGCATTTCTTTCATTCTAGTAATCATGTGGCAAATTAAAAATTGCCTGTATGTGTGTGTATGTGTTTGTGTGTGTGTGTGTGTGTGTATATATATATATATATATATGTAGGTCTTTGGATATTCGGGTTTTCTCCCATGTAAAATTGGAAGTGTCTTGGTGACGTTTCGATGAAGTCTCATTCGTCATCTTCAGGCTGATGTTCTCGGCTTCGTGCTTCCAGGAGCAATGTGAGATCACAGCTGTTTCTTCCTTTCAACTGCTAGTGGGGGTGTGAGCTGATTGGGTGGGAGCTTAGCTGTGTTCTGATTGGGTGGAGGTGTGTTCTGATTGGTTAGGGGCTTGGCTGTGCTCTGATTGGATGGGGGGGTTGGTTTTGCTCTGATTGGCTGGGAGTGTGTTCTGTTTGAGTGGGGGCTTGGTTGTGCTCAGCTTAGTCTGAGTTGCAGGGGAATTTGAGCTGGTGAGCTGCGTTGTTGTTTGGCTTCAAGTTTGTGGCCGTGCGAGCTCTTCATGGTGGATGTCAGTCTGCTTCATGTATGGATTGGAGGGGTTTAAAGTGGCTAATGATGCAGCTGCGGTCTGGCTTCTGGTCCTTGGTTGTGCCTCATTATCAGTGTGGGTTTGAGTCTGCTTTCTGCGTGGATGTGTAGTGGTGACATCCTGTGTGGCTCTCGTGAGTGTGGGTTTGATGTCATTCATCGTGTTAGGGACTCATTTGTCAATAAGGGCGGGCTTCCAAATGGCTGGTAGGTGGGAGGTATCGTCTCGTTTGTTCATGCTGTGTGGGCGTTTTTCTATCTCGATGGCTTCTCTGATTATTCTGTTGTTAAAGTGTTCAGTTTTGGCGATAGTTCTGGTCTTTTTAAAGTCAATTTCATGTCCTGTGGCTTTAAGGTGTTGGACCAGGGAAGAAGTTGGTTCCTCTTTTTTGACTAAGTTCTTGTGTTCTTCAGTGCGTGCACTTATTCTGTCCGATGTATGTGGTGGGGTAGGCGGTGCATGAGATTTCATATACTCCTTGATTTTCTAACTCAATTTTTTCTTTGGGGTTCCTTAGGATGGTGGATATTTTTCGGTTTGTGCAGAATGCGTCTTGATGTTATTATGTTTGTGGAGGATTTTGCTTATTCTGTCTGTGGTGCCTTTTATGTATGGGAGGAGGGCTTTGCCATTTTCTTGTTCTCTGTCTTGGATTTTAGTGGGGGTTTCTTTTTGGATTAGGTTGGTAATCTTATTTCTTTGGAATCCATTGGATGTTAGTACATTAGTGTGAGAGTGTGTAGTTCGGTTTTTAGGTGTTGTTCGTCAGCTAAGCATTTTGTTCTCGAGATGAGTGTCTTGGCTACAGAGTTGATCTGGGCTGGGTAGTGGTGTGAGAGTGCGTGCAGATAGCGGTTTGTGTGTGTTTTCTTCTGGTAGATAGTGTGTCCTAGGGAGCCATTGGATTTCCTGTAGACTAAGACATCCAGGAAGGGAAATTGGTTGTTCGCTTCTGTTTCCATGGTGAACTGTATTTTGGGGTGTAGGCTGTTGAGGTGTGTGAGGAAGTTGTCCAGTTTTTCTTTCCCATGTGGCCAGATTATGAAGGTGTCATCTATGTATCTGAGCCAGAGTTTGGGTTTGTGATCAGATTTTTCTAGAGCTTGGGTTTCAAAGTGTTCCATATAGAGGTTGGCAATGACAGGTGAGAGGGGTGATCCCATGGGTGCTCCTTCTATTTGTTTGTATTTTTGTCTGTTATAGATGAAGTATGTGTAGGATAGGCAGTGGTTGGTCAGATCTAGGATGTGCTTGGGGGGGGGGGTTATATTTGTTTTGGATAACTGTCAAGGCTTCTTTGATTGGTACTTGGGTGAAGATGGATATGACATCAAAGCTCAATTATATATATATATGTTACAGGGCAGAATTAAGAAAAGTGGGTGTGGCTAGTTGACAAAGCCTAATGAGGCAGAAATGGGTCCATTCTAGTCTCCCACATAAACTCAAACAGATAGCATATAGCTGCTGTAATATTTAAAAAGGCCTAAAAGCTGGTGAATTGAGATTTCACCGAAAATTAGGCCATGAAACATCTTAATATACGTAGGAAAATCCCTGGCATAAAGATATATATATATATATATATATATATATATATATATATATATATATATATATATATATATATATATAAAAATTAGATTTTTATGCCGCCCTTCTCCGAAGGCTCAGGGCGGCTTACAATGTGTTAAGCAATATTTAGATTCTTACTATGTAAAATCCATCAGATGTGAATGTGTTTGAGTGTGAATGTTAATAGGAAGAATAATTACAACAAGCAAGAGAGCTTGCTGTGATTAGAAAACAGGAAACCATAAAATATCATGTCATTTCAATGCTGCGACCTCTGTATTGTTGAAATTGGCAAGCAGTTTTCAATTTACTTGTATTGTTTATTTACTTACTTTATTTTATTTACAATTTACTTGTACTTGTACTGTTAGCCACATTTTTTTCATGGACTCTTTGTTCTGAGAAAAGCAGAAAAGATACACAAACAAGTTGTTAATAGACAAAATATGATAAAGGGAAGAAGCCCTTTCTCCCCTTCATCCACATAGTATGGTAGCCTTTTTTGTACACTGTGGAAAAAACCCCAGGAATTGCTGATTATATCCTAATGAGAGATTCCTCCAGTTTAAATTAAGAAGTTTTACCCTCAGTTTACCAGGATCTTGGATCAACCATGCACTGAGTAGTGTATTGTGGACTCCATCCCAAAATGAATGTTTGGAGGCAGAACAAAGGCTCCACTTGAATCTTTTTCAATTGTCATTAAATTAAACTTAACTATACTTAGCCAGTTTATAATCTAGCCTAGTATTTTTAATTTCCCCTTTAGATACATTCAAAATATCAATCAGGTCAAAGTCTCTTAAAGAGGTAGCCAGGACTTGGGGGAAGAGGGCACATGAAACCTCGAAAACTTCTGATTGTGCACTGTTGATATAGAAGATTAGATAAATGGGCTTGATTCAGCATGCACTAGAAGAATGGGCACAATGGAAAGTATGCAAATGAAGTGTTACAATTTATTCTCTTTCATTGTGTTATTATTAAAAGTACTGCCACACTGCATGACTATGGCAGTTCTATTGTTGCTTGAAAGACGGAAGGAAGTCTGACAAATGTTGACTGAACTTGTATTAGAAATTGGTTTTGGTTTTAGACACAGGTGCAGATCTCTCTGTTTAAATGAGCTAATCCACCCATCTTCCTAGCTAATGACTTGATGTTTTCTTCAAACAAGGGACACAATGAAGATAATTATCAGATTTCTCACATGGGAATTGGGTTATGTTGCTCCACAAGATTTTATTGTTAATCAAATGAAAGATGGATCATTTGTCTGATCAAACAAAGATTATTTGTTCAATATCCCAACTGCAAATACTTTTTTTAAAAAAAAACTGAAACATTTTCATCTATTCACAAGGAATAAAAAAGAACACTTAATATGTTTACAAAGATTGAAAATATATCATTAAAGATCCCACTTTTCTCATGCAAAAAAACTCAAGTTAGTTAATGGCATGAAACACAAAATAATCAAATGTAGTAATAATACATTTTTGAGATAGTCCTGGAGAAAATAAAAACCAGCTCATTTTTGTCTTTTTTCTACCCCCCCCCCCCACTTCATCTTTTAATTTTGGAGAACAGATTCATCTTGTAAATAAAGCTTGTCTCTTACAAGAGGGGAAGATGGGAAAGACAGCCAAAGTAATGCCTGGATATTAGTATGATAAACATGAATTGTATAATATTTCCAAATAATTATGGTTAGCCATGGGATGAAATTAAGACAGAAATATTAAGGTGGAAGAAATTAAAACAGCATTGGGGAGAACATTTGCGATAAAAATTAATCTTTTGCCTACAATGTTATTGTTTCAGATAACACCTGTTTTGATAACTGATGTACCATTTAAACAATGGCAAAAAGATATATCTAAATTTATAGAGGAATGGGAAAAACACAAGTTAAATACAGTGTTAAAAGATGCATTAAAAAGAAAGGAAGATTGTGTTTACCAGATTTGAAATTGTATTTTGCTGCTTGTTGTTTGGGCCTGGATGAAATAATGGATATTGCTGAGAAACGGGACTTTTAGTGTTAGAAGTTCACAATATTAGATTCAGATGGCATGGATATTTATGGTGCAATAAAATGGAAGTTAATGTGGATTTCAGAAATCATTCTGACATACCGTATTGAAAATATGGAATAAATATAAACCCCCAGTTGTGCCCCAAACACTGTTATGGATTTCATCTCAGGAGAAAATGGAGTAAATGGTGAACTTTCCATGAACTTTCTTTTTTTCATTTTTAATAAAATCTTTATTAAGTTTTAGCAAAGCATATCAAAACCCAGAAAAAAAAAGTTTATATTTGGATTCAAGCCAAGATGCTGCTCCGAAGGGAGTCCTCAGACAATAAAGCAGCTTATTGTATGAGTATAAAGCAGTTTAACAAAAGGGAGCCTCCACATGCAGCCTTGTGACCCTATAATGCTCCATCTTGACAGCTGAGCCAATGTATCTGAAAGCATTGTGAAGCTCCTTTATGTTTTGAGGGGTTGCAGCTCTCTGAAGTTTATGGCTGGTTTCTTTCTTCCTTTGCCAAGTCTTCTGCCTTATCCTGCCTATTGGTTTCTATTTATTTTATTTATTTATTAGTTTGTCAAACATGTACAAATAGCAGGTGTAAATATAAACATGGACATGAATGAAAGAAATGAGTACAAATAAATGGGGACAGTAGGACAGGGACAGTAGGACAGGGACAGTAGGCATACTGGCTTATGCACACCCTCTTTACAGACCTCTAAGGAATGGGGTGAAGTCCATGGTAGACAGTTTAAGGTTGAAGCTGTGAGGGTTAGAGGATGTAACAATGGAGTCGGGTAGACCATTCCAGGTGTTGACCACTCTGTTGCTGAAGTCGTATTTTCTACAATTGAGTTTAGAGTGGTTTACCTTGAGTTTGTATCAATTGTTTGCCCATGTATTATTGAGGTTGAAACCATTGACAGGTAAGATGTTGTAGCAGACAATTTTGTGTACTGTACTTAGATCATACCACAGGTGGCACAGTTCCAGATTGTCCAAGCCCAAAATTTCAAGCCTGGTGGCATAAGGAATTCGATTGTGAGTAGAGGAGTGCAGTACTCTTCTTGTGAAATATCTCTGGACCTGCTCAATTGTATTAATGTCCGATATACAGTGTGGATTCCAGGCAGATGAGCTGTAATTCGAGAATTGGTCTGGCAAAGGTTTTGTATGCCCTAGTTAAGAATTCAATAAAAATACAATCTGGACTGCAGGAAAAGGCTTTGAAAGAGAAAGGTGACTTGATGGCTTTTTAATCCCTTCATGGAGCAAAATGGGTTTTCTGTTTGCTTTTGTTGCTACAGAGACTGTGGCAACTCAGAACAGAGCAGTGTGACCCTTGCTCAGCATTACAAGGTCAACAAATTTGGAAACAATTGCTGAATGTCTTCAAACTCTTTTCAGGGATTGGGGAGTAGAAACAATAAAAGAGATGGAAGTACTCAAATTCAGAGCAAGGAGCAACGAAAACAGTAACAGAGATTATTGAATAGTTACTCCTCCAAGACTTGCATACAAGAGACTGGAGATGAATGTACTAAACAGAGGGCAAGGCACCTTTGAGTAATAACCACAATACTGTAAAAAAAAAACCCAACAACAATCCCACCTTGCTTCAGTTAGATGCTGATTTCAGTTTCTCAGACTGACTTGAATGTCACTGGGCAGAACCGTACTGCAATTACTCATGAGACCGTTTTTATAACAGTTTCATAAGCAATTTTTATCTGTTCTGCTACATTTTTGGCAGAAAAACAGGCCACACTTTACATTGTTCAACCTTTATAGGGTGCAGGGATCATGGTGGTAATATGATAGCACCAAAAAAAAACCCCAAGGATGACCTTTTTTTTTAGTTTTGGGGTTTTGGGGGTATCTGTGAACATCACACATTTCACTAAGAAAAGATGAAAAATAATGCATCTGAAGTTTGGCGGTTCATGAACGGTTCAACACATGGTTCATGAGTTGTCTGATTTCCGATATAGGAAAAGTTCTTCAAGAAATAATCAGGCCTTGATATTTGTACTGAAAATGAAACTTTGAGCTGAGGCCACAAACTAACAAGAATCTATCTTTCAATTTACTCTTTGGATTGTTTCCTGTCTGATTGAGCATCTAGAAGATTTTGCTAGCATGAGATTACATATGGCACAGGGGTGGGTTCTACTTACCTTTACTATGATTTGCAACGGGGCCGCATGCATGTGCATTCGTCATCATGCATTCTGATGATGTTGGGCTCGGTGGGCAGATCCTCCCTCCGGTTTTACTACCGGTTCTATAGAACCAGTCTGAACCGGGGGCAACCCACCACTGATATGGTGGTCTAGGACAAAAAGCAGTGTTTTCCTTCTTCCTTCTAAAAACTGTAGACATTTACTTGAGGTAAAACAGCATTGTCAAAGCTATATTCCACTTCTCCATGTAACACAAGAAGCTGATTTCAAATCAGCTGCATTAAATAACCCCATCCCCAGCAAAGGATACACATGCAATGGTCAATGAATGCAAAAATAATGGAAATTAGCCATGGTACCAATTAGCAGATTTGTTATACCTAAGAGCCAAAACATAAATTGATCCCAAAGCATGAAAAGCAGAATTTGGATCTGAATTTGCAAGATATATTTTTGATGGAGATGCCTAATGTACAGGTACTCCTCAATTTACAACCATTCATTTAGTGACCTTTTGAAGATACAACAGCACTGAAAAAAATAATTTGCAACCAGTCCTCACACTTACAACCATTGCAGTGTCCCTCGCAGCATCCCCTTGCTTATTAACTGAAATCTTGGCCCCCAACTGTGGTTGTAAGTCAAGGGCTACTTGTATTACCACATCAATAAAAAGGGAATAAAAATAAAAAGAAACTAATCAAAATCAACACCAGGAGCTTGTATTAAAGCTCTTGTTGGGTGAAATTGTACATTTTTCACTTGGCAGTGCTCCAATTTCAGAGCAAAATTTAGTGATGTGAGATTTTGGGTTGTGAAAAAATATCTTTGGAGGCACTTAAACTTGGGTCTAGGACAATTCACCATGGCAACTCACCACGGTCAACTTGCCAAAGCTGTCTTGCCCTGGCTGACTCATTCTGGTTTATTCGCTCCAGCTAACTCACTGTGGGACAACTTGCAACAGCCAACTCACCAGGGGATAACTCGCTGCAGGATAGTACAATGTGGGATAATTCAAGAGAGGGGCAAGTAAATTGCGGTTGTCTTGCTTTAAATTTGAATCTTCTCAAGTTAGAAGTCCTTGAGACTGGGGTAAGCTGCAATTCTATTTGCCCCTCTCTTGAGTTACTCCACATTGAATGAGTTGTTCCGTGGTGAGTTACCTGTGCGAGTTGTGTCATTCTACTTAAACTTTTCAGGTCAAGTTTCTCCCCCCCCCCAAGTTTTTTATTTTATATTATTTATATATATCAATGCGTGAATAGTATGATACCTGGATATCATATATTTTAATACAAATAGACATAATATTATTACTCATAGTTATTACATTTCATTTTCATTGTTTCATGTTGTTTATACATATCTAATACTACCGCCTTTCAATTTCTAAACCTTCCTCTTATTTCTATCATTATTTTAACTTTTTTTCATGTTACTTTAATATTCAAAGATGTTTCTTTTCTGTCTTCCATATTTCACCTGCTTTGTTATTCAAATTTCCCTTATTTAACTCTTCACATCTATTTATATTAAAGTTTCATCCTTGACTTCCGGTGGCGTCCTCGTCGTCGCTGGAAAGCTTTTTTTATAGCCGCCGGCTTTGCCAATTGTCAGAGCCGCTTTGCGATCCGCAAGCGGCTTGAAAATCCTCCCTTCGGGCTGGAAGGGAGGACAGAGCCGGTGGGCACAGGTTGAGCCCCCAGAATCACTGCCAGGGTGGTTTTCTTGCCCTGGAAAGCGTTCTGTGCGAGGGCTCCCTTTCTAGCCCACCGAAGCTCCGATCAGCGAGGGACCTCTGTCTTCAGATGGAGCGAGATGACGAGAGCAACTCCACTATTTATAATCCACAGCTCTTCTGTAACTAAAGAATTTGGTGAGATCTGGACTTTTTTCTAACAACTTAAGTATTTTTAAAGAATTTTTTAAAATTATTAGTGTAAGTCTCTGAGTGAAAGTGACTGGAAAATGGCGGTTGGCTAAAGCGGAGGAAGTGAAAGTGAAAAGAGAAAGTGCTAATTATCAGTTTGCCTGCCAGTAATTGAAAGCAACATACTTGCAAGAATTTAAATTGGAAAATATAAGTGATTTGATTCCTTTTCTGCAAAACTGGGGAGGACAGGAAAAGGAGGAAGATTTTCTTTTTTTCAGAAGCTAAAATCCTGTTCTGGCATGGCTTCAAAAAAAGTGGGGGGAGATTCCCCCACACACCAGACAAAGGAAAAGTCAGCCAAACTACCAGCACCAGCTCAGAGTCAGATTCAAGAAAGTGGGACTGAGGAATTGAAAGCTTTTATACTGAACATACATAAGTCACTAGGAGAGCTTTCTGGAAAAATAAGTAAAATGGATGAACAGATGGGAAAAAATCAAACGGAAATGAAGGAGTGGGTTAAGGAAAAAACTGACAAGTTAAATCAGAATGTAGCCAATGTAGCTGCTGCTTTTACAGATGCTTTGTTGGTGGTGGAAAGAAAAGTGGATGATTTAAATCTTGAAGTGGAATCTAACAAGAAGGATGCAAATGAAAAAATCTTTAAAGTTGAGGTGAAAAATCAGAAATTAGAGGATGAAATCACGATGATACAATTTCGGACCATGGAGTTTGCTTTAAGACTGAGAGGTTTTAGAGAGAATGCTAGAGAAAATTTGAGGGCAACTTGTGTGGAAATATTGGCTAAGATTTTAAACACAGAACCTGAATCAATTGCTAACAGAGTTGATAAGATTTACAGGGTTAACTCTCGTTTGGCAAGACAAAGGAATTTGCCTAGAGATGTAGTGATTTATTTTACTGATAGAAGGCTGAGAAATGACATTTTGCAAAGCTCTTTCCACACCACTGTTCAACATGATGGTAGCCAAATTGGTGTTTTTAAAGAGTTACCACCGAAGATGTTAAGAGATCAGAAAGACTATGGTTTTTGGTAAATGAACTGAAAAAGCGTCAGATTCCATTCAGATGGGATGCTCCTGTTGGCATTATTTTGAGATATGAGGATGTAAGATACCGTATTAACTCGCTGGAAAAAGCAGAATATTTTTACAACAATGTTCTTAAAAAAACTTCAACACCCCCATGCTCATCTACACTTCTATCTGTAGAAGAAATTTCTAAAGACAAGGACTTTGAAGAGGGGATTCAAGAACTGATTAACCAAAAAGAACGACAGGCAATTCGAGAAACAGCAAGGGAAGAAATTTTATGAACAGTAGGTGGTCTCTCAGAGGATTTTTTTGCAGATTTTTCAGAGCCTAAAACAAAGCAGTCTAGAGCTACAAGAGAGGAGGATGTGGACCTTGATTTGTGGTCGCAGGAACCGAAAGATCAACGTATAACTCGTGCAGCAGAGAAGCAAAGACTAGAGAAACAACAGCAACAGAGGTCCATGATGCCACAAGAAGAGAAGGGAGTAAATGGGAAGATACAGAAATCTGAAGCAGTGGGAGGAGCGAGACCAAAGACATCTGCTGTGGAACAGGGTCTTAGGCAAGTGCTCAAATCGCTTCATGAATCCCCAAATGACGATTAGATTTTTATCATGGAACGTGAACGGTTTGAACCCACCACAGAAAAGAAGGAAAATATTTCATTATTTGAACCAGTATAAAAATGATGTTGTTTGTTTGCAAGAAACTCATATTAGAACCCAGGACCAAAATTTTTTAACAAATTCAAAACTTGGACTACATTTTATATCTTCTAGCTCTGTGAAAAGGAACGGAATAGTTTTGTATATTTCTAAAAGAATACCAGCCAAATTGGTAGAAATGGATGATGAAGGAAGATATATCGCAGTTGAAATAAATATACAGAATGTCTTGATGCTTCTTATTGGAATTTACGCCCCAAACCAACAGCAGGAAATTTTTTATAAATTATTGAATACTAAAATATTGCAGTGGAATTATAAGTCTTTTCTGATTATGGGAGATTGGAACGGAGTGATTGACACAACTCTTGATAAGAAGACTCTGGCCAAGAGGGGGAATAAATTACCACAGACATTCTTTGCATTGAAAGAAGAATTAGAATTGAAGGATGTATGGAGAATCCACCATCTGAAGGAATTAGATTTTACATTTTTTTCTGCTAGACATAAATCCTTTTCTAGGATTGATTTCATGCTGGTTACTTCTGACTTACTTACTAAAGTGGTTAAGACTAAAATGTTTCCTAGAACTTTAACGGATTATAGTCCGGTATGGATGGAGATGGACTTTGGTAAGAGGGAGAGAAGATCTTGGAGAATGAATGAGAATTTATTTAGATATGAGAAGAATATTCTGGAACTTAAAAAACATGTTAACGAATTTTTTCAAATTAATTTGAATAAGGGTACACCTATTGAAATTGTCTGGGATGCAAGTAAGGCCTATATGAGAGGTGTACTAATTTATATGAACTCTAAGTATAGGTCAACACAACAAAAGACAAGAATAGAATTGGAGTCAGAAATAAAGGAAAAAGAACTGCTTATAAAAAACCCGACTGATGAGAAATTACAACAAACTATAAAACTTTTGAAAGATCAATTTCAAATATTAATGGCTGATCAGACGGCAACCAAACTGCAATTTGCTAAACACAATACTTTTTGCAATGCTAATAAACCTGGTAGATGGTTGGCCTATACTTTGAGAAAGCAACAAAGCTCACGTATAATAAATACTATTGAGTATAAAGGTAAACAAGTTTTTCAACAGAACTTAATACATCAAGCTTTTTTAGATTATTATTCCAAATTATATCATGCTGATAATATTAAAAAGGATCTTATTGATGAATATCTGGACAAGAAGAGGATTACAAAAATTTCAAGTGCACAAAATGATAGATTGAATCAACTTATAACATGTGAAGAGATTCTATTTGCAATAAAACAATTGAAACTAGCCAAAGCTCCTGGGACGGATGGACTGACAGCAGTATATTATAAAACTTTACAATCAGAATTGGTTGAGCATCTTAAAGACTTGTTTCGTAGCATACAGCAGGGGGGTAAAATACCCCCCTCATGGAAGACGGCTTTTATTTCACTGATACCAAAGGAAGAGGATTCTACAAAACCAGAAAATTTTAGACCAATATCTCTCCTGAACATGGATTATAAAATTTTTGCAAAAGTATTAGCCAACAGACTGATGCCAGTTATCCAAGATGTGATTCACGATGATCAAGCAGGTTTTATAGAAGGCAGACATATGAAGGACAATGTGAGGCAACTTATAGACTTATTGGAATATCTTGAAAAGAATAAAGAGATCCCTGCGGTGCTGGTGTTTTTGGATGCGGAAAAGGTCTTTGATCGAGTTAACTGGGATTTTCTAAAAAAGACTTTGCAGAAAATGGATTTTGGGGACCAGTTTATACAAGCGATTTCAGCAATTTATCAAGAACAGACTGCACAAATTGTCATAAATGGGAGTTTAACTACTAACTTTTATATTCAGAAAGGAACTAGACAAGGTTGTCCGTTATCCCCATTATTGTTTATTCTAACTTTAGAAGTGTTGTTGAATTCTCTACAGGACTCTAACAATTTGAATGGAATAGTTGTAAAGCAAAAAGATTACAGAACAAAAGCATTCGCAGATGATCTGCTTGTTACCCTAACACGACCCTTGGAATCAATCATACAGATGAAAAACATTATAGAGGAATACGGTTTGGTCTCAGGCTTTAGTCTGAACCAGAAAAAGACCAAGATGGTAGTTAAAAATATGTTGGAACCACAAAGGAGTGAACTGGAAAGGTTGGCTGGTTTTGAAATAGCTACAAAGGTGAAATATCTAGGAGTTCAGGTTGCAGCTTCTAATATTAAACTTTTTCAAAATAACTACGAGGAATTGTGGTACAAGATTCAAAAGGACCTTGAAACCTGGAAGAAACTGCAACTATCTTTACTTGGCAGAATAGCAGTTATTAAGATGAACGTTCTACCTAGATTTCTGTTTTTATTTCAAATGATTCCGGTGCTCAAAAGTGATAAGATATTGATGGAATGGCAAGCAAGTCTAAACAAATTTATTTGGAATGGGAAAAAACCAAGAGTTAAACTTAAAATCATGCAGGATGTTCGTGAAAGAGGTGGCCTCAAAGTTCCAAATTTACGTTTATATTATGAGGCAGCAGTGCTGACACAAGTGGGTGATTGGTTTGGTATAACAAAAATAGAAATTTTGAATATTGAAGGCCACGACTTGGAATTTGGTTGGCATGCATACTTATTTTATGAAGATAAGTTGGATAAGCTTTTTAAAAGCCATATTTTGAGACATGCTTTGATGAGAGTTTGGAAGAAGCACCAGCTTCAATTGGATTATAAAATACCTTTGTGGTTGGATCTTGGGCAGATTATGCCAAATATAAAGTCACTCAGGAGGATTCTATACAAAGAGATGCTTTTTAATGATGGGGGCAGATGGAGTTTGAAACCTTTGAATACTCTGTTGGAAGAAGGGAGGAATTTAACTTGGTTGCAGTATCTTCGACTTCAAGTGAGATGGAGAGAAGATCAGAAAATTGGACTAATGTTACATGAAGAAGATTTGGTGACCCAGATAAAATGTAAAGGGCCGATGCATATTAAGCGAGTGTACAATTTATTGTTAGAAAGAGATTCAGAGGGTGAATTAGTTAAAGATTGTATGATAAAATGGGCACAAAATTTTGCAGAACCAGTGATGTTGGAAACATGGGAAAAGATCTGGATCCAGAATGTCAAATTTACACAAGCACAGAACTTGAGGGAAAATTTTTATAAGATGTTTTATAGATGGCATTTAGATCCCAAAAAAATATCATGTATGTATCCAAATGTTCAACCTAAATGTTGGAGGTGTGATTGTTTGGATGCAACATATTTTCATATTTGGTGGACCTGCAGAAAACTGAAAGCATTTTGGATTAAACTTTGGTGGGTTATGCAGAATGTTTTGAAGAAGAAGCTTGAATTTTCTCCTCAGCTTTTTTTGTTGGGGATAGTTAAGGATTGCTCACAGACAGAAACGAGATTGATTTTACATATGATTACTGCAGCTAGATTATTGATTGGTCAATACTGGAAAAAAGATAGTGTACTTACTATAGAGGAATGGATATTGAAGATGTCCAATTTTGCAGAAATGGCTAAGATTTCTGCATACCTAAAAGACAGGACTCATGAAGCCTTTGTTAGGGAGTGGAAGAAATGGGTAGAGTATGTGCGGAATAAATATCAAAGTAAGAAGTTTCAACTAGTGTTGGATTTATAACTATACCTATTAATTATTATTGATTAATTATTTTATTAATATTCAAATTTATATTTTTATTATGTTATACACTTATATTATACTATTTAGATAATTTAAAATGTTAAAAATAAGTCTATACATTTGATAGATCAGCTTTATTTTATCTAATTTTTTTTAAAAAAAAATTATGAGGTATTATTTGGATTTTATATTTTTTTAAAAAATAATATCATTAAGACTTAATATTTGGAATTATATTTAATGTCAAACATTTATATTATATTATTATTTTAAAATTTATGATGCTCAAAATTAGTTTTTTATATAGTTGTTATTTATGTTATATTTGTTTGATAGCTGTAAGTTTTTATAAATGATCTATGGTTTTTATATATTAGAATTAAGGGGGTAGAAGAGGATGTTAGAAGTTTAGATTAATTTTCTTATTACTGAATGTTAAATTTATTGTATTTATTATATACTTTTAGCTGGATCTCACCAAAAATATTTTTTTATGTATGATGCTGATTGATATATATGATTGGTTAATAGTGGAAGTCAGAGGGGGAAGGGGGGAGGGATAGGGAGGGAAAGGGAGGGGGTGGTAGTTGGGTGGGGGGATTGGCGGGGGGAAAGGGGTATAAAAATTGTATTGTAAAACTTTTTCAATAAAAAAAAAGTTTCATCCTTCATTCTTTCTTTGTTCAGTGTTTCAATGTACACTTCTAATACCAATCACAATCATTTAAATATATAGAGTAAATCTATTAATGTTCTTTCCAATTATCCAATTCGTAGTAGTAATTCTACAATTAATACACATGCTTACATTAAAATATATTTTTTCATTATCTAATCACCCATTGTTTAATTTTATCATTTCACTGCTAATCATAATATTTTTATGCATGTTTAACAATATCAACATTCAATCTCTAATTTTCCAATTAATGCTTAATTCTTATTCATAGGTTTCATATTTCACTCTTCATATCTATTTATATTAAAATATTATTCTAGTGTCTATCACACTACATACAAAATAATTATCCAGTCTATATAGTTCTAATATCAATGCACATGCTTTTGTTAAAATGTTTTTTTTAAAAAAATTGATTTATATGCCACCCTTCTCTGGAGACCCAGGGCGGCTTACAATGCGTTAAGCAATAGCCTTCATACTTTTGTATATTTTATACAAAGTCAGCTTATTGCCCACACAATAAGCTGACTCCTCAATTTACCCACCTTAGAAAGGATGGAAGGCTGAGTAGACCTTGAGCCTGGGGAGTTTCGAACTGGTGTAATTGCAGGCAGTTGGATGTTAAATGCTACCTTTAGTAGGAGGCATTAGCCTCCTATGTCACTCAGGCTCATGTTCATGTAGGACTTTCTCTCTCTTTTTTCTATCCATCATCTCTTGCCGACATCGGTACTGCTAAGTCCTCAGACATACGACACATCGTTCCCATTGGCTAAGATGCGCCCAGAAATGGCAGGAGAATTCCAGCAGCCTGATTGGCTGAGCGGTTTGACAGCTAGTGTATAAATAGCTGAGTTGCTGTTCTAGTTCTGAAGCTGTTTTGTTAGCTGTTAGCAATAAACCCTTGTTCCTTTACACCTGTCTCGCCTCAGTTACTGCCCACCGTCGCTCTACAGAGCACTGGCGACGAAGGTGGGATTCTGGGCGCATCTTAGCCAATGGGAATGATGTGTCATATGTCTGAGGACTTAGCAGGTACTCTAAGTCTTATTTTTTTGACTTGCCTCCCATATTCTTCTCTTAAGTCTTTTACTCCAACTACTTTTAGATCTGCATTCTGACTGTGCAATCTAACTTTTTCCCCCTCTCTCCCCTTTCCCACTGTCTAGTTGGAGGAGCTGCTGGCTGTGAGTGGGGGAGACAGAGAGGGAGTACAGAGGACAAAGGTAGTGGCCTGCGCACCTAATAGCGCATGAATCATATAACTATAAACCAAAAATAGAAATAATACATTCAGGGCTAGTGTGCTTGAGATTGTGATTTTATTTTATTTCAAAATGACTGGCTTAATTCAGTGCAATACTTGTTTTGAACCATAAACACAAAACTTTCACTGTGTCCCAGCATAACAGATACAGTGCCCTTGCTAACCTTTATAGGAACACTAAAGTAACAGGTCAAGGTAATTGTGATAATGATAACTCAAATAAGCAGGGGATCGTGATCTGAGATGAAGAACTTATTTTGGAAAGGGGAAAGTGTGAATCAGGTACTACACATCACTCACACAAAAAGAGCAAAATATCTAAAAAGAGAAGCCACCTTCTGGTTGGTGATTCAATTGTAAGGGATGTAAATTTAGGAAAGGATATGGAGGTTTTGAAAGAGGTCAGGTGTCTGCCAGGTGCTACTGCCAGCAGAGACAAGAGGCGTATTCTTAAGATAGTCAAGAATGCCAGTAAGGACTGTGATGTTGATGCTACTATACATCTTGGCACAAATGACCTGTCCCAAAGAGATATAATTTCTGTGCAGACTGATTTCCAGAGCTTGGGGTATGAACTTAGTAGTATAGGTTGTAGGCTTATCTTTTCAGAGGTTTTACCAGTATATAAGGAACAAAAAGGGAAAGGCCGGTGTATAGCAGAGTTTAATATGTGGCTAGAGGAGTGGTATAAATGGGAAGGCTTTTGTTTTATTAGTCATCATGTCTGCAGCTGGTCCAATGAAAAACTGTACAAAAGAGATGGTTTGCATCCATCAAAGAAAGAAACTGAGTTACTTGGCATTAAATTCACAGTTTTTCTGGTAAACATTTAAACTGAACAGCAGGGACAGAGAATTAATTGATATGGAACATTTCTGTCCCCAGCATTCTAAAATTAATAGGGTTATCAGTGCATGTAACATACATGTTTGTGTGGGTAAGATTATCAACCTTGCTGTCAAGCAAAACCAAGCAGTTAATAGTGAGTGCCATACCATGGGCACTAATCAAACAAGTGGCAAGAAAGTAGGGGTAGTCAAGCATAACACAGGTTATGTAGAGAGTAAACACAGGGTCAATCAAAATGGACTCAAATGTCTATACACCAAGGCACAGAGTATGTGGAATAGTATAAATAATATAACCTTTATTGCAGTGGTGAAATGTAAAATTTGTTACTGCCGATTCTGTGGGTGTGGCTTGGTGGAGGGAGTAATGTGACTGGGTGGGCGTGGCCAATTTTTTTTTTTTACTTTTAAAATCATTTTTTCTATAACCTCTTCGGCGAAGAGGTTGTAAAAAAATGCTTTCAAAAGACTCTGATGATCCCAGCTGAGCCGCGCAATCATCAGAGGCTTTTTTCTTGTACTTTTAAAAGCATTTTTTTTGGCTGAAGAGGTTGTAGAAAAAATGCTTTTAAAAGTTAAAAAAAAAGCCTCTGATGATTGTGCAGCTCAGCTGGGCATGGGGGCCGGGGGGCAGGGATTTTTGTTATTGGTTCTTCGAACCACCCACCTCCATCGCTACCGGATTGGGCGATCCGATCTGAACTGGGAGCATTTCACCCCTGTTTTATTATCATTGTACATCATATATGCAAAGAAATTGGTTTTAGTCTCACTGATTATAATCCATGACAAAAAATACAAACCACATAAATAGTATAACAAATAATCCCTCTGCAAGTAATTAGGGGGGGAAAAAGAAAAAGAAAGAAAAAGAAAAACTAGTTATACATTTCCACATGTGCATGTGCGTGGCGTGATTGTGGTTGTGTTTAAGAGTCTGACAGCCCAAGGATAGAAACTATTTTTAAATCTATTTGTTCGGCTGGCTATGCTTCGATATCTTCTGCCTGATGGTAGAAATGCAAAGAGACACTAACCAGGGTGAATTAGAAATTCAAGTAAATGAGGGCAGATAGGATATTGTTGCCATTACGGAAACTTGGTGGGATGAAACCCACAAATGGAACATACAGCTAGAGTGATTTAAATTATTTAAAAGAAATAGACCAAATAAAAGAGGAGGTGGAGTTGCACTATGTATAACAAATAACTACATCTCTACAGAAATAGAGCACAACAATGATGGAATTTATCTTGAATGCATTTGAATCAATATTAAAATGACATTGCCATACATGTATACTATAGGCCACCCAACCAAACTGAGGAAATAGATGAACTTTTTGCTAGTCAGCTAACTAAGGTATGTAGGAAGCACATCACAATAGTAATGGGAGATTTTAACTACCCTGACATCAACTGGGAGACAAACACTTTCTTCCCTATTTTAACTTGTGTTCCTAATCTGATTTTTGTGGTGCTGTTTTTGATAGGTTGGACTGTTTTTTCCCTTTGTGTAAAGACAGGTGCAAAAAACAAGTTAAATAGTTCTGCTTTCTCCCTGTTACTTGTCACCTTCTTGCCACTTTCTCCCAGCAATGGACCAATTGTTTCCTTACATTTTCATCTTTTCTTTTTATGTACACAGACCATATGCACCAAAGACAAATTCCTTGTGTGTCCAATCACACTTGGCCAATAAAGAATTCTATTCTATTCTATTCTATTCTATTCTATTCTATTCTATTCTATTCTATTCTATTCTATTCTATTCTATTCTATTCTATTCTATTCTATTCTATTCTATGATAAAGTGACAAAATTAGGGGACCAGAGGAATGCTGTTGATATAATTTGCTTGGACTTCAGTAAGGCATTTGACAGAGTAGACTATAATCTACTACTAGATAAAGTAGAAAAATGTGGGTTAGACAGCATCACCACCAGATGGATTCGTCACTGGCTGACCAACTGCACTCAACATGTAGTCCTCAATGGAACTGCATCTACATGGAGGGAAGTATGCAGTAGAGTACTCCAGGGTTCTGTTTTAGGCCCAGTGCTCTTCAACCTCTTCATCAATGATTTGGATGAGAGAACTCATCAAATTTGCAGATGACACCAGGCTGGCAGGAATAGCCCACACTCAGAAGATAGGCTTAAGATACAGAAGGATCTTGACAGACTTGAACATTGGGCGCTATCTTACAAAATGGAATTCAGTGGTGAAAAAAGTAAGGTTCTACATTTAGGCAAGAAAAACAAAATGCACAGGTACAGTATATGTGGAACCTTGCTCAATAGTAGTAACTGTAAGAGTGATCTTGGAGTCCTAGTGGACAACCATTTAAATATGAGCTAGCAATCTGCCAAAAAGGCCAACACAGTTCTAGGCTGCATAAACAAGGATAAAATCATGATCATGTGAAGTGTTAATACCACTTTATAATGCCTTAGTAAGGCCACACTTGGCATACTGCATCCAGTTTTGGTCGCCATGATGTAAAAAAAGATGTGGAGTCTCTAGAAAGAGTGCAGAGAAGAGCAACAAAGATGATTAGGGGACTGGAGGCTAAAACATGAAAAACGGTTGCAGGAACTGGATACATTTAGTTTATTGAAAAGAAGGACTAGGGGAGACATAATAGCAGTGTTCCAATATCTCAGGGGCTGCCACAAAGAAGAGTCAAGCTATTCTCAAAAGCACTTGAGGGTAGGACAAGAAGCAATGGGTGGAAAGTAATCAAGGAGAGAAGGAGAGAAGCAACTTAGAACTAAGGAGAAATTTTCTGATAGTTAGAAAAATTAATCAGTGGAACAATTTGCCTCCAGAGGTTGTAAATGCTCCAAAACTGGAAATTTTTAAGAAGATAACCATTGGATAACCATTTGTCTGAAGTGGTGTAGGATGTCCTGCCTGGGCAGGGTATTGGACTAGAAGATCTCCAAGGTCCCTTTGAACCTCTTCTCTTCTCTTCTCTTCTCTTCTCTTCTCTTCTCTTCTCTTCTCTTCTCTTCTCTTCTCTTCTCTTCTCTTCCCTTCCCTTCCCTTCCCTTCCCTTCCCTTCCCTTCCCTTCCCTTCCCTTCCCTTCCCTTCCATTCCATTCCATTCCATTCCATTCTATTCTATTCTATTCTATTCTATTCTATTCTATTCCATTCTTAAAGCTATCTGTTCTAACCCCTATCTCCTTTCCCGAGATGTCTTCCTATTTCTCCCATTCCCTTTTTAACGCTTTTAAAATATTTTCCTCCTGTTTGAATTCATTAGTCATTATTAATTTTGATGGTATCTCCTTGTTGTCTTCTTTTCAGTTGTTTCTCAGTTCTGCTTTCCCCTCCATTCCTTCTGGTGGCTCATTCTTTCCTGATTATCCTGGTCTTTGCTCATTGTCCCTTGTATAATATTTTCCAGTTTTTGATCTATGCCATCAAATAATTTCACCATCACCTTATGTTGTTCCTGTATAAAGTCCTTAATGCTTTGAAACATCAGCTACATTTCATTTAAAATTTCACTCACTTCTCCTTGTGTTGTGTCTTCTTTTGTTTAAAAGGTCCCACTTTTAGCCTGTGGTCCAGGAATCATTCATTCAAAACTGAGATAACACAAATCACAATTTTTAATATCGCATAAATAATCAGTCAAATACATTTAAATAAACCAGGGGGTTGTCCAGGTCTCCTCAAATTCAGGGGTCTTTTACTTAAAGTCCATGTATGTATGTATGTATGTATGTGTATATATATATATATGGACTTGTGTGTGTGTGTGTGTGTATGTGTTTTCATGTATATACATATATATACATACATACATACATACATATATATATATATATATTTGTTTGTTTTCTGAGGTTTTTGCGGGTGTTTGTATGTAGGTCTTTGGTTATTCTTTTGGATATATATATATATATATATATATCTCCTTGGAGTCAAATTTTAACTGAAAATATTCTCTTACCCAGTTCACACACTATTCACCAAAATCTGCACCTGCACAGTGCTTAGATGTTTGTTGGCTGTCCCAGCTTCGTGGCAGCCATCATAGATTGCCTCTTCTCACCGTGGCATAGTGGGACAAAACCCCCGGGGTTCAGCAGGAGAGTTGTGATCTTTCCTGAGACCTCTCAGAGTGTCCCTCCTTAGCTTTGCTACAAGGCGGCTTTGGATCCTTTCGGAGCCCACAAAAAGGGAGAAGCCAGCATAGGAATGTAGAGGTCCGTTTCTTGTGACAGGTGGTTCTGTGACATCAGCTGGAAGTCAGCCAGCCAGGTTTCTCTGAATGACATCCCTATAAAGTATGAAATCTTCTATCCATTCTTTTATTAGAAATCATTTCAAAAGAATGGAGATCTATTTCTGCTTCCTTGACTGGAACAAGTGAATGATATATATAAAGAAACTATATTGCTCTCAAAAAAGGCTTCCCATCATGGCCTTAGACAGAATGATGACTGTAATGTCTCTGAAGATCCCGCAAGGACAGATAGGCTTCTGAAGAACTGGGGATCTGGTTGGAGGATGCAGTTCTGCAGATATTATTGGATTGGCCTTGATTTGAAAACATGAACCTGTTATTTACCATAACATTGTTAGATAAGTCTTCATTTCTGAGTAATTCTCTTCCATCAGTATTGTGGGTAGATAATTTTGGCTGATGATTTGAATCATCTATGGAATACTGCTCAGGGGATTTTGAAGACAAGACAAGAGGAATTCTCTCTTCTGTGTTCTCATTCTGTTCTACCAGTGATGCTATTGGGAAGTCACCCCCTGATGGAAGACTGCCTCTTGAATAATCTTGAAGAAAAGCATCAGTTTCCTGGTTACTCATGAAGTTGGTAGATGATGAGACATTGTGATTTGCTTCATGCAGCTCTTTGTGGAAATAGGAATTACTATCTTCACTACAAGTCTGAGCATCATAAGTAAAATACACCTTGCAGGAATCAATCTCAAGGGAATCAAGATGATGGAAAAAGAAATAGCCACGGTTCGTAAAGCAGCTGCCTGAGGATTGTCCACTGGTCTCTGTTATGTTCTCAATATTTGTGAAGTATTCCTTAGGAGGGAGAAGGTAGGACTTCTTGCTACAACTTTGAATTATCTCTAACATAGAGACATTGGGATCTTCAGCTGTAATATGGAAGGAAGTAATTGATGCTGGGGAGGACAACCACTTCTGCTGGTAGGAAAAGTACAGAAAGGGGGATTAGTATTCAAAATAAGCTGCAGTGCAGACTTCATACCTTAACATATAGATATTCAAGAAATTTTGTCCTATTTCCACAAGCAATTGACCTGTAACCTATCTGTCTGGTATATTTCATAGATAATAACATCTTATGCCATATTCCCTAGAGCAGGGCTGTCAAACTCGCAACCCATGGGCCGGATGCATCATGCGCTGGCCACGCCCAAACCCAATTTAGCAAAGGGGAAAAAGTCCCGATATATCATGTGATGCCGCCGTGACGATGTGAGTTTGACGCCCCTCCCCTAGAGCATTCTATTCCAGCCTAGTGTCTTCCAGATATTTTGATCCCAACTAGCATGGTCATAACTAGAAGATACTGGAATGGAGAAGAGTAAAATAGCACAACTTTGTATTTGAAATTTAAGTTTAAGTTTACTACAAGAAACTGTTCAAGTGACCATTAAGGAAATGCATAGGAAATAAGAATAGGAAGGAATTCAAGGTGGCTGGACTTATAGTAGATCTCTTGAAAGTGTGAAGGGACTTGTGACTTATAACATATTTGACCCTTTCCTCGGGCTCAGCCTTATCATCTCCTACAATCTCTTTCTTCTAAAAGTGAAGCGACTTCACTCCCCTCTACAGCCTCTTTGACACTTCTAAAATTCATCTTCTGAAAGCCAGTAATAACTGATAGAGGCTAAGAGGTGATGGGAAATTCTTAATAACTTTTTCCTAAATCAAATGGCGCTTCCTTTATTACACCAAGGCAGATAAAAGGAAGCATTTTTACCCTCACTGTGAATGGATGTTCTTACTGTGATAACTGCTATATAGGGCATTAACTTTATTCTTCTCTCTTCTCATTGACATCTATACATAGGATGCTCCCTAGAGTTTTAAAGTTTCCTAAACCTTAAACCAAACTAAAATATATGAATTAAATGATTTGCAAAAAAAGGTGTAGCTGATAATTTTGGGCACATTTAAATAAATTAATGCATTTTTAAATAAATATGCAGAACAGATTTTAAGTAGGTTGCTCACATTTATTCTGCAAGTATGGGTAGATATCTTAATATACCCCCATTACCCTTTTATTTTGCGTACTTGCAAAGGAACACATTGTGAAATTAGCTTCTAATCCATTTAGAAAAATAAAAACTGTTTGTGATGCAGATGTACTGCATAATGATGACATTTTTAAAAAATCACCTTTTAGAATTGTCTATGCATTCTAACCAGTGTGGGTTGCTATCGGTCCAGATCTTGCGAACTGGTAGTAACAGCAGTGGGAGGCTCCACCTACCCACCCTCCCGGATGTCATCACAGATGCTCTGCACATACACAGAAGCACTGCACGCGAGCAAAGCATGCGTGCACACATGTGGGCTCCTGTTGTAAACCGGTAGCAAAGGTAACTGGAATCCACCCCTGATTCTAAAAGCTACCTTAGGGCCTTTAACTTTATTGAAGTGGGGATGGTGGTTTACTTTATTCTTCATCTAAGTCAGGGGTGTCAAGCTTATGGCCCGCTGGCCGAATGTGTTACATGCTGGCCACACCAACCCTTGTTTTAGCAAAGGGGGGAAAAAGCCATGATATGTCATGTGACGCCGCCATGACAACGCAAGTTTGACACCCCTGATCTAAGCACTAAATGTTATTTGAATAGTGTTGTTGGCAAGGAGGGGAGACCATTTTCCTTTTTTTGTCAGTTTTGTCTCAGAAGAAAAAAATTTCAAAGGTTAAACATTTCCTATTACTTTGATAAAAACTAAAAACAGCAGCATTGGCTTCCCAGGTTAGTTTATTTTTGTTATATTTTTTCAGCCAAACATGTGGTTTGACCTAAATTTCGAAAGTGAAGTTTTGAATATTATATATCATTTTGGCTGCTTTGATTTTATCAGACAGTTGACCCTTGTCATCTATTACAGATTATCATTACTCTAGTGGTAGTGACATAAGTGCAACTTTAATTGTCACTGTAGGCTCTAAGTAAAGTGTTCCTGCAGAATGTTTTGATTCTGTACTATTTAAAGCTAGAAACTATACTTAAAAATAAAGCATGTCCATATATGACCGGGAGGGGGGGGGGAGGAAGAACTAGAGAAAACTGGTCCTCCTGAATTTATTAATTGCATTGCTAATTTGCTAATATGATAGGTTGATATTGAAGATGTATTTTGATCTAAATACATACACCGAAGTAAAATGTAGGGATGTATGAGAATTATATACAACCCATTTCAAAGTATCCCAACAGTTTGGAGAAGCTCAAAATATATAGAAATATGGATATTTCAGAATTGTACAATTAATTTAAAACCATTAATAAAGTAGCACATCCTACTAGATAGAAGAATACATACAATGTGGGTAAATAATTATTTAGCCTTTTTTTCTTGATAAGCATATATACAATTTTAATAACATCAGTAATACTGGTAAAACTAAATAAGACAATCGCTTACTGCTAATCAAATGTCAACATTCAGTTAGTAAACAAACAAATTTGTTTATTAGGGCTACACTGATTTAACCAAGAATCAGTGATTACAGTGTACTGTAAACTCTGATGAGTAATTTAAGGAAAATCGTTTTTGTGCAATTATTTAAAGACATAATAATGTTAATTCTCCATTTATTTGGTAGTAATAAATATTACTTACTAGCAGTAGTATTGCTAATTTCATCTTAGCTTAATTATTTAATCCTGCACTCAGATGTTACTCTATGTGCAGTGAGAATCATGCACCAGGTTAACTCTAGTCTACTTTCTTTTTTCCAGATAGCAGTCATGTCCTAGGCTACATATCCATCAATTTCTAAGCCCCCCGCCTCCATACCTGGATATCTCCTCCATGGATACTAGTGAGAGATGGAAAGAACTCAGCAGGATCTGGCAAATTGATATTAAATTTCTTTCTAAAGCTAAAACAAAGTACATATTGGAAGAGAATGAAAAATACTATAAGTAAGAGTTTGGAGAACAAGCAAGCACAGAAACAGCAGATTTGGATTAAAACAGCAAATTTCTCTATTTATTTTTGCATCTTTTCCAGAATACTTTAGAGTAGGGGTGTCAAACTTGTGGTCCGCTGGCTGGATGCATCATATGAAGGAGAAAAAAGTTGTGATACATCATGTGACAACAACATGTCATCAAAAGTTTGACACCCCTGCTTTAGAGGTTGGGTGTTGGCATTTTTGTGGTTATCCTGTTACAATTTTTTATTTACAATGTTGTTCTGGTTTCTAGACTGAAACTGGCCATATTTCCTGATAGTGGATATCATGGAAGGAGTGATTTCACAGAGGAAGGGAATATAGAATTGGCACTATCTGATTTCTAATGGAACACCCTCTTTTCCTTTTAGAAATTCACAATAATGAGAAATTACAAATCTTGCATTGCAAGATTTCAGAACTTCAGAAAAGTGAATTATATTTTCATTAGAAAAAGGTTAAATGCAAACTATATTCAGAATTAAAAGATGTAATCAAGTGGAACAAAGGAAAAAATATTGCAGCACTTACTTTTTCACAAAAAGGTGAAGGGAAGATAAAACGTCTAAATTTTCCCAATATTCATTATAATTTTAAGAAACAACTGACCATATTTGCAGTATAGTTCTAGACTACAATTTCCTAAGTATGTTGATTAGGGATGATAGGACCTGGACTCCAAAATATTGTATATGAAGGGCATCAAATAAAGGTTGGTACATAAGTACATACATAAGTGATGATATCTTTACACTCATACTTTGATCTTATTTATCCCATACGTTGCCAAAATTTCCTTCTGTTTCAAATAGCAAAGAAACATTTAAGTCATACGATTTCATGCAATTGAACAGATATGATGATAGAGGCCATGTTTTTTTAAAATTCCTTAATGGAGCTGTCCGCTATATAACTCACTCCATAAACATTGGGCTACATCAACCGCTTTAGAGTGTCCATCGTAATAATCAACTAGGGTTTGTATGTAATTAATTCTACATAACCACTCTATGGACATTTGAACCAGGTTTAAGATCTTTTAGCTTTCTTCAAAGGTGGGTTCTTCTGTGCTTTCTGAAATGTTCATATAGTCACACAAACTAATGGGATCATATTGTCAATCAAGAAAGTGTTACAGAGAATAGCCTCTAAGGAAATCCCTATGCTGCTGTAAATATAAAAAAAAGTGTGCGCTGAGCATGCAGGGCATTTTTGATTCAAATAAAAGAATGGCCAAGCGTCCTTGCCTGTAGGTACATACAGAGCCGTGGTGGCGCAGTGGTTAGAATGCAGTACTGCAGGCGACTTCTGCTGACTGCCAGCTGCCAGCAGTACAGCACTTTGAGTCTCAAGGTTGACTCAAGGTTGACTCAGCCTTCCATCCTTCCAAGGTTGGTAAAATGGGGACCCAGATTGTTGGGGGCAACATGCTGACTCTGTAAAACCACTTAGAGAGGGCTGTAAAGACTGTGAAGTGGTATATAAGTCTAAGTGCTATTGCTATTTTCAAAAATAAATAAAACTTTTCTGTCTTTAAATGGACCTCTTAATTTATGTATAAATACATCTTATCAATTTGAAATTTTGCCAAAGTAGAAATCTACATTAGTTGACAAGGGCACAGCACTCTTAATAAAACCAGCAAGAGGACAAAAGTACATTTTTAGCTCACTTTTACCGTTTTGATGCTGGAAATAAAAACACCAAGAAAATGATGAAGATGGAAATTAAACTCCCGGCAACAGCTACAATAACTGGAAGGTGTGCACTTCGTGGTGATGCTACAAAAACAACCAGAAATAAATAAGTAGAAATTAACTATTCATTGAAGATAAGAAGCTCTTATCTGAATATAGAAGGAGAATCCTTATGCAAAGCAAAATGGGCTCATGGTGTACAGCTCAATACAACACTGCAGACTTGAGATTTTGTTTAATGAATAAGAAGAAGATAACTTTTTGTATTGCTTTTATAATTATTTTCTAATTATTCTGGCCTTGCTTTTCCTTCAAATAGTATAGGATATAATGTTCTTTTCTACCACTTACATCCCTATAGGAGATAAGTGTTGTCTGCTCCAAACCATCCTATGAAGTTCAGAGTTGATCGAAGTTCTGAACTGGTCTCTTTCAATGGTGGGTTCCTCCCAGTTCTGCCTGGTTCTGCCTGGTTCCGCTGAGCTGGTAGCAATGACTATATGATGTCACTGAACCGATTCTGCCCACCCACCCGCATTATTCTTACCTTTTATTTGGCCCCACCCCCAATCTATTGCTGCCTCCTGAGTCCCAGTTGATCGGCTAGAAGGAAAAAAAACTGTTTAAACTCTTGCTGCGGGGCTTCAAAGTGCCGCCCTACAGCTGATCAGTGTTAAAAGGCAGTGCGGTGGTAGACCAGGTCCTCCAAAAACAAATGAATAGACCGGTGTTTGCAAAAATAAATGGGTAGACTGGTACAGCTCTGCAAGCAGTTAAAAGCCTGGTAGACCAGTACCTCTTCTAAATAGAATTGTCACTTGGCCATCAAGCCACGCCCACAAAATAAGCCATGCCCACAAAACTGGTAGTAAAAAAATTTAGAACCCATCCCTGGTCTCCTTGGCCCTATTTTGCTGTACAGCAGCCCTCCCTAATTTGCATCAAGATCCTTGCAGAAAACTCATTCGTTCCTATCCTTTGTTGTTTTTGAGATTAACCACCTCCGCAATAAAAATTCGTATGAGATGTGGTAAAGGGAAACACTAATCTTCAGCACAATCTTTACTTCTAAGAATACTTGCCAAACCCTTCTTTAAAAAATTAAAATGATGATTGGCTACTAGCCAACATGCTTTTCATGTTCAGTGTTTTGATTGGATTTGTGTTGTATTTATTTTATAACAATCATCATTGTCTCCTTCCTTGTGCATTTATAGGTGCTAATTTATTGAGCATGAGGAACCTATATTGTATCTTTGACTTGCAATGGTTTTGCGAACTAGTTACTTTTCTTTGATACAATCAGTCCGTATCGAAAGTAAGTGTTGGAGCATAGCATTCTGAAGTCAAAGTACTGAATTGGAATTCTGAATCCATCTGTACCCAGAGGCACCCGTGGGAAACAGGAAACCAGAAAAATCAAGATGGCACCACAACTGGATGACCAAGGTTCCACTTTTGTTATGTTTGTCACAGTTTTTGCCAGCCTCACTTTTTATCTCCCCTGTTGACATCCTTCGTTGCACTAGCTTTAGGGTAAAAATAGCAGCTCTTGTGTGAAAAGTGGAGTCCACATAGAAGCTAGTATTTATTCATTAGATTTATATCCCACTATTCCTTCAGGGTTTAATTTTTGTCCACATAAACAGTTCTATAGGATTTGTTGAATTAAGAGATAGACATTGGCTCAATATTATCAGTGACCTTCCATGTCTGAAGAAAGATTTGAACTTGTTTGTCCTAGTTCAATCCTAACCCAACACATAACCATTATATCACACTTGCTTTTATAAATTCCAGATGTATGCTGTAGCCCCAGAAGTTAGGAACCCAAATAACATCCTGGAAAAATATACTGATAAAAAATTCCTCATGAGACCTTTTGCATCCTGAAGCAAAAGACTTGAATCTAATCTTTCACACATCTGACATTTAGCAGTCTTTGAATGCAAAAGTTTAAAAGAGGCTTAACTTCTATCCATGGGCTCAACTACTCTTTTTTCCAGCTCAGGCTGAAGCTTGAAAAAGACTGGCTGTTTTAATTAACAGCAGAGAGGTGCTGTGCGTGTATAATCCAGTTAGAAGCACTTCCTAATTCAGATTTTAATTTTAGTTTGTTTTGTTTAATGGAAGTGTTTTTAGAGATGTTTCTTTAAAATAAGGTTCACTGCTTTGTTTTGTATGCTAGGATTATAAACCGTCTGGAATCATATAGAAGATGGCACTATATCAATATTATAATAAATACATTTCTGAAGGGTGTTCATTCCTAATAAAAAGGATTGTGAGCATGGCCTAAAAATTTCAAATGTATAAATGCAATTTTAAGAAAATTAGGCTTTTGAATAAACATCTTCAAAAGTAGCCAGGCAAGAAATTGCCCCTAATTTTGCATGTATGAGATGCAGGTGCCTTAGAATCTGCCCATTCAACAAGCTGTACATTAAATTGTAGATTTGTTTGTTTGCCTGAAACTTCCTCCCACATCTTAATTCACATGCGCATCACCAGTTTTCTTATTTAAAATTCTTTTAAGGTCAAGTATTATTGTTAAACATCATTCTTGAGTTTTCTACTTATAATGTTCTTGTGACTTATCATCTCAACATGTTCTCTAGAGATAACCCAAGCCATCTATTATGCACCTTACCTTCAGGATCTGTCCTCCATCTTAAAGGAGGTGTGCTCCATCTGCTCCATACGCTGTTGTAAAATTTGAACTGTTTTACTTTGACACGAATGGCTGCCTCAAACACCGTGTCAGGAGAAAGGTTCTCCAGTACTAGCCATTTCTGATCCTGAATTATGGGCAGGATTGTGTCATTCTGCAAAATGGAATCAAAAGCAATGATATTTGAGTTTTGTGTAGTTGTAGTATATGTAACATTTGCATATTTCCCACCAAATTATGATGGATTCATAGCCCTATAGCTATAGGTCTTAAGGCTTAAAATATGTGCCTCCCACCTTTAAATACTCCAGCTTTGGCCATTCTAATGATACTACTGCAATACTAGCTATAGATTCTATATACTAGCTATGACTCCAAGGAGCACTAAGGTTTTATTCAGAGATCTCCCAATTGCCCATTTCATCTTCCTAGCACCCTTGCAAATTAAGAAGAGTTACATCACCCTGAAGGATTTGAAGTATAACTGGTGATCAGTGGCATTTGGGATGGCAATTTTCCTTGTTGATAGGCCCCAGTTTGTGCGAGTTGGAAGAAATGTTTTCAACTCCACCTCCTTGAGTACAGGTTCTCCACAGGGCTGTGTCTTAAGTCTGCTACTGTTCACTTTGATGGCCCACAACTGCTGTGCCAAATCTGCTACAAATCATATTGTGAAATATGCAGATGACACGGCAGTGGTGGATCTTATCCAGGACAACAATGAAGATATTTATAAGAAGAGGTGAAGGCTCTGGTTGACTGGTGCAATAAAAGTAATCTGGTTCTAAATGTTAATAAAACAAAGGAGATCATTGTAGATTTTAGAAAGAGCTCCACTCAGTATCAAGGGTGCAGCTGGGGGCGCAGATAACTAACAATCTGAATTGGCCTCTACACACATCCTCATTAGTGAAGTGTGCAAACCAGCATCTGTATTTCCTGTGTCGGATGAGGAGGGCACATCTTTCTCCTTCTGTCCTGGCCACTTTTTATAGAGGCACAATTGAGAGCATTTAACAAATTGCATCACTGTTTTGTTTGGTGGCAGCAGTGCCTCAGATAGAAAGTCCATACAGAAAGTGGTAAGGACAGCTGAAAAGATTATAGGAAGCTCGCTTCCTGTTTTTCAGGATACTGTTTATAAGCACTATGTGCTTAGAGCTCAAAGCATTGTTAGAGACCCACACACCCACTTTACGGTCTGTTTCTGTTGCTCCCCTCTGGGAGGAGGTTTTGAAATATTTCTAGCAGGACTACCAGATCATGTAACAGCTTTGTTCCCTATGCCATCCATCTGGTAAACTCGCAGGATTCATTTTTCTTGCCTCTATACATCTATACATCTAAACTAGACTGTGTTGTTTCATTGTGTCATATAATATATTTGGATATATGCATAATTTTGCATTTATTTATTTTGACAAAATAAATTTGAGAGCTGTGTGTAACAAAATTTCATTTTAATATATGCCAATAAGTGTACATTCAAAGGGACAATAAAGTTATTCTAAGTTTAAGTCTAATTGTGATTTATTCATCAAACCATGGTTAAGCATACAGTGGCTTAGACTGGTATGTGAAGTAAGCCAAAAATTTGGGCTGCAGCCGATTGTTATCAAACTTCAAGAATAGCTGATATTTCTTCTGTGTATTTGTACTTCTACTGTATCTATTGTTTTGTTTTCCTACACCATATTGCTTATAATCCAAAGCAGAGTTGCAGAATAAAAAATGACCAGGTGTTTCAAAGTTGTTGCCTTCCACAATGAAATATTCCTGCTTACCTCACCAGAAGAAGTTGCTCTATACCGTATTTCATATTCCAGTTTTTCGCTTAGGTAGTGGGAGACAACACAAAGTCTCCATGTTAAATTGTAGGAAGGCTTGTGGGCATCTTCCAGTTGAAATTTGCAAGGAGGCTGAAGCTGGACTAATTTTGAAAACAAAAAAGAAATTTCTTAATAGTTATATTATATATTTTAAATCGTGTGGCTATCATAAACTTCAATAGGAATATAATTATTTTCTGACCACTTCCCCCGTTTCTGTGTTCTGCTGCTACAAAGCAGCAGTCCAACAGCAAGAGAGGTAATTGTCCTAACTACCTAATAATCCTAATTGTTCTCCAATCTACTACAATTATCATCATTAGACAAACAGGGAGTTTGAATTAGAACACTTTTATGGGCAAAGAACTTTTATCCAGTTAAGAAGCAGAACTGAAATAATACTGCACAATCAGGAATCAAGTGATAATTCCAGTGCTTTATGGAGCCTCTGTGTTGCAATTTGCTGGGGGCATAGTCACAACAGTTGCAAGGAGATGGGAAGGGATGTGTTTGTGCTACCCCCTTCTTTAACTCACACCAGTTGTTGCTGGAGGTATCTGAGGAGAAATATTTTTGTGAGTAAAGAAGCCTTGCCACATCAAATGCAATCAAAGCAGGGAAACATTTAATGTGTATGTGCACATGTGTGTGACAGGGATTCCCTTTGGAGCTATTGCTTCTATAGACCCAGCCACAACAGCTGCAATAAGAGAACTAGAAAGAGAGGGCTATTTTTAATCCACACACCCCTTCTCTCTAACTTAGAGCTGGAAGCATTTGGAACTGCATTTTCTTCAGTGGACCCTGTCCATTCAAGATGTCAAATTGCGTAGTGTTTGCTACTTCCTAAAAAAATTACTCATATATCACATTTTCATACTATCTAATCTCATGATTCTCGGCAGGAAACAACAAGGCAAACTATAGAAATGCAGTAAATGAAATAAAAGCTTAAATGAAGAAAAACAGGCTCCAGTTTAGCCCTATCAAGACTAAGTGTAGCCCTAAGTCACTGGCACTGTAGAGACCTCAAATGTGATTCTGAGTAGGCTTTCACCGTCTCACTCAAATTCTTTGTACAATTTTGGAGTCCTTCTGGCCTCACAGTTCTTGTTTAAAGAGTGTGACCAAAGGCACCATTGCATGTGTATCAGTTGCACCTGTTCCTGGCCCTTCTCAAAGACACTTATACGTTAGTCATCTCTTGATTGGATTATTGCAATGTGTTCTACATCAGGTTACCCTGAAAGACCATCTGGAAATTCAGTTGCAATGGTGGGGCTTGTTATGGGCATTTCTCATTATGTTTATGTAACTCCTCTACTCCATGAGCTGCACTAGGTTTCTATAGGTTCCCAGTTGCAACTCAGAGTGCTGGTTATCACTTACGAAACCCACAGTGGCAAACCCTGCACTTTGGAATCATGGTTCCCCCAATATACAGTTGGCTTCAAGCTTGCAGTTCTTTAGAAAGACAGTTAAATATTTGATTCTTTCCATAGGTGCTTAGGTTAGAATTGAGTTCCCAACTGCTGAAATACAGCATATTTCTAGTATATACAGAACTCTTATATATTAGTTCTGACTTTGATTTAATTGTTTTAGGCAGCTGGGGTGTGTTTTTTTCCTATGTATCTTTGTTTAACAATGTTTTTGCCATCCAAAGACATACTGTTTCAATTAGACCATTTAAATGTTCTAAATAAAGAAATAAAACCAGATGTAGGAAGAATACGTGATGATCCCCCTATACAACTGGGCAACAAAAGTCTGCGTGAAAACCAAACCAACTAGCATCTTAAATGCTAGACGAGCCAAACATATAACTTGGCTCATAGTGCTTCCTGACTGTAAGGACTACCCAAAAGAAGGCTTGCTTTCCAGTCCATGCATCCTCCACCCTCAACTTCACACCATGATGGTGTGCTGAGCAGGTTGTTTTTGGATATTCTCAGGACAGGCAGATTTACTTTGGATTAGTGGTCTTTTAAGCATCATGGGTAGTATAGCACATTTTGCTGGAGATAAAGTCATATTGGAATAGGGTATTGAGATAAATAAACTTCCCTCCCTGAAGAAAGGGGGACATGAAAATTGCCTCCCCAAAGAATAAGTGCTGTTAACACCTTCAGGCATCCCCTGGGCAACAGCTTATTTCTGGCTTTCAATCCAGAAGCAGAGGTGGTATTCACTTATCTTCCCTACCGGTTCACAAATGTGCACATGCCCACCTTCCACGCATGCACAAGGCCTTCTGCGCATGTGCAGAGCCTCGAAAATGTGGGAAAAATGGGATGTCATGATGTCCACATGGGTGGGTGGCGCATCCCGCAGTCGCCCCTATCAGTTTGCCCGAACCGGATAGAACCGGCTGAATATCACCACTGTCCAGAAGTATCCCAAACATAGCAAAGTCCTCATTCTCACCTGTGACACTATATGTATCTCAAAAAGGACCTTTTCAGGTCCACAGATGACTATTATTTCAGTAAACATTGAGAGTTTGTCTATATATAAGGAAGAACCGTTGTGGGACTTGTGCCAAAAATATAACTCTGATGTCCTGTGTATACAGCAGACCCACAGAGACAACCATCAGAGACCTAAAATACAGAGCATGTGGCTTGTAGTAGAGCGGTCCCACCAACAGTGCAGTTTTTGTGAAGCCCACAACAATATCAGAAATAAATAACATAGAAGTAATAACTCTAGAGCTGAGAAAATATATGGTGGTTACTTCAGTGTATAAACCACCACTAACTGAGATTAAGGGTGATGAATTTAATACATTTATTAAGGATAAAATAAAATTTGTCACTGAAGACTTTAATTGTCACAGCAGCATGTGGTAATGACAGAAATGGGGAGGCTGTGATATAGTGGGCAGATTTGAACTGATCTGATCTGGCTCTTTTTACATGACAACAAATTATCAGCTTCATTTAACAGCGGAAGGTAGCACAGGGGATACAATCCATACTAGTCTGGTATAAATCAGCAATGCTGGGAAAATAGATGTTGCTCTGAATGAAGTTAGCAGAATTATTACTGGATGCCTTAAACCTACCCCTCTAGATAAGATCTACCACCTAGCCGACATTGCCCTGCCTGCTGTTCACAGAGAAACAGCAACATACAGAGAGAAGTTCAAATCATCACTATCTTGACAACTCCCTCTATATGGCCTACAACCAGCTCATCAGAGATTAAAATTCAGGAAAAGCTTTCTTAGATTAATGGAAGACTTTGAAGAATTTTAAAGCAGAGTGGACTATGGAAAGCTACAAAGAACCAACATTGAATGGAAACAATGCAGGAGCTGGCACCTGGGTCTGATGAAATCTGGGAAATATGGAAATCGTTGAATAGACTGTGCATGGGTACCACAAGATCCAGAGCACTCTGAACAAATGGGGGCCATTAGGTGGCTTCTGCTCTTTGTGATTGTGATGACATGCAGACAATAACACACATCCCGATCAGTATATATTTGAGGACTTCATGGCAGTGTGACAGAATACAATTAATGTTTGTGGTTTCTGGGCAGGATCTGCTTAATTCATACATATTTTGATCTTGAATTCTATATTTTAAATTTATGTCATATGGTATGCTTTATTTTAATTGTGATGCTTCTGACACGAATAAACAAACTTCTAATTTTATTTGTGGTCATTATGATGAGTAGACCTCAAAGATAAGAACAGTGGGAGACAATAGAGTTTGAAATTAGAAGATAAGAGATAAGTTGAACTTGTTCCTCGTCTTAATATGATGAGAAGTGATTGTACAATCCCTACGCTATTATCTTGATGCCAAGTCAGTTAAAAACAAATTTATCTCATATTAAAGGAAGAAGTACATTTGGCAAGTTTTACTGAAATTTGGGTAGACAGTTAGTAAGCTGACTTTGATATAACCATGACTGAATCAAATACTTTCCTTTGATAAAGTGCAACTTTCCTAGCTTGGCATCCTCTCATTATGTTGCAACTATAACTCTCACATTTCCATTCAAATGGCTTTTAACCAAGTTGGCTGGGTTTTTGAAGGAGCTGTAAGTGCAATATATCTGAAAGATCTCAGAATTGGAAGGTTATATAATGCTTATATAACTGGTATTCCTTCGTGGAAAAAAACCCTAAGATTTTGTGCAGTTCAAAGAACCCCCAAATCCCACATCTGACTGGCCCTGCCCCACCCACCCCGCTCCTCCCCTCCCAGGAGTCCCCACACAGTCCATTTTGGATGCAGGTAAGTGCAGGGCACGCCTAGAGGCTTGGGGAGGGTGAAAAATGGGCCTACTGGAAGTTCGGGAAGGCCTGAAATAGGCCCCTTTCCGGCCTCCAGAAGGCATCCAGACCTCGGGGAGGCCATTTTCCCCCTCCTGGAACCTCAAGGAAAGCCTCCAGAGCCCGGGGAGGGCAAAAATGCCCCCCCCCAGCCATGGTGCAGGAGGCTGATTAGGCCACGCCCACCATGGGTATGCCCACCCAGCAACTGGGCAAAGAACCCCTTAGTAAAACTTTTGAAGCCCACCCATGGACACAACAATATTTATGCTTAGTCTACTCTGATTCGGCATAAAATTTACAGTCCTCATTATTTCATCTCATCAGCAATCCTGGCTGAAATATTTCATTCACATGCATACATTAGGTCAGATGACATGGGAAGGTTCTTAATACATGATACATTCTGAATATTTTGAGCTGTGGGTTTGGATAAGTGTTTCAGTTGCTTTGAGAAGCTGCAAGCATTTATTATAGCACTGAATTATGACCTACTTGTGTTGTGATTGTTGCTACTTTTTCCCACTTCTTCACATCCTTATTCATTATTTCAGTCCAAAGCTATCATTATCCTTGAGTTTCCACTACCGGTTTAGCAAAGACTGTATTTAATTGGTTGAATGTCTCTCATTAATAGCTAAAATAAAAGATAACAGCTGTTGCCTATATGTTACAATGACTGTTACACTTTTTCTCTGGGCTGAACCTAATTTCCATTGCATAGTGCTATTTTGGCTACATGAAATATAGCATATGGAATCATAAGAATGGCAAACAGGAAAGTATATCATACAATCTAGTGAACTAGCGCATGGCAAAGTAGAAAATATCTCAAACCAGACATTTTCAACTTACTGTTCTGAAATGGTTTCATTGTCTGATTATGAACCTCTGTCCACTTCTCCCCAGTATAGCAAGACACAACAAAGAGAATAGTGTCTACAATAGTCAAGCTGTAATCCTAAAAACAAATATAGCACTGTTAATTAAGAACACAACCAGCTATTCTATCACAGATGTTGTTGCAAAGAACAGTACATAAAATGAAAGTATGTCAGATGATGTTCTGTAAACTCATGATAGGTATGGCTATTAAATGTTCTCAATTAAAGTTGGAGATTTACTGTTCAGTTATATAATTTGTAAGGAAACTTTCACACAGACGTACTGTAATACTACAGCAGGTCATCTTCACAATGTTATTTTGGGAGGCATTTCTGAGTTGTAGCATATGTTTGATTGTGTGTTGTGTATTGTGATACATTCTTCACAATCTCAAAAAAGTGTCTTTAAATAACTTTAATTAATGTTCCTAGAGCTGGCTTTTATTTCTTTGTAATTTCTTTGAAAGTAATGATTTTGATACTGTTATTATAAGATTTGGTTTTTTTATGTAGTCTTACAGTAATCTATTCTACATGGACTTTTTGAAGAAGATTTGAAAAGTGTATTCGGTTCAGAATACTGATCCAGATTTCTGTTGAAAGTTAGGTGACACTCCTATTTTTTTAGCATTTTAATTTAATGAAGTTCAGCCTTTATGAGCTTCTGGTTTATTTAGGATGGAAATGTAACCAGTTTCTTTAAAGTCCTAAGTATGTTTTACCCAGGAAGCTTCAAATTGTGTCTATCTGTTCAATTATTCCAGAGACTCAAGGCCAATATAGGTACGGTATCTAAATTAAGATTCTCAATAGAAGAGGATGCAATTCAGAGGTGAGGCTTTCTTCTCAGTTATGAAAGTATGCTAGCCTGGCTCTCCATTCTATCTCTGATTCCTAATGTGGAATTAGGCTGGTCTTCATAAGAGAGAAAGGACCTTCTTTGTAATGGCATGGTCCTGAACCAATTTCCTTTTCCTGGAACTGTATTTTAACTTCATTTTTTTAAAAAAGATTGTGAAGATAAATTTTTATAACTTTTGATTTTGATGATTAGAACAGAACAGAACAGAACAGAACAGAACAGAATAGAATTCTTTATTGGCCCAAGTGTGATTGGACACACAAGGAATTTGTCTTTGGTGCATATGCTCTCAGTGTACATTAAAAAAAAAGATACACTCATCAAGAATCATAAGGTACAACACTTAATGATAGTCATAGGGTACAAATAAGCAATCAAATCATACTAGGAAACAATTAATATAAATCGTAAGGATACAAGCAACAAAGTTACAGTCATATAGTCATAAGTGGGGGGAGATGGGCCCTAGGAACGTTGAGAAGATTAATGATAATAGTGATGCAGACTTAGTGAATAGTTTGACAGTGTTGAGGGAAATATTTGTTTAGCAGAGTGATGGCGTTTGGAAAAAAACTGTTCTTGTGTCTAATTGTTTTAGTTGTGCAGTGCTTTATAACATTGCTTTGAGGGAAGAGTTGAAACAATTTATGTCCAGGATAGGAGGGGTCTGTAAATATTTTCACAATCCTCTTTTGGATATTTTGTGTCATATTTTTTGTTATAACTGTCTATTCATTTTTTCCTCTAATTAATGTTTTGTGGAAATTTGGAAATTTTTTTTTTAATTGATGGAGAGATGGTATTTGCATATTTACTTGTACATTCAGTTTGAATTCAATTTCTATTGAAATAAGTAAATAAAATCACTCCACAACTGTTAAATCAGTTTTAACTGATACTGTACTGATACTGTAATACTGTATATATCCTTAGAAGTTTGGTGGGTTTGGTGATAGTTGACATATTCTTTTTTTCCCCTCTGCCAAAGTAAAGGGAATGAATCAAAGCAATATGGAGAAGAATAAGAGTGGTATGTAATAACTGTTCACATACTGATATCAGTGAACAAGTCAAATTATTATTGAAACAGAAACTTCAGCCTTATATCTTGAAATGAGGCAATTTTAATATGCTGAAATATGCAGCCAAAGGACAAAGAACTTTTTGGTGTTGGAGGATTAATCACTTTGTAGCTGTAAATGTGCTTTATCAAATATTGTTTTTTCCATCATCATATACTGAGAACAACTTTTGTAAAAAGATTGTTCACATTAGCCAGGATTTTGTGAAAGGATTACTTACCTCAAGAATCAGTTTATAGCTCCTTATGCTCGTGCCATTCATTTGACATGTTTTAGGTGGTTTCCTACAAGGAAGACTTTGTCATAAGGCATACAAATTTCTAAATTTTGCACATAAACAATTTATTCACACAATGCAAGATAACCATTGTAGGATCAGATAACTCGCATGCAGGAATAGGTTATTAATTTAATATCATTGATAGAATTATTCTCTAGCCAGGCCCAATTTGGAATATTGTTGCTTATGTGTATAAAATTAACATAAATTCAGAATGAAATAGATAAAAGAGAAATTTCCCAATATCTCTAAATCTGTATTTTAAGATTAACTGAGGAGATCTTGTCTTTTGGTCCTATGGTGTGATACCTTGAAACTGAACTTTATTAGAGGCAGGATTCCAACTATGGATTTTGGAAGAAATATGCTGGAAAAATATTTGTACACAAATTTTGGAAGTGTAATCTGACTACAGGACTACTATTTTTGAAATAGTATTTTTTTGTGTTTTAATTCTGGTATAGTAGGGCATCATTTGTATTATATAAATCCTGGATTCTTTGAAAGGAAAGGCAGCATCTGAGCAAAATACATAATAAAGCATGCTTTCAATTCTTTTCAGATAAATCATGTTCAGGTGCCAGTCTGCTATTCCCATTTTAGATACTCCGGATGAATAAGTTTACTTTTGAATAACAGCAAATTATAGAACCAAATCAACATTTTAATAGATACATTTCAACTGACAAATTTTAATGCATAAATTTAAATATTTTATAAAACTAATAGGCTGGCTGCAGCCAACTTGCCACGACCAACTCACCACGGCTACAATTCAACAAATACAAAAGTTAAATTAATTTTGATGGAACCATGGCCAATAATAATAAAAGAAAGCAAGTCAATCAGAAATACAAGAGCTACAATACTTTGTCACCAACAATAAAAGTAACTGAATGAAACAACACGGCGCTGAATTATCCTGCGGCATGTTGTCCTGTAGTGAGTTGGCTGTGGCAAGTTGTCCCATGGCATATGTAAATTATTATTACCATGGCAATTTGGCCATGATAAGGTGGTCACAACAAGTTGGTTGTGGTGAGTTGGCAGTGGTGAATAGACCATGGTGAATTGTCTTAGACCCTTCTATTAGGGCTCCAGAAAGTTTTGAAAACCTGGCTTTGGTCCCAGGCTTGGGTTTGATGGTAATGATTTGTTTAAGGCCTCTGTTTTGTTTTGCTGATTATGTGATTTATTAGATTTATTAGATTATGTGATTTATTAGATTATTTTAGTTTGGACTAACTGATTTTATATTTGGGGGTTTTCCCCCCTAGTTTGTACACATCGCGGAATCCACTGGAGTTGGGCAGCTAATGCATCTAGATAAATAAATAGTAAAATAACAGCGAACACGGGGAAACTTGCCATGGTTGAGAAATGCTGTTTACAGATTACAGTATTGTCAATTGTGTTACAAGTTAACTTGCTAAACTTTTAACTGAAGAGTGACAACCAAAAATTAAGAATACTAAAAAAAAATTGAGCTTGACTATTTTGATAAAGGCTACATATGAAAAAAGTTTTACTATCAACTCCGAAATTGATGTTGATCTCTTGGAGTGGTTACTATCCACATTTTGAGATCTCAGGAACTAATACAATTCTTATAAGACAGAAGTTGCAAATTATTAAGGTGCAGGGATATAAGTATTCAAAGTCAATATTTTCCTAAGAGTGTTGAAGAGAATGAGCTTGGTGGCTTTATGGAAGTCATTGGAAACCAATATTCTACATATTTCTTTGACAAGAGATTAGATACCTTTTTTTTTCTATTGATGAATAACTTGGATAGACCTAAAACAAGGCAAACTGGTTTTTATCTTCTAGATGCATTTTACTGATTACTTACCCATATTCGACCGAAGCAGTGAGTTGGCATTGTCCTTTCATAGCATTTTTCACAGGGATCCAGGTGCAAATGACTGTCTCAACTGAGTCATATAAACAATCCAGATTTGAAGATTCTGTTAGTAGAGAGGTAAAAATCTGTTGTGTCATTTCATTCTGTGTTATGTGAAACTCACTGCACCAGGCAGATCTGCTGAGCAGGCAAAAGAAGGCTTATTCTTCCCACCCCTTTTTTTCCCTTTCTTTTTAGTGGATGAGCAGATCTCGTTATTGGAAAAGATATTATAGATATGGCCAGCCATTGGGCAACACTTTGGTTATGAAAGAAACATTCATTATATCATGGGGTTTAACCCATGATGGGTAAACAACTATGTTGCCCTTTACTATTTTCCTTCTAAACTGGTCTGTTGAATTCAATAACAAATTATATAAAATGCTTCTGGCACTTAGCCTGCTTTTTCTCATGGAAACCTCACGCCCAAGTTAGCTCCTGCTTCTATTCCTTCTGGCCCTTCTGTCAGCATTCCAGTCTAATATGGCTTCCAAAGCTGACACCTTCCTTGTCATATGTAAATTATTAGCTTCCCCTTCTCTTATTTACTTACTTAAACCATATTTTCCTAATTTGGGTTTGGGTCAGAAAACAGTGGGATAGTTCTGCTTGTTTACAAAAACAAATGTGGGATAAAGCCTTTCCCACCCATCAATCCATTCAATTCAGCCACTTCCTCACTATCCCTTGAGCCCTTTTCTCCTCTTCCTTTCATATCACACTGAACAAGAAGAAAGAGTTGAGGTTCAATATCTTGACCCTTCCAAAAGAAGGACACCACTACCCACCATGATAATTAGTAAGCCCAGTTATATCATCAACCTGTTGCTTTATGTGGCCCTGTAAGTGAACAGTTAAAAGGGCAAGGTGAAAGAAACATCAGCTTTTACTCATTTTGCTACCTTTTTTTAAGTCTGAATCATAAGGAGAAGGCAAGCAAATGAATGTAAATATTACCATCAGGCAACAAAGTGAAGAGGATCACTGATTGCATCTTTACTCAGGGTTCTCTTTATAAACAAGCTGATGGCTGAGCATTGGGTTTAGGAGATCTCTTTGGTGATCCATTGCACCTACATTATACAGAATATACCATGGTTTTTGGTGTATTTTGCACTGGAAAATTGGGATTTCAGGGGCACAACTTGAAAACTACTAGATTAGTGTTTGTCCCTGACATAGCTCTTGTGTTCTTTCTGAAATATATACAGAAATCAGACTTACTCTGCCTGGCTCCTGATGCTTGGAAGAATGAAATAATGTAGATCGGAATGAGCAGGCGGGTCTCCATAACCAGAGATTTGAAAGACTGAGGGAAATAAAAGAAGCAATCTCAATGAGCCTCACCTGCAAAGGTATGCATATTTCAATTCACTCACTCTCCCACTCAACCATTCCGTCATTAATTTATTCTCTGGACCCATCTGGACACATCTCACAGAATTTGCAATTTGATTTCATTAGTGAGGCCATTCTGTCCAATCCGTTTCTTATCTCAACAACTTTGGATAATATCAACATGGTTAAATTACTGGATTTTCTTCATGAGGAGGGAGGAAGATTTATTGTGGTACAATAGTTCTGCTCCTATTTGCAGGAATTGTATAAAAAGGTATTAAAGTCTTTGAATTCTGGCAACTATGCTGTTGTATACCATAAGTCTATTTTGTCCTGAGTGCTATTTCTTCGTATCTGTATGAAGCTGCTGAAGTAGTTATCAATCATTTTTGGGAAAGGAATCATCAATATGTTTGCTCTGCTCATGTCTATTTTTTTTAATAATATCTAAATCACCCTCTGATTGAACTGATGGAGAAAATGTAAGTCAATTAATTGATACTTAATGATGACAAAGTGGAGAATGTGTAAATAGAAGTGAAAACCTTGCTTATTCTCAGTGGGTAACTCTGTCTTGGAAATGTTAGATAGAAGATACCTGTGAATGTAAACAATATAATTGGATGTCTAAGTGATCTTTGAAGTGAGAAACACCTAAAAGAAGCTCACCTAAAATGTTTCTTAAACAAAGACTGCTAAGCTATTATTGTCCATACATTAATATTGCTCAGATTACTGTGCCATGCTTTGTATGGGACTAGCTTTGTATTTGATTTGGAAACTGAACTGGTATATGTATATCCATCAAAGCAGGTTCATTGCTATAATTACCTATAGTTGCCTATATTACCTAGTCAGGTTAATAATTTTACTTGTGATATATAAAGCATTTTTATTTATTTGTTTATTTGTATCCAACCTTCATTATTTTTACAAACAACTCATGTCCAACACATCTTCCTCCTTCTATTTTCCCCACAACAATGCCATGAGATGAGTTGGGCTGAGAAAGAGCAATTGGTTGAAGGTCACCCAGCTGCCTTTCATGGCTAAAGTAGGGCTAGAATTAATGGTCTCCCATTTTCTAGTCTGATGCTTGAACCACCAGTAGGCCAAACTGGCTCTTATAGACCTCAATTATTGAGATTTTCAGGAGAAATCCTGTGTGTGCCTGGAGCCACAAAATTCCATATTGCAGTTTCTGCACTGAGGCTTCTCTGCAATGATGGCTGTTTTCTGGAATGTTCTGTCTAGTGAACACCATTATGCACCTCCTGTTACATTCTTCTTAAGATATATAATTCACCTAAGCTTTTTTACATGAATGTGGGATAAAAGGTTTTTCTTTTGCTAGCCTTTGTTTTCATCTCCCAACTTTTTATCAAGCATTTATATTTTATAATATCTGAGATTCATTTATATAGGAAGTAGCATAAAATATAATAATATCAATGACATGGTTCCTAAAAACCATTGGTGTAACTGGAAACCTTAACAGGATACCCCTAGACCTCAAAATACCATACATTTGTGCCTGCTGAGAAACAAGCACCCTGCTTGTCTGATTTTTAATTAGAATTAGCATTATTTTAACATAAGCACTAATTGGGAGGCTGACATGCTGCCAAACAAAACACCAGATTTCAAGATCAACTTTATTTCTAAGAATGTTTCTGGGCACTACATGATCTATGCAATTATTTCCCATGGGCTCATTAGCACGGTTGGAAAATAAAATTGTTGAGTAATTGCAGCCTAATTCTTCTGCTTAGAAATTAAGAATGGGTGGGCAACACTGAGCCAAAAGAGGAGCCTATTTTAGAAAGCAGTTTTGGAAGGCTAAAGGGGAGATGGAGAGCATGCTCATCAATTTACTTATGAGTTCACTTAGTGAGTTCTTGTTTTGTGAATGGCCATACCCACCATGGTGGCTATTTTGTATATGGACAAGTCTTCAATGGCAGCCATTTTAGAAGTGCATCCAAATTGTTCTCAAAATTCCAAATGAGTTTATATGTTTGCTGCACAAAATGTATAATCCTTCTTAGTCTCCACGATCTGGCAGTGTAAAAATGTCTTCCTAGCCAAAAATACATCAAGGGACTTGGCCGTAAAGTGGCATGAAGTGTCCCTTTCAGACATTTTTTCCTGATCAGGAACAGCTTAAAAGATGCTACTCATTGGCTATGCAAATGTTCATTGTATTTCATTTCCTGAGTACATTTTCAGTCATTATTCTAATCACCCTGACATTTACACTTGAAGTGGAAAGTTTCTCAAAATGAATTCTTCTTTAAGTAGAAGCTATCTCAAAATGAATGGATTCTGCACACTACTCAGTTTTCTTTAGGCAGTTGAATATTTTCTTTTAAAACCTAAGATTTCTTCAGAGCTGTTTCTTTGTCTTTATCAACATTACATTAGGAAACAAAGCAATAGATAACAGGATTCTAGAATTAAGAAGAAGTAGTTGATTCTCTTTTATGAATGTTAAGATTAAAATAATTTCAGGACATTTATTTTTTAAAACAAATTTATCAAATATCAGATTTTGATATTTTGATATAAATATCAAAACTATATGCAAAATATGATTTAAAAACGATCTACCTAATTCATTATATTGATCTCAGAAGTCACCAGTCAGAATAACCTTTTGGAATTTTTGCCCCCCTCCCCCCAAAAATGCTGTTTGTAGAGAATTTTAAAAAAAGAACCATGAGAGAACAATTTTCAACCCCTCCCCCCTCCCCCCAAAAGAGGAAGAACATTAAAATAAAATGGAGGACATCCAGAACATCAAACTATAAGAATATCCCTTCGGGATCAAGCCAGTACTAACTTTATTGAGTATTTTGTTTCTCATAATGACCAAGCAGATGTCTCTGGTTTGCTCACAAACAGGAGGTGAAGATATATGTCTCTCTTGCTGTTGTTTCCCTACAAGTGGCATTTGGGGATACCCTGCTGTCAGCCATGGGGTAGTCAAAACTCATATTCCTTGATAACACCTCTTTTCTCCAGGAATTTACTTAATTCCCTTTAAAGTCATTCAGGAGAGTGACCTGCTATTAAGGAGAACTAATAAATTCCAATTCTTAATCCTGTTTCTTTAAGAACTTTGAGGGAAGGATGAAGTTGTAAGATGAGATGCATGAAATCTGCCAGATTAAAAATTTGCTTTAAGACATCCTCTCTTAAACTACCCCATTTAACACATGCATTCATTACCTGGTTTTATGATAATCCTCTTCTAGTCTCATGAGTCAGGTTGGAAGCGCAGTGCTGTTGATCCTGGTTTTTGGTGTGACATCCCAATAACAATTGCAGCTGCTGGATTATTAGCCTACCTATGTGCTACCATCAGAAAGAAGAATGTTCTGATGCTAATACATATTCTCAACCTTTACCTTCACACAGGAAGCATCAGAATGAGATGAACCCCAAAGTATACATTGTAAAGTATAAAGTGTTTAAAAGATGACAGTCAAAAAGCCCCAGGCCACAACATAGACCACTTCCGGATTTGTAAAGTGAGAAAATAGAGATCTGATATGAAAGCAAAATTCAAGATGAAAGCCTGTAGAGCAGTGGTTTTCAACCTTCCTAATGCCACGACCCTTTAATACAGTTCCTCATGTTGTGGTGACCCCCAACCATAAAATTATTTTCGTTGCTACTTCATAACTGTAATTTTTTACTACCGGTTCTATGGGCGTGGCGTATTTTGTGGTTGTGGCTTGGAGGTCATGTGACTGGGTGGGCATGGCTATATAGGGACTACTGAGGGCTGAAAAAAGTCATTTCTGACAGGTCCTCGCACTTTTGACTGGTCCGCACACTTATGACCATCCTCACATTTATGCCCGTGCAGCATTCTTAACAACCATGTCACTCATTTCACAACTGCTTCTCTTCACCATGGTGATAAGATAGGGCAAAAACGTAAAATGTGAGGACAGTCGTAAGTTCGAGGACTGGTCAAAAGTGCGAGGACCAGTCAAAAATAACTTTTTCAGCCCTCTGAGTAGTCCATATGCATAAAAGGATACAGCAATAGAGAGGGATGAAGGAAGGGAAGGGAAATTAGAATAGGATTTATTTATTTATTTAGGGTATGGCTGGTCACACACAGTATTAAAACACTTCATTTTTACAGGTTAAAAACAATTAAAACAATAAAAAAAGCAGTAAGAAAACCTAAAAGGAAAACAGAAATAACATTTCAAAGTTTAATGTCAAGTTTGGAGATCTAGTCAGTAGCTGCCATTGTTATGCAGAGGAAGTCCTAGAATCTCCTGGATACCTTCTGTTAGGGCATTCCCTCACTATCTGCTGGATAGTCTGTCGAGGGGCCCTGCAATCACATTGTGATGAAGGTATTTTTCCCCATTTATACAAGGAGTCAGCACACACACCATGAGTTATTCTAATTCTATTATATGTCATCCATATGTGTCGGGGTAGGCTAAATCCTGGAGGTATACTACTAGGACTGATATGCTCAGAGACATCTTGGGGGGAACAGCTACTCCACGTCTCCATCCACTTTTGTGTGGTGTTCTGATGATCGGCCATCAACTTAAGCGCTGTCAAGAGTGGTGGATTTCTTGACTTTAATTGGCATCTTGAGAGATCAGGAATGTATCCATGTATGGGTAGAGAGGAATTTAACAGGATCTTACTATACTCCCGAATGAGAGCTTCTTGTTGTCGTAAGTGCCGGGGAAGTATGTGACTAAGAACTGGTAACCAGTAACTAGATGTAGATTTTATGCACCCAGTAATTAGCCTCATTGTATGGTTAAGTTGAACATCAATAAGTCCTGTATGTGAGCTGTTTATCCATACAGGTGCACAGTATTCCGCTGCAGAGTAGCAAAGCCCGAGGGCTGCACATTGAAGAGTTGGGGCTGAAGCTCCCCAAGTTGTTCCACATAGTTTTTGTAGGATGTTATTTCTGCTGTTAACCTTGGCAGCCATATTCTGAATATGTTTTTTAAAGGACAGGGTCCTGTCTAAGGTAACCCCCAGGTATTTTGGTGTTGCCTCGTGTGGGAGCAGTTTGTTGTTTAGGTATACATTGAGTTCTCTTTTTGCCAATTTGTTGTTAAGGTGAAAACATGATGTAACTGTTTTACTTACGCTTGGGATTAACCTCCATTGGTGGAAGTATGTGCTCAAAGTTGTAAGGTCGATGTCTAACAAGGACATCGAAGCTTTCTGTAGCTTCGATGTCCTTGTTAGAGTAGGAGTGAGGGTAAGAGAGGGAGGAAGAGAAGAGGAGAAGGAGAAAGGAAGAGGAAGTAGGGAGGAGAAGAAGACGGGGAAGATAAAGTAAGAAGGAAAGAAAATAGAGAGGTAGTAGGTTTGAGGAAAAAGATTGCTGTACAATAAGAGAGGTGAAAGGGAAGAAAACCAACCCCAAACAAATATAAAGTTATTTGATATTAAGTATTAAGATAAAGAATGAATTGTTGAACTTTAAAGAATAAAAGAGAACAAATATGAATAAATAGCAATAATTAGAAACACACATACAAACATACAATGTATTTTCTTTGAACAGAGTGTTTGGCCGGTTCACAAATTTAAACAGTGTTTAGTCATTTCAATTAAATTTACAATTTCTATATTTCCTTTTTGCCATATTTATTCCTCATCTATTTTTTTAAAAAAAACAATATTACCCTTCATTCTCATCTCTAATCTTAATCAAATTCAATTTTTCCCTTCTATTCTATATTATACCCCTTCCCGTTGTCATCTATTTTTATATTCATCCTCACATTGGTTAATTATGTAATTATGTAATACAGTTGTTTAATATAAATTCAACATTTTAATATAAATCAATTAGTTATATAACTATCTTTTTTGTATATTAATCAATATGAACATGAATATTTCAATTATTTCCATGCAATCCAATTTCTTACAAATCAATTAATTATATTTACTAGTAATAATAAACCAAATAATTTCCCCCATAGATTCCTCCAAACCACAACTTAACCATTTCTGCTTTCAACACAATATACAATTAATAGTATCTCAATTATTACAATTCCCTAGTTAAATAGAGCTTTTTTTCTTTTGTGTTTTAAAATCTTTAACATCCTCTTTTGCCCTAAATTTCCCATTGTTTGCAGTTTTGCACCTACCTTTTTTGGTGAGGAAAAAGAAAAAGAAATCTCTCTCTGCCTCATTTTGTCACATTGTAGCAAAGACCCTGCTTTACTTTCAGTTTTGCTTTTTCAGCATAGCTAGGAGGGAAAAAATCTGCCCCAGCAATTTACCTCTTTGCAGCTAGCTAGCAACAGAGCCCTGCATAAAACAGCTGAGAGCAAATCAGCTGAGAGTCGGGAGGCTGATCAAATCAATTTATGGTAATTAACCTATGCTGAAGCTGAAAGGGGCTGTTTTTTCTATTTTTGCAGGCACGGGTCTACTCATTTGTTTTCTTTTAACACTGATCAGCTGTAGGGCAGCCCTTTGAAGCCCCACAGCAAGAATTTAAACAGGTTTTTTTCCCTCTAGCCATCAGCTGGGACTCAGGAGGCAGCAATAGATTGGGAGTGGGCAGGGTAAGCGAACGGCGATCCATCAGAGACAGAGGGTAAGGGTGAGTGAAGGCATGGGGGGGTGAGAGAGAGCTTTGGCGACCCCTGTGAAATGGCCGTTCGACCCCCAAAGGGGTTGCAACGCCCAGGTTGAGAACCGCTGCTGTAGAGATTCTCAGTCATCCTGGACTTCCTTGTTTTTTCTTTGAAGACGTTTCACTTCTCATCCAAGCTTCTTCAGCTCTGACTGGGGGGTGGGGAAAGGAAGGATTTATATTCCTTGCAGATAGCTGGTGATTTGCATATTTTTAGAGGGTTGTGGAAGCCCTTGGCTTCTTGGATGAGAAGTGAAATGTCTTCAAAGAACCCTGTGGTAATCCTGTGACTATGCATGCCACTTCTTAAAATGTCCAGATACTCCTCAGTTCTTTCTATTTTATGACCATTTTACACGGAGTAGAATTTGGTTCAAAAGAGATCTTTTGAAATTACACTAAAATATTGGAATATACTGTAGAATACACATCATCTCCAGTCCCAAAATGGTTACCTCTCCTGTTTTATTCAGCTTTTTTTGGAAGCCTTATCAGGCTGTTGGCCCAGAGCAGTTTTAAGTAGCCTTCAGTACCTTACTAGGTCATAGCACAGAAAACCCATTTTGATCCTTTTTTAGACTACCTCTGATGAAATAAATTGACTTGAATAAGGCTGTTTCCAAGAATTGGGTTGTCCCAAATTGCCACTTTAAAATGTAACTACTGTATTCCTTTGGAAGTGTCTATGGAGCTTTTCAGTCATCCAGGTCATGGTTGTCCCAAATGTGCTTTTTCAAGAGGCAACTGGACTTTCTGGGTTTTTTTCTTTGAAGACATTTCACTTCTCATCCAAGAAGCTTCTTCAGCTCTGACTGGATGGTGGGGAATGGAAGGATTTATAGTTCTTGCAGACACCTGGTCATATGCATTCTTTTATTGAGTTGTTAAAAGGGACGTGGTGGCTCAGTGGCTAAGACATGGAACTTGTCAATCAAAGGGTCAGCAGTTCAATCCCTAGTGCCATATAACGGAGCCCGAGCCTTAGGCTGATGCTATGCAATGTCAGATCCGCAGCTAACAAAGCCCCCCTCATTTGTGAACTAATTCAAGAGGGGAGAGCGGATCTGGCAGGCATTACAGAGACCTGGTTGGGCCATGAAGGGGGAGTCCCCCTCGTAGAGATGTGTCCACCAGGTTTCCGCGCATTCCATCAGCCAAGGGCTCAGGGTAGGGGTGGAGGGGTGGCGGTTATTATAAAGGAGAGTCTTGATCCTAGGGAAGCCACTGTTCCTCAGACAGCCAGATGTGAGTCCCTCCTCGTGAAGTGGGGCCATGGGTTTCAGATGGGCCTGCTGATTGCGTACCTGGCTCCCTGCCACGTAGCAGCAGCCCTACCTGAGCTCCTTAATGTAATAGCCGAGGTGGCGGTTGAGACTCCTAGGCTTCTTGTCATGGGAGATTTCAATCTGCCATCCATTGGTGAAACATCTGAGATAGCTCGGGAGTTCATGGCTTCTATGACAGCCATGGACCTGACCCAGTTAGTTCATGGACCTACTCACACGGGAGGACACACTCTGGACTTGATTTTTGTATCTGATCAGTGGCTGAATGGCCTTGATATAGGGGATATAGTCATCAAACCCTTGTCATGGTCAGACCATTCTCTCCTTAGGCTTGACTTTCTGTCCACTACACCCCACCGCAGGGAGGCGGAACCGATTAAATGGTTCTGCCCCAGGCGCCTGATGGATCCTGACAGATTCCAGATGGAGCTTGGGCCATTTCCTGAGACTCTAGCTCACAACTCGATTGAAGACCTGGTGGCAACCTGGGATAGGATGGCCTCTGGTGCCTTAGATCGAGTTGTGCCTTTGCGGCCTCTGACCCGGCATCGAAGTCGCCCGGCTCCTTGGTTTTCCAAGGAGTTGAGGATGATGAAACGCCGGAAAAGACGCCTTGAGAGTAGTTGGAGAGCCAGTCGTTCCGAATCTGACCGAACACTAGTAAGATCATTTATTAAGACCTACTTAGTGGCGATAGCAGCGGCAAAATATAACTATTTTTCCGCTATTATTGCATCGGCAGATAATCGCCCAGCCACCCTGTTTAAGGTGACCCGCTCCCTTCTCCATCTAAGAGCATGGGAAGACGCCTTACAAGGTCGAGCTGAGGATTTTGTACAATATCTGCACGATAAAATCACTCAGATTCAGGAAGGCTTGGACTCTGACTGGTTATGTTCAGACGAAGTGATGGAGGCGAGTCTTGAGAATGTTATTTGGGATGAGTTTGACCCTGTGACCCCTGAAGATGTGGACAGGTTACTGGGGAAGTTGAACGCAACCACATGTTTATTGGACCCGTGTCCCTCCTGGTTGGTACTGGCTTCCCGAGAGGTTACACGAGGCTGGCTCCAGAAGATAATAAATGCTTCTCTATGTGAGGGTTTCTTGCCTTCCACCTTGAAAGAGGCGGTGGTGAGGCCTCTCCTCAAGAAGCCCTCTCTGGACCCGGCTGTTCTAACAAACTACCGTCCTGTCTCCAACCTTCGTTTTGTGGCAAAGGTTGTTGAGAGTGTGGTGGCGCAGCAACTCCCGCAGTACTTGGATGAAACTGTCTATTTAGATCCGTTCCAGTCCGGCTTCAGGCCTGGTTACAGCACTGAAACGGCATTGGTCGCATTGGTTGATGATCTCTGGAGAGCTCGAGATAGGGGTTGTTCCTCTATCCTGGTTTTATTAGATCTCTCAGCGGCTTTTGACACCATTGACCATGGTATCTTGCTGCGCCGGCTGGAAGGGCTAGGAGTGGGAGGCACTGTTCTACGGTGGTTCTCTTCCTATCTCTCTGACCGGTCACAGTCTGTGTTGGCAGGAGGACAGAGGTCGACTTCAAGACACCTTATTTGTGGGGTGCCACAGGGGTCGGTCCTCTCACCTCTTTTGTTCAACATTTATGTGAAGCCGCTGGGTGAGCTCATCCGTGGTTTGGGAGTGCAATGCCATCTTTACGCTGATGATACTCAGCTTTACATCTCCACCCCAGACCACCCCAATGATGCCCTTGCAGTGATGTCCCAGTGCCTCGAAGCCGTGCGGATCTGGATGGGGAAGAACAGGCTCCAACTCAACCCTTCCAAGACTGAATGGCTATGGATGCCGGCGTCCCGATATAGCCAGCTGATACCATCGCTGACTATTGGTGGCGAGTCATTAGCCCCCACAGAGAGGGCTCGCAACTTAGGTGTCCTCCTGGACACACGGTTGTCTTTAGAAGAGCATATGACAGCCGTGGCCAGGGGTGCTTTTTATCGGGTTCGCCTGATTCGCCAGTTGCGACCCTTTCTAGATCGGGACTCCTTACGCACAGTCACTCATGCCCTCATCACTTCCCGTCTGGACTATTGTAATGCTCTCTACATGGGGTTCCCCTTGAAGTGCACACGGAAGCTCCAACTGGTCCAGAATGCAGCTGCACGGGTGATATTGGGAGTGACATGGCGCTCACATGTGACACCACTCCTACGCGAGCTGCACTGGCTTCCAGTGGTCTTCCGGGTGCGCTTCAAGGTGTTGGTTCTTACCTTCAAACTCCTCCATGGCTTAGGACCTGGGTATCTACGAGACCACCTTCTGCAACCGATAACCTCCCACCAACCAGTACGCTCCCACAGGGTAGGCCTTCTCAGGGTGCCATCACTAAAGCAATGCCGACTAGTGGTTCCCAGAGAAAGAGCCTTTTCTGTTGGGGCACCTACCCTTTGGAACAGGTTACCCCCAGGGATACGAATGATCCCAGATCTTCGTACTTTCCGTCGTGCACTTAAGACCTTTCTTTTTCACCAAGCCGGTCTGGCATAAATCTTTTCTAATTTTGTAAATCTTTATGCTGAAGATTCTTAACTGTCGAGCCAAACTGGCTTAATTATTTATATTCACATTCTATATGTATGTCATTTTAACTGTTCACCGCCCTGAGTCCTTCGGGAGAAGGGCGGTATAGAAATTGAATAAATTAAATTAAATAAATAAATAAATAAATAAATAAATAAATAAATAAATAAATAAATAAAAACGGGGTGAGCTCCCATTACTTGTCCCAGCTTCTGCCAACCTAGCAGTTCGAAAGTACATAAAAAATGCATGTAGAAAAATAGGGACTACCTTTGGTGGGAAGGTAACAGTGTTCTGTGTGCCTTTGGGATTTAGTCATGCCGGCCAAATGACCATGGAGATATCTTCAGACAATGCTGGCTCTTCGGCTTTGAAACAGAGATGAGCACCGCCCCCTAGAGTCAGGAACGACTGGCACATATGTGCAAGGGGAACCTTTATCTTTTCCTATTGAGTTGTTAGGGCCATTTGGAGGTTTATCAGTGTCATCAGGTTCATCTGAGTGATGTAAATGGGTGTGGACCCTTCTTGGAACTGTTGAAAGAACTGTGTTGTAGATTGGAGATAAATGATATTGCATCCCTCCCCCTCTATTGAGAGAGGGATGTTCAATTTTGACATAGATGGCCTCTTTGACCCTTCTTTCAAACCAGCTCTTTGTCCAAAATGTGGACTTTGCTACCTTCAAAAGAGTGCCCTTTGTTTTTTAAATGCATATGGATTGCTGAGTCTAGTAGATGGGTTTGTTTTCCTATGTTGTGCCATGCATTTATGAAGCAGTTGTTTTGTTTCCCTAATGTACACATCTGTACATGGCTCACTGCATTGTGCTGCATATACCACATTGCTCAGTTTGTGTCTGGATGTTTTATCATTGGGGTGGACAAGCTTCTGTATTAGTGTACTCTTGGGTTTGAAGTGTGCATACTATGTGTATTATGTTGGCTGAAGATCCTCCTGAGCTTTTCTGATATTCCTGCAATGTATGGAATGACAATGTTGCTTCATTTATTGTTCTCTTCTTTTTCTGTTATGGAGGAGCTCTGTAGGATCTTTTTTTTAGATTTGATGAAGGCCCACTTGGATAGCCAAATGTTCTGAGGGTTTCCTTGATGTGTTTTTGTTATTTTTCTTTCCTATTTTTGCTGGTAGGTAGGCCTTCAACTCAATGGTGTAGGTTTCTGATGAGTCCCATTTTGTGCTCCAGTGAATGGTGGGAATCAAAATATAAATATTAATCTGTATGAGTGAGTTTTCTGTATACTTCCATGTTAAGGCTTCTTTCTTTCTTAATGTGTACTGCACAGTCCAGGAAGGCTAGACTATTTTCCTTAACATCTTCCCATGTGAATTTGATGTATCTGTCCATAGAGTTGATATGTTTGGTGAATGCTTCCAGTTCTTGTATTTTGATCTTGACCCAAGTATTGTCTACATACCTATACCAATGAGTGGGTGGAATTCCTATGAAGGAGTCTAAGGTTATGGTTTCTACCTCTTCCATGTAGAGATTGGCCAAAATAGGGGACACAGGTGAACCTATGGTACAGCTGTGTTTTATCTGTAGAAACCTTCATTGTATTTAAAATAGGTAATGGTCAATCGGAGCTCCAGCATGGCATATATGTGGTCTGGGCTGAGGTTGGTTCTGTCACCTAAGATGATGTCTTGTAGCACTCATTTTTTTCACTACCATGACAGCTTCAGTAGTTGGAATGCAGGTGAAGTGGGAAGTCACATCATAGGAAACCATGTTTCATCTGGGTCCAGTTTTAGTTTCCAAACCTTGCTGGTGAAGCCCTGTGAATTGTTGATGTGATGGGTGGTGTTGCCAATTAAAGGTGCTAATAAGATGGTTAGATGTTTTGCAATGTTGTAAGTGACAGAGTTGATGCTGCTGACAATTGGTCTGAGCGGAGTTCCCTCTTTGTGGATTTTGGGGAGTCCATATATGTATGGGCGTATATTTCTTGTCCTCCCCTCTGGCGCTTTGGAGAATAATTTGATCCCCTCTTCTTTGTGGCAGCTCCTCAAATACTGCTATCAGTATCCAGCCTTCCTGGAATATTACGATCATGCCCCCTACCCTTTTCTCTAGACTTCTTTTCTCTAGATTAGCCAAACCCAAATCCTGCAACTGTTCTTCATATGTTTTAGTCTTCAGGCCTTTAATCATCTTAATATCCCTTCTCTGTACTTTTTCCAAAGCCTCAACATCTTTTCTGTAGTATGGTGACCAAAACGAGCCTGGATAGCTCAGCAGACTAATGCATTGTGATTAACTCCAGCTGTCTGCAATTACTGTAAGTTCGAATTTCACCAGGCTCAAGGTTGATTCAGCCTTCCATCCTTTCTCAGGTAGGTAAGTTGAGGACCCAGTTTGTGGGGGCAATAAACTGACTTTGTATAAAATATTCAAAAGTATGAAGGCTATTGCTTAGTGCATTGTAAGCCGCCCTGAGTCTCCGGAGAAGGGCGGCATATAAATCAAATTTTTTAAAAAAGTTGGATATAGTATTCCATGTATGGTCTTACTAATGTGTGAGAAATGGAATTATTCCTGTAAAGAATATAGCCTAAGTAACTCCATATTGTACTCTTCCTATGATCTAAGTTAACCTGAGTTATTTTAGCCATATAAGACACTTAGCAAAGGGAAGTGTGTATGACACCTGTTCTGAGGAAACAAGCCATAAAATGATGTTTGTATCATTTGAGTTGGATCAGATTGACCCAAGCGAAATTAAGAAAAGGAAAAAGCCATGTTCCACTTCATTGTTTCGATTAAAGACATAAGGGAAGTATATTTCCCAGGGGACTTTCCAGAGGAGAAAGATGGTGCTGAATAAACCAAATGTTATATAATGCCTGAAAAACAATGATAAATGGGGGGATTTTAATTGCCTTGTTGACTGTACTAATACTTCAGGTGATTTTGAGTCTATGCCTCTGTTTATACAACCAAGGATTAACCAATTCTTAACCAATCCATTACCCTCTACTTAGAGACTAATAACCTACTTTCTAACAAGCAATTTGGCTTTAGAAAAAAATTGTCCTGCAATCTGCAACTATTACACTGCAAAAACATATGGACTTCAAACTTGAACAGGGTAAATCAATAGATGGAATTTAGATAGACGTCGGTAAAGCTATTTCTAAAACTAAAATCTTATGGCATTTCCGGACTCCTGCATAAGTGGACAGCTGCGTTCCTACACATTGTTCTTACACATTGGCAAAAAAAATCAGAACACAAAATACAAGCTGGGCGGATACGACCTCAGAGACAACCCTCACTCTGTCAAAGACCTTGGAGTACTCATCTCAAATGATCTAAGTGCCAGAGCTCACTTTAACAGCATTGCTAAAAAAAGCATTAAGAGTTGTTAACCTAATCTTGCATAGCTTCTTCTCCGGTAATATTGAACTGCAAACTAGGACGTACAAAACTTTTGCTAGACCAATTCTTGAATACAGCTCATCTGTCTGGAACCAGCACTCCATATCAGACATTAATACAATCGAATGAGTCCAGAGATATTTCACAAGAAGAGTCCTCCATTCCTCTGCTCGCAACAAAATACCTTATGCCACCAGACTTGAAATTTTGGGCTTAGATAACTTAAAACTTCACCAGTTTTACAGTAGTTGTGCAAACCCATATTATAGATTATCCCAGATTAGTTATTATGACTCTTACATGTAACAGTGAAACAGAATCAGAAGCAAATTACGATTAATATGTCTTTTTAAAGAGCCCTAAAATGCAAAATCTGGGATTACTCTGATTAAAACCCTACATCTTTTTTGGTGTGTGGCAAAATCAAAACAAAGTAGTATTAATAAAGGTGGCCAGTTCAAATACTTAAAAAAACCGTTTCTGTTGTTTCACATTTGTGTCTCCTGACTTATTTCTAGGCCAAGTGAAATTTGTTATTTCATTGAAATCACTGTGCTAGTTATCCAAGACTGGAGATTTTAAAGAAGATATTGGACAACCATTTGTCTAAAATAGTACAGGGTTTCTGCCTAGGCAGGGGCTTGGACTAGAAGACCTCCAAAGTCTCTTCCAACTCTGTTATTCTGTTATTCGGTTTCAGGTTAATGATTTATTTTACACATTGGCTAATTGAAAATCATATGATAATCACAGCACTGTAAGTTTTGGTGGTTTGCCCTTGGATTTTGATTGATGCAATTTGGGGGAATTTCATGGACAATGGAAAAAAATTACCCACTTTGCCCACCTGTACTCCAAATGTTGATAAAGGATGAAGCGTTAACATGGGCAATAAATAAAATACACCTATTCAGAAATTAGTTCCAAAGAACACAATAGAATTTACCTTATAGGTAAATGTACATAACTTTGCAATTCTAATTATTTGGAGGGTCTGTTATGAATCAGACAGCAGTGATTAGCTTTTTTTTATTGAAAAGTTTTTTTAAAAGGTTTACATATATATATCTCCCCCTCCCCTCCCCCCTCCCCAACCCTTTCCCTCCCACCCTCCACCCTCCCTACTTCCCAGAACAAAATACAAAATACAGTATAACATTCAACAATCATAATCCATCATAATCTAATTAACTATAGCCTCTTACATCCCCCTAATACTTTAACTCCCCATTTACCATACTAAATGTAATTACCTAATAACATCTTTCTATTTATTCATAAACTATCTGAAATTTTTTAATCTGATATTTACTTTGAATATAATCTATCCATCTTCTCCATTCCCTCACATATTTTTCATCTGAATAGTCCTTCAAATATGCCAAAATTTTTGCCATCTCTGCTAGGTTTGCTACTTTTAATGTCCATTCTTGAATAGTAGGCAAATCTTGCTTCTTCCAGTACTGCGCCACCAACAATCTTGCTGCGGTTATTAAATTCAGGATCAAATTAGTCTCTATAACCCTACAATCCGTGACTATACCCAACAAAAACAACTGTGGAGTAAACTTTATCTTCTTTTTAAGAATATTTTGAATAATCCACCAAATTTTTATCCAGAATGCTTTAACCTTTTTACATGTCTGCCATACATGAAAATAAGTAGCATCATCACAGTCACATCTCCAACATTTAGATTGTAAGTTCGGATACATACAAGCTAATTTTTTAGGATCTAAATGACATCTATAAAACATTTTATAAAAATTTTCTCTTAAATTTTGCGCTTGTGTAAATTTTACATTTCTTACCCATATTTTTTCCCATGTTTCCATCATTATTGGTTGTTCAAAATTTTGTGCCCATTTTATCATACAATTTTTAACTAAGTCTGTTTCCGAGTCTATTTCTATCAATATATTATACAACCTTTTTAAATGCATTTGACTCTGGTCTCTAATTTGTTTTACCAAGTTTTCCTCACTTTGTGTGATACCAATTTTCTGATCTCTCCTCCATCTGGCTTGTAATTGTACATACTGAAACCAAGTTTGAATTATCTTTTCCTCTTTTAATACATTCAAAGGCTTTAATTTTAGTATACCTTTCTCAATATTAAGAATTTCTTTATATGTAATTACATCCTGTCTTTGTTCTATACTTATATTCTCTATCGCATGCCTGGGTACTGTCCATATAGGTATCTTATCATTTAATTTATATTGATATTTCTTCCAGACATGCAATAAAGCATTCCTTAATATATGACTTTTAAATGTCCTATCCACCTTTTTGTCATACACTAAATAAGCATGCCAACCATATACCAAATCATATCCTTCAATGTTCAATATCCTTTCATTTGTTAAATTAATCCAATCACTAATTGCTGATAAAACAGCTGCTTCGTAATATAATTTTAAATTGGGCATTTTCAAACCTCCTCTTTCATGTATATCTTGCATTATTTTTAGTTTTACCCTTGGTTTCTTCCCTGCCCAACCAAATTTATTAATACCCTTCTGCCATTCTTCCAAATTAGCATCCTTTTTAAGTATTGGTATCATTTGAAAAAGAAATAAAAATTTAGGCAAAACATTTATTTTTACTACTGCTATTCTACCCAACAAGGACAATTGTAATTTTTTTCCAGTTATCCATCTCTGTCTGTATTTTATGCCATAACAATTCATAATTATGCTTATATAGTTTCCCATTTGAAGTTGTAATATAAACTCCTAAATATTTAACCTTTTTAACTATCTCACATCCCATTACTCTTTCTAATTCTTCTTTTTGATTTATTGTCATGTTTTTAACTATCATCTTTGTTTTCCAAATATTTATTTTAAACCCAGATACTTGACCATACTGATTAATTATCTCCATCAGACCTATAGCTGATTTCACTGATTGAATTAAGGTTACAATGAAGTGGTCTGCAAATGCTCATAATCTGTAATCATAATGCCTAATCTCAATTCCCCTTATCTTATCTGAATTAAGTATTTTGTTGAAGAATAATTCCAGAGTTAATATAAACAATAATGGGGATAGGGGACACCCGTATATTGTTCCTTTTTCAATTTTAAAGGTTTCTGTTAAACTACCATTAATTATTATTTGAGCTGTCTGTTCCTGATATATTGCCTTAATAGATTGTATAAAATACTCTCCAAACTGCATCTTTTGTACCATTTTCAGTAAAAACTGCCAATTCAATCGATCAAAGGCTTTTTCAGCATCCAAAAATATAAGCACTGCAGGGACTTGGTTGTTCCTTTCCAAATACTCCAATACATTAACAATTTGCCTTACATTATTTTTCATTTATCTCCCTTGTATAAAACTGGATTGATCACTGTGAATCATTTGTTGCATTCCCGACATTAACCTATTTGCTAATATCTTGGCAAAAATTTTATAATCTGTATTAAGTAATGATATAGGCCTATGATTCTTTGGCTGAGTATGATCTTGATCTTCTTTCGGAATCAAGGAAATAAAGACCATCAGTCCATCTGGGCCTTACCAGGGGCCTTACCAACTTTTAACTGCTTAATTGCCAGGAGAATTTCCTCCTCAACTGTTGGTTGATTCAACCATTCCCTTTGCTCCTCTGTAACTATAGGAATATTCTCCTTTTCCAAATATCTATCTATATCTATACCTTGTATTTTGTCTCCAGCATACAATCTCGTATAAAATTCTAAAAAAGCCTTTTTAATCATATTCTGTTGATAAACCTCTTTACCTTTATAATCTATGTTCTCTATAGTACAGGACTTTTGTTTTTTCCTCAACATTTATACTAGCCATCTACCTGGCTTATTTGCATTACAAAAAGTATTGTGTTTAGCATATTGCAAATTAGTTGCCACCTGATCTGATATCAACATATTAAACTGCCCTCGGAGTAAAGTAATCGCTTCTTTAATTTTCTTATCCTCTGGATTGTATATTAACACCTACTCTTTCTTCTTTATCTCTTCTTCTAATTCCCTCCTTTTTTCCCTTTGTCTATGTCTGTATGCATTATTCAAATTTATTAAAACACCTCTCATATATGCTTTGCTAGCATCCCATACCATTTCCATAGATGTTCCCTTATGCATATTTAAAACAAAAAATTCCTTTGTTAATTTTTTACATTCTATCACATTTTTCTCATATCTAAATAGATTTTCATTTAATTGCCAATATCTCCTAGACCCTTCTCCATATTCCAACTCCACCCATACCAGACTATGATCTGCTAAGGTTCTGGGACAAATCTTCATCTTCTTCACCCTGGAAAGAAAATCATTTGTGATTAGTATAAAGTCAATTCTCGAAAAAGATTGGTGTCTGTTTGAAAGAAATGTAAAATCTTGTTCTTTAGAATTCCGTTCATGCCAAATATCTCTCAATTCCATGTCCTCCATCATATCAGAAAAATGATTTAGGCAATCTTGCTCACATTTTAATATTTTGCAAAAGCCTTTTCTTGTCCAATTTAGGGTCCAATACTCCATTCCAATCACCCAACAGTATACACGAGTTATAATCCCATTGTGTTAATTTTGTATGCAACAATTTGTAAAATTTTTCTTGTTGTTGGTTGGGTGCATATACTCCCATTAAAAGTATTTTCTTTCCTTCTATTAATAATTCAATTGCTAGATATCTTCCTTGATGATCTGCTTCACTTAATTTAGCCATTAAGTCTTTCCTTAAATACATCACTATACCATTTTTCTTCTTTGAGGCAGATGCCACAAAATGTGATCCCAATTTCGCATTCATCAAGTATTTTTGATCATTTATTCTAATATGTATTTCTTGCAGGCAAATTACATCATTTTTAAATTGTTTCAAATAATGAAATATTTTCTTCCTTTTTTGCAGTGAATTTAAGCCGTTAACATTCCAAGTTAAGAACCTAGATGCCATCTTTGGCCCCCTGAAGCTTTTCGAGCACCGACTGGAAGTCTTCCTGGAACTTCTTCTTTGGTCTTTCTCCCCCCACAGCTTCTGTATTTGTAGTTGTACTTTCTTGAGTTATTATCTGAGTTTGTTGCATCTTTAATTCTTGCTCTTTCCGCTTGGTTGCTGCTCTAGTTTGTCTTTGTTCTTTAATATCTTCTATTTTTTCAGATAGTTCCCAAGCTTGTACAGCACCCAAAAATTGCAATAACGCTTCCTGCATACTCATAGCATCTCCTTGAGCTTGTGCTTGCATACCTTCCTTCTTCCCCTCTGCTGCTTCTTTCCTTTTTCTAACTCCCGGGGATGGTGGGTATCCAGCCTTTAGTAAATTGGCATAAAAATCTCTTGCCTTCCAAAATGTATTAAGATGATACCATTCTCCTGAATAATTCAGCACTAATCCAGCTGGAACCTTCCATCTGTACTGTATCTGATGGTTTCTAAGTTCATCCACTAGGAATGCATAGTCCTTTTTGGATTTCAATATTTTAGGAGGAATTTCCTTGAATACTGCAACCTCCTGTCCTGCCACTTGTAATTTATTTTTATAAGAAACTTGTAAAATCCCATTTCTCATCTTTCTGGTAACAAAGTAGATCACAATATCTCTTGGTAATTGTCTTTGTTTAGCAAGCCATGAATTAACATGGTAAATTTTATCAATTTGCCAATCACATTCTGCTTTAGATTCTTCAGTCAACTGTGCTTTATTTTATTTGCTTCGAAGCCATTTCAAAATTACACTCTCCAACAGCCAGCCCAATGAATCAAAAAGTACTTTTAGTTCTAGTCTTTAGCCTTCTAATAAATCCCTGTTCTTTAGTCCCAGAGTCTTAATTCCTTGAAAGCAAATCCATAAGAGTTAAACGGGGCTAACAGCTTTAATGAGTTAACAAGCACTTTCTTTTTTAACTTTCACTTTCCTCGCCCTTAACAAGCCAGCACCATTTTTTTCCCAACTTTCCTCACTCTTAAAAGACTCAAAAAGAAACAATGTTCAGCTGGAGTAAAGCTTAGTACTTGCAATTATGATGTCTCCTGTCTTTGTTCTGCCTGCTTTTGACTTCAATGTTGTTAAAAAGTTGCTTGCAGGGATGGTCGCAGTGTCTTGTTCTGCAAGGGCAGACACATCCCGGATTCGGAGCTTTGCCAGGTTCCTGGGGAGCTCTCACCCAAGCCCCAGAATTGTTTCTAGGGCTCTTGGGGAGCTCTACCCTCACCCGGCTGCTCTCTTCCCCTTCTTTTCCCAAAGGGGAAATTTCTTAGCCGCTAGACAGCTGATTTTTGCTGTTCTAGTGGCTTTACGAGATCGCGGGGCTAGTGCTCCTAAAAGCAGCCACCGCGATGCCTACGGAGCCACCGGAAGTCCAGAGTGATTAGCTTTTGTTATTCTGTAAAATGATGTAATAGTTAAGATGAGGGACTTGGATCATGGAAACCTGGGTCCAAATCCCTATTCAAATATGTGTGATATCTCACCTCAAGTCACCTCACAGGTAAGCTCAGGCTTTTAGCTGACCATAGTGTTCACTAGAAAATCTATTATGAAGACAAGTTTAGAGGAAGCATATGAAATTTTAGAGGAAAAAACCCTCTATATAAGTGCAGTGCATGAAGTTGGCTGTATCATAGGAAGCCTAATGTGGAATGGTGGAATTTGGACTATGTATCATACTGTTTAAGACACATACAGTACAAGCCAGGTATGGCCTATAACCTTCACCAATCCACACCATTTTTCTTTTCTCTTCTGAGTTTCTTCTCATGAAAGTGCATAAAAAGTGTACAAATTTTAATATAACTTTTAAGAAAATATTTTGAAGTGCAGCAAGCTCAATTTAACAGATTTATAAAAATGATAGAAATTGTTAATTGATAGAACTCCGCCCCTCCAATTCCCACCATTTGAAGAACAAGATTGTTTCTCCACAGAATAGAACAGAACAAAAGAATAGAATAGAACAGAACAGAACAGAACAGAACAGAACAGAACAGAACAGAATAGAACAGAATAGAATAGAATAGAATTTTTTATTGGCCAAGTGTGATTGGACACACAAGGAATTTGTCTTGGTGCATATGCTCTCAGTGTACATAAAAGAAAAGATACGTTCATCAAGAATCATAAGGTACAACACTTAATAATAGTCATAGGGTACAAATAAGCAATCAGGAAACAATATCAGTATAAATCGTAAGGATACAAGCAACAAAGCTACAGTCATACAGTCATAAGTGGGAGGAGATGGGTGATAGGAACAGCAAGAAGACTAATAGTAATGCAGACTTAGTGAATAGTTTGACAGTGTTGAGAGAATTATTTGTTTAGCTGAGTGATGGTGTTCATGAAAAAACTGTTCTTGTGTCTAGTTGTTCTGGTGTGAGGTTCTCTATAGCGTCGTTTTGAGGGTAGGAGTTGAAACAGTTTATGTCCAGGATGTGAGGGGTCTGTAAATATTTTCACAGCCCTCTTTTTGACTTGTTTAATATACAGGTCCTCAATGGAAGGCAGGTTGCAAAGATGCTATCCTATTTTATTTACTGTACAGATACCTGTCCCAGGATTTTCAGACCATTCCACACTGAACTCTCATAGACAAAAATAAAGTGGTACCTTGGTACTCAACTGCTTCAAACTCATCAGATTTGGTACTCAACATATTTTGACATGAAAAATTTGTCCTGGTACTCATCATTTGTTTGGTATTCAATGCACAAGCTAGAACTTGTTGATGTTGGCTGCCTTGTGACTTACTACATTACTTCTTATGGGAAAAATTGTTTGGTACGCCTAATTTTTGGTAGTCCCAAAAGTTCTTTTTCAGGAGTCAACTGGACTTTTTTGTTTTTCCTTTGAAGACGTGTCACTTCTCATCCAAGAAGCTTCTTCAGCTCTGACAGGATGGTGGGGAATGGAAGGATTTATATTCCTTGCAGACAGTTGGTCATTTGCATCCTTTTTGAGGGTCATTGAAGCAGTTGGATGTTTATTGGTGTCCTCAGGGTCACCTGAGTAGTGCTCCTGATTCCTGTAGTCTGCAATTTTTCCTGGAAATCTGTTCATACTTCCACAACATGCATTCTTGCCTTATTTTGGTGTCAATTTAACAGAAAAAAAATTTTCTCAAACAGTTTTTAAGTCATCATAACTCCCTTCTGCATTAAACAATTTTTTAAAATTACAGAGGTGTTTATATTTCAATTTCATAAAATTAACAAAAACATTAGAAAAAGAAAAATACTACAACAATGGGGATAAGAGAGGGGGGAAGAACTGAATAATGCATCCCTTCCCCAAGTAAAGATCCATTTCTGTACAATAACTGATGCTATTTGTTTGGAATTTAGCAAGTTTCTAATCTAAAGCTTTTTCTGCCATTTAACAGTTATGAAAAGAAAATATATAGAAATACCATTTTCAGATATTCTAAGACTGTAAATACTCCTCTTGTATAATCTCTCCTACCCCTAATGTATTAATCTCAAATTATCAGCAGTACCTTTTCTAAAAATCCAAATTTAAAGGAATGTAGATAAAATCCCCCTGATCAGCTTGTCTGTTTACTTGTTGGACATGATGCTACTATTTCTACCATGTTTTCCTGAAAATACGGCCTACCCTGAAAATAAATCCTAGACTGATTTTTTGGAGTGGGCCTAATATAAGCCCTACCCCAAAAATCAGTCTACGGGACACCTTCTGCCACCAGTAGCCTCTCACCGACCAGTATGCTCCCATAGAGAGGGGTTTCTCAGGGTGCCGTTGGTCAAACAGTGTTGACTGGCAGCCCCAGGAGGAGAGCCTTCTCTGTGGGGGACTTGCCATCTGGAACAAGCTCCCCCCAGAGATACGGAGGATCCCGGATCTGCATGCTTTCCGCCATGCCCTCAAAACATTCCTATTCCAGCAGGCTGGCCTGGCCTAACTTCTCTTTTAAATTGCTTTTTAAATTTTAAATCTGTCTAAATTGGGGTGTTTTAATCTGTGTCTCTGGGCCAAAGTATTTAATATTTTTAAATGGTTTTTTAATGTTTGTATTATATGTATTTTATCTTTTGGCCGTTCACCGCCCTGAGTCCTTCGGGAATAGGGTGGTATATAAATTTAATCAATCAATCAATCAATCAATCAAATAAAAATAAGCCCTAGTGAAGGAAGTGGGCGGGGCCAGCACAGAAAGCAGTCCTTCTCTTCCCCACTCACCTCCTGGCTGCTCGGCCCCTTAATCACAACCCGCGGATCAGCTGAGCCAGTAAGGGCCGGGAGCTGCCTCTTGTTCTTTCTTTCCAGGTGCCTAGAGATATTTATTTATTTATTTATTTATTTATTAATCGAATTTCTATACCGCCCTTCTCCTACCGGACTCAGGGCGGTGAACAGCCAGTTTAAAACCAATAACAATATAGTAAGTTAAAATGTTCTAAAAGTCCATATAAATTTAGGCTGAAAATACATCAATAAAACACTAAAACTCTAAAAATTTAAATAATTTAAAATAATTTAAAATTTAAAATATTTAAAAATAGGAGGGATCAGGCAAGTCCGGCAAGTTGGAAGAAATGAGTCTTCAACGCCCGACGAAAGGTCCGGAGGTCAGCAATAGTTCTCAGATCTGGAGGGAGATCGTTCCAGAGGGTGGGGGCTACCACAGAGAATGCTCTCCCCCTGGGGGTCGCCAGCCGGCACTGTCTGGCTGACGGCACCCTGAGGAGGCCCTCTCTGTGGGAGCGAACCGGGCGGTGGGAGGCAATAGGTGGCAGAAGGCGGTCCCGTAAGTACCCTGGTCCTAAGCCATGGAGCGCTTTAAAGGTGATTACCAACACCTTGAAACGCACCCGGAAATCAACCGGCAACCAATGCAGCTCACGCAGGAGAGGTGTCACGTGGGAGCGCCCTGTCGCTCCCATAATCCCCCGCGCGGCCGCATTCTGTACCAGTTGAAGCCTCCGGATGCATCCCAAGGGGAGCCCCATGTAGAGAGCATTACAGTAGTCCAAGCGAGACGTGACGAGCGCCTGAGTGACTGTGCGCAGGGAGTCCCGATCTAGAAAGGGGCGCAACTGGCGTATCAGGCGGACCTGATAAAAAGCCCCCCTGGCCACAGCCGTCGTATGATCCTCTAATGACAGCCGTGGATCCAGGAGGACGCCCAAGTTGCGCACCCTTTCCGTGGGGGCCAATGATTCGCCCCCAATAACCAACGATGGAGTCAGTTGGCTATATCGGGACGCCGGCATCCACAGCCACTCAGTCTTGGAGGGGTTGAGTCGAAGCCTGTTTCTCCCCATCCAGACCCGCACAGCTTCAAGGCACTGGGACATCACTTCCACGGCATCGTTGGGGTGGTCTGGGGTGGAAATGTACAGCTGAGTATCATCAGCGTACTGATGGAATTCCACCCCAAAACCACGGATGATCTCACCCAGCGGCTTTACATAAATGTTGAACAGAAGGGGCGAGAGGACCGACCCTTGTGGCACCCCACACACTAGGCGCCTCGGGGTCGACCGCTGCCCCCCTGTCAACACCGATTGCGACCGGTCGGAGAGGTAGGAGGAGAACCACCGCAGAACGGTGCCCCCCACCCCCAATCCCTCCAACCGGCGCAACATGATACCATGGTCGATGGTATCAAAAGCCGCTGAGAGGTCTAACAGCACCAGGATAGAGGAGTACCCCCTACCCCGGGCCCTCCAGAGATCATCCACCAACGCGACCAATGCCGTTTCGGTGCTGTAACCAGACCTGAAGCCGGACTGGAGCGGGTCTAAATAGACAGCTTCATCCAGGTACCGGGGGAGCTGCCGCGCCACCACACTCTCAACAACCTTCGCTAAAAAGGGAAGGTTGGAGACAGGACGATAATTTACCAAAACAGCCGGGTCCAGGGAGGGCTTCTTGAGGAGGGGCCTCACCACCGCCTCCTTCAAGGCAGGCGGAAGGACACCCTCACTCAAAGAAGCATTTATAATCTCCTGGAGCCAGCCTCGTGTAACCTCCCGGGAGGCCAGCACCAACCAGGAGGGACACGGGTCCAACAAACATGTGGTAGCGTTCAGTCTACCCAGGATCCTGTCCACGTCCTCAGGAGCCACAGGATCGAACTCAGCCCAGATAACACTCTCAAGACTGGGCTCAGTCACCTCGCCCGAACTAACCCAGTCAGAGGCCAGCTCATCCCGAATCTGAGTTATTTTATCATCCAGATATTGAACAAAATCCTCAGCACGACCCTGCAAGGGGTCCTCCCGCGCTCCCAGGTGGAGGAGGGAGCGGGTCACCCTAAACAGGGCGGCTGGGCGATTATCTGATGACGCAATAAGAGCGGTGAAATAATTAGATTTCGCCGCTTTTATTGCCACTAAGTAAGTCTTAATATAAGCTCTTACTAGTGTTAAGTCGGATTCAGAGCGACTAGCCCTCCAACCACTCTCTAGGCGTCTTTTCCGGCGCTTCATCTCCCTCAGCTCCTCGGTGAACCAAGGAGATAAGTGAGTTCGGCGCCGGGTCAGAGGCCGCAAAGGCGCGACCCGGTCCAAGGCCCCACCGGCTGCCCTATCCCAGGCAGCCACCAGGTCCTCAGCCGAGTCGCGTGTCAGTGTCTCAGGAAATGGCCCAAGCTCCGTCTGGAACCTATCAGGATCCATCAGGCGCCTGGGGCGGAACCACCTAGTTGGTTCCGCCTCCCTGCGATGGGGTGTAACGGTCAGAAAGTCGAGACGAAGGAGCGAGTGGTCAGTCCATGACAAGGGTTCAACACCTATATCCCCAATATCAAGACCACTCAGCCACTGACCAGAGACAAAAACCAAGTCCAGGGTGTGTCCACCAATGTGAGTCGGGCCCTGAATTACCTGGGTCAGGTCCATGGCCGTCATGGAAGCCATGAACTCCCGAGCCATCTCAGATGTCTCGCCGATAGATGGCAGGTTGAAATCCCCCATAACTATAAGCTTGGGGGTATCAACCGCCACCTCGGCTATAACATTGAGAAGTTCGGGCAGGGTCGTTGCCACGTGGCAGGGAGCCAGGTACGTGACTAACAGACCCATCTGCCCACCGGGACCCCATCTCACAAAGGCGGACTCACACCCGGCTATCTGAGGTACAGTGGCCTCCCTCGGACCCAGACCTTCCTTAATAATGACCGCTACTCCGCCACCCCTGCCCTGGGCTCTCGGCTGGTGGAATGCAAGGAAACCCGGTGGGCACATCTCCACGAGGGGAACTCCCCCCTCGTGGCCCAACCAGGTCTCGGTAATACCGGCCAGGTCCGCACCCCCCTCTTCAAGGAGATCACATATGAGGGGGGCCTTGTTTACCACGGACCTCGCATTGCACAACAACAGCCGGAGCCCCGGGTCCTGAGACTCTAAACAACCCGGGGAACAGGAATAGCTCCGGGGACCGGGGCGCGCAATCGCTCGAAGACAGCGAGTGCGCGCCCCCAACACATGATATGGTCCCCTGCTCTCGCCATATCTGCCCCTCCCACATAACGTAGTTATCACACCACCCTCCAGAACACTCTTGCCAGTCCTTGCCAAGTGGTGCTTGAAAACTTTGTTCTTCCTCTGTTCACCATGGTTATCAGTAAGGAAACATGTGCAATCATCACTGCTTTGCACAAAAAGGGATTCACAGACAAGGGTATTGCTGCTACTAAGATTGCACCTATATCAACCATTTATCGGATCATCAAGAACCTCAAGGAGAGAGGTTCAATTGTTGTGAAGAAGGCTTCAGGCCACCCAAGAAAGCCCAGCAAGTGTAAAGGTGATTCAGCTGTGGGATCAGAGCACCACCAGTGCAGAGCTTGCTCAGGAATGGCAGCTGGCAGGTGTGAATGCGTCTGCATGTACAGTGAGGCAAAAACTTTTGGAGGCTGGCCTGTTGTCAAGAAGGGCAGCAAAGAAGCCACTTCTCTCCAGGAAAAAAAAACAAGGACAGAGTGACATTCTGCAAAAGGTACAGGGATTGGACGGCTGACGACTGGGGTAAAGTAATTTTCTCTGATGAATCCCCTTTCCAATTGTTTAGGGCATCCAGACAAATCTTGTCCATAGAAGAAAAGGTGAGCACTACATTGGTCTTGTGTAATGCTAACAGTAAAGCATCCTGAGACCATTCATGTGTGGGGTTGCTTCTCAGCCAAGGGAGTGGGCTCACTCACAATTTTGCCTAGGAACACAGCTATGAATAAAGAATGATACAAAAACATCCTCCAAGAGCACAACGAACAATGCCTTTTCCAGCGTGATGGAGCACCTTGCCATAAGGCAAAAGTTATAACTAAAAATGATTTTGGGTCCATGGCCAGGAAATCCCCAGACCTTAATCCCATTGAGAACTTGTGGTCAATCCTCAAGAGACGGGTGAACAAACAAAAGCACATGGATTCTGACAAACTCCAAGCATTGATTATGCAAAAATGGGCTGCCATCAGTCAGGATGTGGCCCAGAAGTTGATTGACAGGATGCCAGGGTGAATTGCAGAGGCCTTGAAATAGAGGGGTCAAGACTGCAAATATTGACACTTTGCATAACCTAAATGTAATTGTCAATAAAAGCCTTTGACACCTATGCAAATGCTTGTAATTATACTTCAGTATACCATTATAACATCTGCACAAAGATCTTCCAATGCTGGAGCAGCAGACTTTGTGAGAATTAATCTTTGTCTCAATCTGGTTCAGAATGCAGCTGCGCTGCTGGTTATGGGCGTGACTCATTGCGCCCACGTGACACTCCTCCTGCGCGAGCTGCATTGGCTCCCAGTGGTCTTCCAGGTGCAATTCAAGGTGTTGGTCACCACTTTTAAAGCATTCCATGGCTTAGGACCTGGGACCTGCGAGACCAACTTCTGCCACCAATAGCCTCCCAACTGGCCAGGTCGCTCACACAGAGAGGGACTCCTCAGGGTGCCATGGGCCAAGTTATGTTGGCTGGTGACATCCGGGGGGGGGGGCCCTTCTCTGTGGGAGCTCCTGCCCTATGGAGCGAACTGCCCTCGGAAATACGCAAGATCTCCAACCTCCATGTGTTTCGCTGTGCCCTCAAGACCCTGCTGTTTTGCCAGGCAGGGTTATCCATGTAAATTATTTTAAATTGGGAATTTTAAATTTTTGGGTTTTAATGTGGCCCTGAAATTGTGTAATAATTTTAATACCTTTTAAATTTTGATATGTGTATATTTGTGTTTTAATGGGCTCCCTGAGTCCTTCAGGAGAGGGTTGGTATAGAAATAAAATTATAAATAAATCTCAAAACTTTTGGCCAGGATTGTATATGCTGAGATACAAGATATTAGTCTCTGTATAATAGTATGTTTGTTTTATGTTAGTAAAGGGCTGGAATTTTTTTTTTATTCTGAATCCACTGTGAGAAAAATACCTTTCCCCCCCCAGAATTGTTACTGCAGCAATACTTCCCTTCCTTATGTCAGTTGCTTCTAAGAAAAACCAGCCAACTTAGCATCAATGTCTAATATAATTAAGGAGGTATTTTTAAGACTTTAAAAATATATTGACCTTTTCAAAAAGTTGTGATGTTTGTTGCTTGAAGAACGTTTACGCTCATGTGTGAGCTCACACATTTTGGTTGGCTGCAGTGTTTGGGAGGTAGAGGAAGCAATGTGGGTGGTGGAGGGTATTGTGGTCCCCATATGTGTGAACTATAGGCGAGTTTTGGAGCTAAAGCAGATAAAAGTGGAAAGCAACTGAAGTGCGGTATGAAATGTTGGCCTATCAGTTTGGTGTTTGCATCAGTGACCATTCTGCTTTTTCTTTTAGCAGTTCATCTGGCCACCTCAACCTCTTCCTCCTCCAGTCGCCTATATGTTTTCTTCTAAAACTCAGAAATAACTGGTAAAAAATAAGTAATGTATGTGGCTAGGAAAGAAGAGGTACATTTTATGTAACTTATTTGTATCTTCCTGGATAGTGTTTTTCTCCACATTTGGCCTGATTGAGATTAATTTTTTTCATGCTAGCTATTTGCAGCATTATTGGACTACAATTTGGGTGCTACTTGGAAACAAATATGAAATACTCTATTTTCTTCAGGATATGCTTCCAACAGTTCCTCATGGTTATCTAGATTTCCCAATCTATTGCTTTCCCCAGATGCTTTAGAACAGAGGTCTTCAAACTTGGCAGCTTTAAGACTTGTAGGACTTCAACTCCACAAGTCTTAAAGCTGCCAAGTTTGAAGCCCTCTGCTTTAGAACAACAGATCCTGTCACGGAAAGAGCCTCCATAGCTGTTTTCAAACTTAATATTTACATGCATAATAAATCACATTGTTAGAATTATTGAGGAATCCAGCAACATCTTTCACTATGTTTATTTACCAATAGTGAAGGTCACAGATTGTTTCCACTGCACATTTTTTCTGTTTTTTATTGTGTGAAATAATAATTCTCTAGTCTTTATAGCTAATAGATTAGTTAATTCTGAAATGGGTTCAGCTATTTCTTATAGAATACATAACTTTCTCAGAATTCCCCAAGTACTCTTGAAATTTTGAGAGCCTCAACACGTCTTGCAAATACCAAGTTGGGAGAAGCTGCCTGTAGGAATTTGGAATAGGGCTAGACAAATCCTCACATTATAGCTCTCGTAATGACAATTAACTGGGGTGCCTACATTAAAATTCTTTCTTAGTAGTAGAAGATGATCTTGTGGATGCATATATTGTCTTATCTTAGCATATCTTTCTGACTGTCTCTTTTCTGCCTCTATCATCTCTATCTCCATCTTCATCTTTAACGTATCATATATCTTAATGCATCTAACCAATATTCTGAGACAAAAGAAAACCACACAACCCATCTGGAGCTTGGCTTCTGAGAAAAACAGAGAAGCTGAAGTATGATGTGGAAATTTTGCCTTCAAATAGGATTCGATATTTCAGGGTCTACATTGCAAGTCTCTGCAATGAATCACTTAGAGTTGCACCTCCTATATTAACAGAATAGACTGAATAGGATATGCTCTTTTGTACTTCTTCACACACTACTTGACTGATATTCCCAGTAATTGCTTGGATGTTTATATTTTACTTCTGGTCAGTTGTATGGACCCCTATTATATATAGACTAGAAAAGATACTGTTCTTTTATTTGTTTTTTATTTGTCTTTTTTCTCATTAAAAAAAACTCTTGATACGTACATTTTTTAAAAAAAGATACTGTAGCTGTAGATGCCAAGAAGCATTTTTCTCAGTTTGGGAATCACTTTATCCAATTCTATTCAAGTCTGCAAATTGGGACAAGATATTACCTTTTTTCTTCAAAAAATATGGAAAACCATATTAAGAGAACTTAGTTCAAAAATACGTGGAAATACATGTTAACTTATACTGAATTATTTCCAATGGATATTTGTATTTTACAGATTATTTTATCTTTCTTTCTCTATATAATGCTTTTGTATCCTTCTTTCTTTTCCTTTCCTTAATTTTTGAAAAAAAAAATTAGGATAATTTACCCTTTTAAGGCAGGCCTGGTGCAGGGGTGGGTTGTACTTACCTTTACTACCGGTTTGCAACAGGGCCCCATGCATGCGCAGAAGTGTTCTGATGATGTTGGGGTCATTGGGCGGAGCCTCCCGCCGGTTTTACTACCGGTTCTATAGAATTGGTGCGAACCGGGGGCAAGCCACCACTGGCCTGGTGGCTTGGAGGCACCAAATTCAATTCTGGGGTGTCACTCATTTCTAGAACATTTCCTCAATAGACCTGTCTCTAAAAAGTTTTAACTTTTATTTATGGCTAATACAATTCTGTCAGAAAGGATAAGCTTTCCTGAATGTATTAATTCTAACAATGTCAAACACATGTATCCATTCCTTCATTTTTATTGGTTTTATAAAAATTGAATACCATGAAATACCATATTAGCAGCACATGGTAACATACCATAAGTAACAGAACCAGAAAATTTTCCATTTTCATATACATATACATATACATATACATATACATATACATATACATATACATATACATATACATATATATATATATATATATATATATATATATATATATATATGACAATGGGAATATATATATTCAATATATTCAAATTATATATATATTTTCAAAGAGTGAGCAGGCAATGAAAAGTAAATTTCTCTTACTCCCTAATTACTTTTAACCATTTTTCAATTAAAGGTCAATTTGTTCCCCCTTATCTTCTAGCAGTTGGTTTTCTCTCTTATTTCATCTCATAGAATGCTTCATGCTATTATTAAAGTGGATCAACTACTCTCATATCTTGGATTCCAACTAGCACAACAATAACTTCCTTATGGAGCTGGTTCTTTCCAGTCTTAAAAAGGAAATTTCATGAATGAAAAGAGATACAACGCCCGAAAACGTTTTTAAAAGAATATTTTACTCCACCACCAGAATGGACCTTGCACAAAATTTACAGAGTTTTCCAGATGCATCCTGGGGATGGCTCAAGTTTTGCTTTTGTTGGTAGAATCAGTATGATTTTGACTGGTTCCATTCTTGCCAACTGCTGCTTGAGGCAATAAATCCATCACTATGTGGATTTGATAGGATCTGCCATATAGGTATAGTACAATGTAACATATAATGAAAATCCTTCCATTCTTCACATCTTGTTAGAGCTGAAGAAGCTTCTTGGATGAGAAGTGAAATGTCTTCAAAGAAAAAACAAGAAAGTCCAGTTGCCTCCTGAAAGTCCAGCTTCAGGCCTGGGTACAGCACGGAGATGGCATTGGTCACGTTGGTTGATGATCTCTGGCGGGCTCGGGACAGGGGTTGCTCCTCTGTTCTGATCCTATTAGACCTCTCAGCGGCTTTTGATACCATCGACTATGGTATCATGCTGCACCGGCTGGAGGGATTGGGGGTGGAAGGCACCGTGTTGCGGTGGTTCTCCTCCTATCTCTCCGACCGGTCGCAGTCCGTGTTGGCAGGGGGCAGAGGTCGACCTCGAGGCGCCTTGCTTGCGGGATGCCACAAGAGTTGGTCCTCTCGCCGCTCCTGTTCAACATTTATGTGCAGCCGCTGGGTGAGATCATCCGTGGTTTTGGGGTGCAGTGTCATCTGTACGCTGACGATACGCAGCTGTACATCTCCACCCCAGATCACCCCAATGATGCCCTCGAAGTGATGTCCCAGTGTCTGGAGGCCGTACGGGTCTGGATGGGGAGGAACAGGCTCCGACTCAATCCTTCCAAGACCAAGTGGCTGTGGATGCCGGCGTCCCGATATAGCCAGCTGGTGCCTTCGCTGGCTATTGGGGGTGAGTCTTTGGCCCCCACAGAGAGGGTTCGTAACTTGGGTGTCCTCCTGGATCCACAGCTGTCTTTAGAAGAGCATATGATGGCCGTGGCCAGGGGGACCTTTTATCAGGTTCGCCTGATACGCCAGTTGCGTCCCTTTCTGGATCGGGACTCCTTATGTACAGTCACTCATGCCCTGGTCATTTCTCGCCTGGACTACTGTAATGCTCTCTATATGAGGCTCCCCTTGAGGACCGCCCGGAGGCTCCAACTGGTCCAGAATGCGGCCGCGCGTGTGATTATGGGAGCGACTTGGTGCTCCCACGTGACACCTCTCCTGCGCAAGCTGCACTGGCTCCCAGTGGTCTTCCGGATGCGCTTCAAGGTCTTGGTTCTCATCTTTAAGGCGCTCCATGGCTTAGGACCTGGGTACTTAAGAGACCACCTTCTGCCACTGATAACCTCCCACCAGCCAATACGCTCTCATAGAGAGGGTCTCCTCAGGGTGCCATCGGTCAGGCAATGTCGACTGGCGACCCCCAGGGGGAGAGCCTTCTTTGTGGGGGCCCCCGCCCTCTGGAACGAGTTATCCCCGGGGATTTGATTAATCCCAGACCTCCGCAACTTCCACAAGGCATTAAAGACTTTTCTATTCCAGCAAGCCGGGCTGGCTTAACGTAGATTTTAATGGGTGAATTTTATGAGGGGTTTTAAATTTGGGAAAGCCAAAATTTGATTTAATTATGTTTTAGATTATTTTAATGTTTATATTGCTTGTATTTTAATGTTTGGCTGTTCACCGCCCTGAGTCCGTCAGGAGAAGGGCGGTATACAAATTTAATAAACTAACTAAACTAACTTTGCATAGATGTCTTAGTAGCAAAAGCAAACCAAGAACATGCAACATGTTTGAAGGATACTAGATTGGAAAGACACTCCTAAACCATGATATAGCAGTATACTCATGAGTTTTTGTAAACATCAAATACAGGTGGCCATCAACTTACAACAGTTTGTTTTGTATTGTCACCTCCTTTTCTGATTTTTCTCCAGCTCAGGTACTGCACTGGTTGAATGGAAGGGGGAAAAATACCATCCAACATTAAACTAGACCCTTTAAAAATTCCCCTTTCAGACAGATGATGCATAGAAATGAGAAGCTAGATAAATGGACTTGTCAGGCCTCTGTTCACCATCAAGTCTTTAATGGGGCATATTCAAGTAAAACCTCCTGTAATGCCTCAACAATGCAAAAGGTCTGTGCTATGCATAGAACAAATAACCAAAAGCATCCAATTCTTATTTTGTACAAACTGATCTTGATTAGTGTCTACTAAGTTCTGTTCGCAAGACAAACAGAACAAAGTAGATACTTGATTAGTTCTGTTTGCAAGACAGAATAATAAAAGATAGCATGTTCTTGGTTTGCTTTTGCTACTAAGACATTTATGCAGTAATTTGGGAATAATAAAAGAATGACATATTGGCTAGATTTGTGCCTGAAAATTCTGGACCAGTTCTAAAGCAATTTTCCCTTTGTGGATGTGATGATGACTTTAGGAAAAGGCACATACCTATTTGACAATCTTCTAACCAACATGGCTAAAGTGGGAAACATAGTACAAGACTAGATGGGAGTAGAATACAAGGTGGGCAACATAGAAAAGTGTAGTTGTTTTGGACTTCTTATAGAATCATAGAATTCTTTATTGGCAAGTGTGATTGGACACACAAGGAATTTGACTCTGGTCATAAGTTCGCAGACTACATATAAACAGCACGTGCTAGGTCATAGTTCATAATAAACAATAATTGATAAATCATAAGAAACCAATAGGAGAAGATAGTAGGACAGGTGAGAGGATGAGAAAAGATATACTCCCCAGATATGAAAGGAATCAAATTACCTATTTTGTTATGCTGGATTTAGAAAATAAACTAAGAGAAAAAGGAAGAATAATGGAGGATCTTTCGCTTTCCTTTTATTGAAGAATATGTGGTGATGTGTTTTTGTTCCCGTAATAAAGAGACCTACATTTGGGTGTGGTATACCACTATGCTTTTAGTTGCACACAATTTGCTTACCTGGTGTTTTCTCACTGGCTCCTTTTTAAACTGGTGTGGAAACCACAAATCACCAGAAAAGCTGCAACAGTTGAAAAAGCTGGTCCTGAATATGATCAGAATAACAGAGTTGAAAGGGACCGTGGAGATCTTCCTAGTCCAAGCTCCTGCTCAAGCAGGCAACTCTATATCATTTCAGACAAAAGGTTGTCCAATCTCTTCTTAAAGAAATCACTCTAAAGCACAGGTGTCAAAATCATGGCATCACATTGCTGTCACATGATGTTTCACAATGTTTTTTTCTTTGTGGAGCTGGAGTGGGCGTGGCCTGCACATAACACATCCATCCCAAGGGCCACCAGTTTGACACCCCTGCTCTAAAGCATGCTGGCTGGGGGATTCTGGGAGCTAAAGTCTTAATGTCATCTTAATGTTGAGGAATTTTACTATAAAGTCATCAATGGCAATTTAATTGAACTAAATGGCTCAGATCTGGCTAGATAAGCCCTTCATATGTGTACTGTATTATCACCAGCTGCAGTATTTGGAACAGGATACCAAATAATGGAACACCCTTTTAGAATCCATATGATCCATTAAAAAAAAAAGTTGTTACTGTACTTCATTTTAATTTTTGAGTTTCAATTCTTTCAAGTTGGGATTGAAATGCAAGGGCGTGGTAGTCAAGCCATTATTTTCCCCATTAAAAACTGTTACTGAATGGGAGGTTAAATAATCTTATAAGGAAGGTTAAAATTACCCAAAGAATCTGGAACTGATTACTGCCCTAGTAATAGAATATAAAACCAAATAATATTAATGCAGAAGATTGATTAATGAAATATGCTTACATTCTTAATATAAAAAAGCTTTTCTATGGGACTCCAAATTTTACTGAAGCCAAAGAGTTCAGAAAAGGAATATTTTAATTTAATTTAATTTCTAAACTAAATTATACAATCCTGCTTTTCCACTAACTCTTTAGGACCTATTATTGATCAATACAGATTGGATAATATTTAGACAGAAGGTAGTGGCACAAAAGACATTTAGCCCAAAACATCAGAACTTGGTGTCCTTCACAGTTGGTTTTTATGATTGATAATCCCAAAACATTGAGGTTCAGTTCACATTACACTTTTATTTGTGGTTAACCATGATCTATTTATTAACATTTCTAGGCTTACATAGCAATTGAAGTATAAATAATACGGCTAAGGATGTGGTACATATACAATCAATCAATTTCTTCTAGAATGAAATTAGTGATTAAATTAATTGTTTTAATCCCAAAGTTATATTTTGGCTTTACGACCCAAAGTTAGACTCTTATCTTCTGACTATATGGGAACATAAGAGTACTTGCACACATATATTCTTCATACTATGTGTAGGAATTGTAGTTAAGAATTACATTATAGCTCAATACTAGAATGCAGCAAGTCTTCAGCTTATTGGCTAGAACTCACAACTGATCTATTATGGATTTTAACAAGAGAACTACTATCCTGCCACATGTATTGTGCATATTACACTCACTCCATCAGATCCCTGATCTTGCCATCTTCTAATAGCCTTACTAGGAGTGACAGATGGATGAAGTAACTTGAAGAAGACAGCCAGTCCAGGCTGCTTTTGAGATAGCCGTGGTTGGCCTACATTAAGTGTAAAAACCCAACCACCTCTGTTCCAAGAAGCACTTTTTTTCAAAAGCTACTTCTGTGTACGTAGATTTTTATCAGATGAAAAACTTGTAGGAAAGAGGAAACCACACATTGGGGTCAATATTTAGGGCCAAAATAAGCATACTACCACCAGACACATTTTGTCAAGACATCCTGAATAAGTAACATGCTCAGCTTCTTGAATGTTGAAAAGACAGTTGAACTGACCTATCATCTTATCCTATCCTGTATCATTTATCTTATACACTTACAATGCCACCTCAATTGTAAGACTCAGTTAGGAAGGAGGGAGGGATGGAGAAAGAGAAAGGGAAAGGGAGGTTAAGTCACCAGGCTAGAGACTGTATCCTACCGTAGGCACAAAGCCAGCTTGTCAACTTGTCAATCCTGGATAGCTCAGCAGACTAAAAGCATTGTGATTAACACCAGCTGTCTGCAATTACTGTAAGTTTGAATCTCACCATGCTCAAGGTTGACTCAGCCTTCCATCCTTTCTAAGGTAGTAAATTGACGACCCAGTTTGTGGGGGCAATAAGCTGACTTTGTATAAATATACAAAAGTATGAAGGCTATTGCTTAACGCATTGTAAGCCGCCCTGAGTCTCCAGAGAAGGGCGGCATATAAATCAAATTTTTTTAAAAAAAATCCTAGGAAACAGATAATAGGAAGCTAATTCTAAAATCTTGCCAAAAATACTCTAGGGACTCCTCCAGGCAATCAGGTCAAGGAGTCGAGTCAAGTCAAGTCATGTATATTTGATGCTAAAATCAGATCTTCTATTCTACCTATTTTATATAGGTGAAAAGAATAAATATTCATACAAAATAGGATTGCCAGTAGCATATCTGATGTCACACAAAGCACAGCTCTTAGCTGGAGCCTATGCCTATTTTGGTCCTCCGAAAAAGAAAGAAAAAGCTTATTAAAATGAAACATGTTTTCATAATGTTTTATTTTCTTACATTTAATACATTGATTGTAAGTCTTAATATGACATATGAGTTTTACATGACAATAAATTTCAATAAATTTGGAGTGAGATTTGTTAAAATCCTAGAAAAGGCATATTCATTTCAATATGTGCTGAAGAAAAGGAAAGTGGGACATTCATTGGATTTTCAAATAAAAGCTCCCATTTTCTGTAAATTTTCATCCTACAACCTGTGAAGTGATGAATATTTTGCAGCTTGCAAGCTGTATAGAGAACACTTTTTTTAAAAAAAAATTTTTTTGATTTATATGCCGCCCTTCTCCGGAGACTCAGGGCAGCTTACAATGCGTTAAGCAATAGCCTTCATACTTTTGTATATTTATACAAAGTCAGCTTATTGCCCCCACAAACTGGGTCCTCAATTTACCCACCTTAGAAAGGATGGAAGGCTGAGTCGACCTTGGGCCTGGTTAGAATTGAACTCACAGTAATTGCAGGCAGCTGGATGTTAAATGCTGCCTTAGTAGGAGGCATTAGCCTCCTATGCCACTCAGGCTCCACTGAACACTGATTCTCCATGCATCTTATTTAAGGTCAGTATTTTCAGGACTTTCCCACAAATGGTCAGTAGCTGAATTTGAGCACAAGCGCTCAGAAACTGAATAGATCTTGTGTTTTTGAACACTATCATTTTACTACAAAGGCTGTATGAGGGAAAAAAATCTACACAAAATCATAAACTAGATTTTTTTCCAGTAGTTTTCCTAATCAAAATAACAATTCAACACAAATTTACTACATCTGTGTTTAATTGTGGAAGAATTCTGGGACTTATTTCTCCCTTTGTACCTCTTTTCACCCCTTTTGTAGACACTTGGCACTACCTAAGGGCCAATACTTGATTTTTAAACATGATCAGAGCCTTAGGCAACAGAAGCCACATTTGAGGATGCTTCCAACGAGATAACTCCTAGTAACTAGTAATCAAATTAAACTGTCCTCTTTTCCATCTTTTCAGTTCCTGAAAGGTAGGTCAGTGCACTAAAAGGGGTTCCCTGGGATGTTTTACGACAAATGGAAATTGTTTATTATTCTCATTTTCCTCATGCCTTAAACACTCTTTTCACAGTATGTATAATGACTTTCTCCCATCAGTCTGCATGCTGTTTTTTTCTATATTTTAGAAATATTTCCACCAAAAGTGATATTTGTACCCTTCCTAAGGATGCTAAAATCTTTTAATAGAAAATCTTTGTCATAGGGGAAAAAACCCCATGAAGAAAAGGACAACTCAAAGTGCAATCAAGAAGTTTTAATATTTAAAAGATACACACATATACACACAAACCATTGTTGGATGATTTCCACAAAGCACCATAAATTCCATAGGCCTTCCTGTTTCTGTTATCCCCAGCGTATCTCCCAGCAAATTCAAAATATTTTTTCAAATTTTGCATCAAAAAGGTCTCTTTAGCACCAAGAATGATGAAGGTTTTATATAGCACCAAAAAGTAGGCCTGTAGCCTCATAACAACTATACACAAACGTCCTTGTAACATTAGACGCTGGTTCCCCATAGAAGCACTTGAGGGAGTTCTGCTGAGACAGGAATGGAGGCAAAGGCTCAAAGAGTTCAGTTCTCACATCTGGAAGCAATTCAGTACTAGAAACTTGTTGTTCCCTCTGGAGACACAGAGACGCCATGTGTTGCATATAGCCAACAGCTGGTTTTTAAACTACTACTTTGCAGAGAGAAGGAATTCAGATTGTTATGCAATCAGCTACAGCTTTCCATGTATTTCAAAAACAGGCATCCCAATACTTCCCATAGCCTGCCTTACAAGGTTACCCACTGGGTCAAAATAAAAAGATGCATGTCCTGTCTATTTCTTTTTAAAAAAAATAAATTGAGAAGCCTCTTGGTTTGCAATTAGTTAGTTACCTGTGAGTGGAATAGGCAGCAAATGCATACAGCAGGGTCTGTGTATCTTCCCCATCTATACCCAGAACATACAGTGCATTGCAATAAAATTCTTTAGCATCCAAGTCACATTTTAGGAAGTGCTCAGTGCTTTACTTAAAGCAATCTTCCCCAAACTGGCATCTCCAGAAGTGTTGGACTGCAGCAGATACATTGGAGGTTGTAATCCTGCCTTATCTGCAAGGTACCAGGTTGGTAGAAGATGATCAATAGTATCCTGACCACAACTCTCCTAGATAGGTCAGCATTATAATTCCCATTTAACAGATAAGCAGTGATCTGGGGAATAAAAGGGTGTATGTGTGTCATCCAACTTATACTTAATGGCAGAATGGAAATTGGGATTGATAGGAAAAGAAATGTGCCTTTATATCCTCTTGAACAATTGTGATTTATCCTGCTGTGATAGAGAAAAAATTCTGGATGGACATTTCTGGTTGGAAGACTGCATGGATGATTCTTTCAAATGTTCCATTCCCCAAACAGCATATTTTGCATTTATTTGATAGTGACGCTTGGGAGAGCAAGAGAATGGAAAACTCTCTTAGCTTTAACAAATTACTGCCAGGTGCTATGTAGACATGCTTCAAAGAATTTATCCCTTAGAATCTGAAGCCCTGCCCAGCTCCAATCACTAATTTTATCACAGGCCATAGGTCAGATCACAATGATACACTTATTTTGCCCACATCATGGCCTTTGTGTGACCTGCCTATGGGAAAATCTATCATCAATCTAGGTCAGCTGAAGGAAAATGGATCCTGTTGTAAATACATTCATAGATTTGTTGCGATTCAACTAATTACAATATAATTTTAGGTACCTAGCATGGAACCTCTTTAGGAATCTTCTGATTTGGAGGATAAATTGGAAGCATTATTTCTACTCTTTTGCCACCAGGGCTAAATCCTAACCCTGCATATGTTTAACATCATGATGGAAGCCATCCCTACAGTGTTATACAGTGATTTACATGTCCATTAGACAGATGCACAGAGCACAGTTACATTTGCCAACTGTCTAGAACATTTCCAAAGGTAAATTTTGTGAAGGTGATGGCAACTATCAGTCATACAAGGTTTCCTAGCAGGAATTCTTAGCAAAAAAAAGAGGGGCTATCAGGCACTTGAAATGCCAAAATAACATATTTTGGCTGACCTATATTTGGTTTGTAGATTTGTAGATAAGATATGGTAATCTTATCTCACTTGAGATACCTCAAAGAGTTTAGCTCATGTAAACAATCTAAATTAGAACATTCTGCTTAGGAAGTTATGTCCAAACAAAGACGTTTATAGTTAGCAGGTACAAGAATTTCATGAGGCTGTTTAGAATTTCCAGTCCATACCTTACAATCACATCTAGTGTTGAGGACTCATAAATCAGCAAGACTTTTCTGGAGTTTTTTTGACCCATGAATATTTTTTTTTTCAGTTGGCAAAAGAAAAAAAAAGTTTTTTCAGTGCTCTCTCTGTTTTCAGATCTGTTGGACATTTTCTGTATTATTTGCAGACGTTCACAGGAAATCAAGAGGATGTTTAGAGGTTGAATTTGTGCTTTGGAGGAAAACAGCTATTCAAGACTGGGCTTGATCAAATAACCACTGAAAGTGATGTAGATATCCACATCGTCACTGTAGATGGCATTGTCACGCTGTCGCTTGTATAGACGCACCCAAACCTCATCGTTCTCCCGCAGCTCCAGCATCAAACTCTGGCTTTGCATGATGCTGCGGTCACTGGGTTGAGCATAGAGAATGACTTCCTCTTGGTCATTCCTCATGACATGCATGTAGGTCTCCTTGAAATTCCAGGTGTGGACATTGAGACTGAAAAAATACAGGCCAGCCACGTAGCAGTAGAACTTACCCTTAAACATGTCAAAGTGGCTGTAGAGGTTCACAAAGACAGTGTCAAAGATCAAAGCCTGGTAGCCTTCATTACTGTGGAGAGCCTTCTTCCGGCCCACTGAGAAAGCTGCATACTGGTGTTTGCAGGGATCTCCAGGTGCTCCCATTTGTCCCTTGCTGCCCTTTGGACCCTGGGGTCCCCGATCACCAGGGGGTCCCTCTTTGCCCCATTTCCCAGGAACTCCAGACTCTCCTTGATCTCCTTTTTCTCCTGTGGAAAGAAGGAGAGGAAAGAAAGGGAGAAGCTGTGGAAGACAACCATTGCTTGTGGGTGGTTTCAAAATCCTGCCTTACAATGTATTTTCATGCATCTCTAGCCACCATAATTAAAGGATACTACAAAATTCCAGAAAGGGCGGTGGAACATAGGGAGTGATGCTGGATATGATCGTACATGTGGCAACAGATTCTGCCCTAAGGAGATGCTTGAATGACCCAGATGGAGAAGAATTTTAAGTTTAACCTGTATCTAAGTAAAACATGCAGGCTACACTTTCACTAATTTTGCCTGAAGAAACGGCATGTTTTGGTTCTCACCTGTGCTAACTATAGACTTTTTAACCAAATGAGATTTTATAGCAGAATTTTCCAACTTGTTACTCCAGATGTTTTGGACTTATTTCTCAACATGTTTGGCCAGTACAGCTGAGGGATACATGACTAAAGATTTAATGTGGTCAATTATTCCTTCCCTAAATAAACATTTCCATGGTGGTTGACAGTTATTGGCTTGGGAAAGATGATGCACATGTATTTAGCACAATAATATGTATGATGATTTACTAAGGCAAATAAACAAATCATAAGATCTTGCCAGGGAAGTTTCCAATTTCATTTAGGTAAAGCGATGAAATGAGGAGGAAACAATGAGAAGGTAGAATGAGTCAGAAAGTAACAGATGGTAATAGCTTACCTTTCAGAATTGTGATGTTGATATATGGACGAACTTCTGGCATTACGAATGGCAAAGCCTGAGGTCTGTCTGTACCAAGACTGGCTTCGGAGGGCCCAGGGGCATCTAGAGAATCACAACATCTCTTGCAACCATTCAAGTTGGTAGGGACTTCTTGGCGGCCAAGCTCCTCACTGGGAGCCCCAAGCACAAAGAACGGGAGCACAAGAAAAGCCAGGGGCATGCTGATTTGGAAGGCTTTCATTGTGAACTGCAAGAAAAAAACCAGTGAAAAGGACAGGACACCAGAATATAGCCACTTTTTCTATGAAAACTGTTCAGAAATAATAAGAAAGGCAAGCAAGCAGGCAGAATCCCCTTGCTATTGAAGGTTTACAGTTTACAGTGAGGTTACAACTTCATCCCAAAACAGCAGACTTAAAATCCATTAGTTCTGATATTTATCTTTGTTTAACACATGAGAAATAGTCATTATCTGACTACAATATGCCAATCAAAGGGAAAATGTTTTGTGCCACATCAAACAACTATTCTGTGAATGGCTAATATCTCTACAAGTAACATGCCCTGACTGAACTCTTTACATTTCATTTCCCTCTGATTATCTATGGTGATTCTCTCTCTCTCTCTTTATTTTATTGCAAAGACAGTGCCATGTCAGGATAACAATGCAAATATAGTGCAATCAGAGAGAGATCAATGATAAATAACATACATGCTAATAACTATAATTGTACTATGTTAACAGTAATTGCAACAATATAACCAAAAAAGAAAAAAGAAAACTTTAATTGTTACTACTTACATTAGCTTATTTACAAATTTCTCCATATTATATCCATAGTTTTATACATCTTTGTTGTACTGACATTCATAAACTTCCCTCTCATTTCTGCCTCTTGTATCTATCCGTTCATAAAATTTATTCCATGTCCTGTAATATTTTGAGTCTTCTTTATCTTTATTTTTTAAAATTAATCTGTCCATTTCTGTACAATCCCAAATTTTCCTAATTATGTCATCATCCGGTGGGGTATTCACATTTTTCCAATATTTAGCAAATGTAATTCTAGCTGCTGTCAATATATGTAACACTAAGTAGATAGTTGCTTTGTCATAACTTTCCAACAATATACCTAAGAGGCACGTTTCTGGTTTGCTCAGTTATCATTTCTAGCCATTTATGAATTTTGTCCCAGTAACTCCTTGCTTTCTTACATGTCCACTACATATGGTAGTATGATCCTGGTGTCTGGTTGCATTTCCAACATTGGCGGTGGAGTTCTTATACATTTTGGCCAATCTTGCGGGAGGCAAGTGCCACCAGTAAAACAGTTTGTAAAGGTTTTCTTTATATGCCCCAGCCATCTTCAGTTTGTAGTTTCTCTCCCAAATTTTTAACCATTTTTCTAATTCTAGGTTGTAGCCGAAATTCTTTGCCCAGGCAATCATTGTTTCTTTAACTATCTCTTCTTCCATTTTATCTATGGCGATTCTCAGTCATATCTCGGTCATGATTGTCTCAAAGGTGCTTTTTCAAAAGGCAACTGGCCTTTTTTTTTCCTTGAGGAAGACATTTTGCTTATCATCCATGATGCTTATTCAGTTTTGATTCTGTTCCGAACTGAAGAAGCTTCTTGGATGAAAAATGAAACAAGCAAAAAACAAAGTCCAGTTGCCTTTTGAAAAAGCACTTTTTGAGATTTCCCTCTGATCATCCTTTTTATTGTTCTTACTTTCCAGCCACTAATAAGACTCCCTGTTGTGGCTCCGTTGCCTGAGCCTGTGTCATCAGCAGATGCAGACTCTCAGAGTGAGGGAGAGGAGTTGGCAAGGCCTCCTTCTCAGGACCCTCCTCTCTGGCAATGCCTCCGGAGGACACCGAAGGGCAAGAGATAGGCCCAGAGCCAAGCACGTCCCCGCAGCCACAGGTGGACAGTGATGAGGGTAATGAGTCTTGGCTGGACCCTTGTCAGCGTCGCAGAGACAGGCAAGCGTGTTGTGGCCCCGTCCTCTGAGCCTATCCCATTGGAGGAAGGAAGCTCTGAGCATGAGGAATAGGAGCCAGCCAGATCTCCCAGCCCCCCCACCGTCTCAGGTGCCAGCTGAAAGAGAGCAAAGTAGTGGGGAAACAGGTGTCTCAGATGAGAGTGAGGGAGAGACGTCATTCCTGGACGCACGTCAACGAAGGCGAGATAAGCGCTTGCAGCAGCTGAGGAGGCGTGCGAGGGAATAGACCTGAGTCACTGGACTTGAGTCACAGGACCAATGAGTCACTGGACCACACCCCAGAGACTATATAAGAAAGGATGGTGGTCAGTGATCCCTGTGACGAACAAAACTCAATCTGGTAGTCATTGGAGCCTGAAGCTGCTAAAAGAACGGATTTTGGCAAAGCTACGTATGTGATTTTCTTTCTGTGAACAATTAAAGCACTTGGCAGACGGTGTGAATATCGCTGCCAAGTTGGAGATAAGGACTGTGGTGTGTGCCAAGTGCTTCTTTAACCCTCGACTGGCTGTGTTTTTGTGGGTGTGTGTAGAGGGGGACAGATCATCGCACAACAGAAGAAAAGGCGTGCCGTGATTAGCTGACTCACTGGACCACACCCCACAGGCTATAAAAGGGGGTGAGTTAGCCATTCAGACTCTGTGACGGACAAAACTAACTCCTTTGAGTCACATTGCATCTCTGGAAAACAGCAATCTGGGCCTTGGAAAAATTTGGACAATTCTGACTGTGGGTATTTTTGTATGTTGATGAAGTTCTTGGCAAGCAGCTACTGGGTGGCTGCCAAGCGTCTTATCGGAAGAATTGGTTGTCTGCCAGTTTATTTAACCCCCGGCTGTTTATCTGTGTGTGTGTGTGAGACGGGGACAGAACACTCCCTTAGGATAACACTCAAAGCATCTCTAAGTTCAAAATGTTGTACAGGTAGTCCACAACTTACAGCCATTCATTTACTGATAGTTCAAACTTACGTTGGTCTCAGGAAAAGTGACTTATGACCTGTCCTTAAAGTTATGACCATCACATGGTTACATGTTTACAATCTGGGGGCTTGGCAACCAATTCATATTTAAAATTATTGCTATATTTTAAATGGTCACATCATTGTGATTTGCGAACTTCCTTGCTTGGTTTCTGACAAATAGGAAGCCAGATTTACTTAACAATCATATGATTCACTTAACAGCCATGTGATTTGCTTAATGACCACAATAAAAATGATAGTAGCATTGGATCCAGTTGTGCGATAATTTGCTTAATAACCTCATTTCTTAGTGATCAAAATTCTGGTCCCAACTGTGGTCATAAATCAAGGACTACCTGTAGTTTAATAAATGTACTGATCAGAGGTGGTATTCAGCAGGTTCTAACAACTTCTGGAGAACTGGTAGCGGAAATTTTGAGTAGTTCGGAGAACCAGTAAATACCGCCTCTGACTGGCCCCGCCCCCATCTATTCTCTGCCTCTTGAGTCCCAGCTGATCTGGAGGAAATGGGGATTTTGCAGTAACCTTCCCCTGGAGTGGGAAAGGAATAGAAATGTTACAGTATCCTTCCCCTGGATTGGGGTGGGAATGGAGATTTTATAGTATCCTTCCACTGCCACACCCACCAAGCCACGCCACACCCACCAAGCCACGACCATAGAACCGGTAATAAAAAAAATTTGAATCCCACCACTGGTACTGATCCTGGAACTTAGTTTTGCGGAAAATGAAGAGCATATAAATTCCTTTCGTACAACTATTTTCTGCCTCCATTCTGTACAAGTTAGTAATTGATGCTGTGATGGAAAGGAAAATGTTTGTTTCTCAGTTGTACAATACAGATCGCAAGGTGATCTATAAACAAGTTATTTCTTATAGTAAATGCAACTGGCTGTAAAACTGATCCCTATATAATGGGTGTTTTTTCCTTCCATGTAGAGTATCTCTGAATGGAAATAGAAATGTAAGATGAAAAAACCTACATTGGTAAAAAATAGCATTTACACCAAAGATCCAGTACTGTAAAAATCCTTTTCTATTATTTCTGCAAAGCCTCCTGATTTCCCTTGCCATATCTAGCTTCTTGAGACAGTCTCAAAAAATTGGATGCAACTGAACAGAAGAAAATAATATATTGTTTTGGCCTCACAACTGACTGTCTGTAAATAGTTTAGCTACAGAAATCCATAAAATGTGCAGTTATCATTTTTAGCTATAGTTTTTTAAAGTAAGCAGTCCCTGAATTGAGCTCAATTCCTAGTAAAACGCATGGCCATTTCCATATAGTTTTCTTGATAGAAGTATGAAAGCAGATTGCAAGAACCTTATTCAAGGATTGGATTGGGTTGTTTTTTCCTTTTGGTTTGCCCAGGGTAAGCCTTCAACCCTAGAGTTAGTCTCTTTTTCCAAGTATTGATCAGGCCCTGCCTTACTTACCTTTCTAAGATCAGCCAAGATCACCTTGGTGTTGCTGCCCCCTAGTTCCCATCAATAGTTTTTGATTAAGGCTGCCCTTAAATAATTAACTTGTTTCACTGTCCTTTACCCTCACTTTAACCTGTACTTTAATTAAAGCCATGATAATATCTAGATTTCAATCTCTTCACTTTGATGACTTAAGCCCTGCTACGTTTTTTTCCAGTGCTTTTGTGAAAGTAATTGTCCTTGGAAGGAACTCCTAGATGAAACAGCTGAATAGGAAGTAACTAAAATATTGATTACTGGTGAAGAGAAGAAGATGAGGAAATAGTTGTCCCAATGTCCTTAAACAACATTCTCTATCCTTAAATCAATGTCATTCTTTAAATTGACATTATGCTAAATTTAAGTTATAAATGTTAAAAGTATTTTGAACTAGAGCAAAAACTTATTTGGAGTGATTTCTTCTCAGGTTATCTCTGTGATAAGTTGCTTACCTGTTAAAGGACAGCTTATTGTAATTTTTCAAATAGGGCTTATCCATGTGGCTATCTTGTGGCATTTGGATGAGTCACTTATGGTTTGGGAGCATTATAGAGCCATGGTGGTGCAGTAATTAGAATGCAATATTGCAGGTTAACTCTGCCCAATGCCAGGAGTTCGATCCTCACCAGCTGAAGATCGACTCAGCCTTCCTTTCTTCTGAGGTCAGTAAAATGAGGACCCAGATTATTGGGGGAAGTTTGCTGATTCTGTAAACCACTTAGAGAGGACTGTAAAGCACTATGAAGTGGTATATAAGTGTAAGTGCTATTGCTATTTCCCCATACTCGGACCTTCATTTTGCTACAGCCCACTGTTGATGTTGGGATGAGGCAGAGGTGGGTTTCAGCAGGTTCTGACCAGTTCTGGAGAACCGGTAGCGGAAATTTTGAGTAGTTTGGAGAACCAGTAGTAAAAAGTTTGACTGGTCCCACCCACATCTATTCTCTGCCTCCCAAGTGCCAGCTGATCGGGAGGAAATGGGGATTTTGCAGTAACCTTCCCCTGGAGTGGGGTGGGGATGGAGATTTTACAGTATCCTTCCCCTGCCATGCCAAGCCATGCCCACCAAGCCATTCTACATCCACCAAGCCACACCCACAGAACCAGTAGTAAAAAAATTTGAAACCCACCACTGGGCTGAGGCACTTTGATAGCAAAGTATTTGATTTTCCCTTTTACAACAATGGAATACCTCCTCCCTCCCTCAATGTATTGCAATTTGCATAGGGGAGATAGTTTTGAATGATGCCTAGGGAGTGTGTGGCAAAAGTAGAGATAGGTCCCCCATGGGGCCCGCTTTCCTCATTGCTCTGGTGGCTGGAATCTGATTTCACAATTAGGCTGCCTGCTATATTCTGCAGGAACTCCTGGCCTACTAACCTTTCACAAGACTTTATTATCGTTATTTTTGTATAGCTTTACCTATTGGCCATAGTTGCTCTTCTCAATATCATTCCCAGAGTTATGCCTCTTTGTATTCTACTGCAATACTCCTCAGCCTCAGCAACTTTAAAAAAAAATATAGACTTAACTTCCAAATTTCCCCAGCACGATTTAAGATGCAAGACCTTCAATTCCTGGAAGTCTCCAACCTGCATGCTTTAAGACAGAGATCTTCAAACTTGGCAGTTTTAAAACTTGTGGACTTCAACTCCACAAGCATAGCTGGCTGGAGAATTCTGGGAGTTGAAGTCCACAAGTTTTAAAGCTGCCAAGTTTGAAGACCTCTGCTTTAAGATATGAGGACTCCAATTCCCAGAACTCTCCATGCTGGGGAATTTTGGCAGTTTGAAGTTCACTCATTTTATCCCTGAGGTTGACCAACACGGCTCTTTTGGCACTTTCACCTTTTCTGCTTTCATTCTGAGGCCACTATCCAACCCTCCACCCACCCACCCCACCCCCTCCGCACCCCCAAGATGTGCCTGAGGAGAATCCCCACGTCTGACATCATTCTACACCACTTTGGATTCAGTTCCCAGAGGTGCACAATGGGAAGAACCCAAATAACGGGAACCCAAATAAAACGCCAGTGGATAAATTTGCCCTTATTTCATGTCGCGACCTTGGTTACTATCATGTGCCTGTGTAGGGGGATGCTGGAAATTAACTTTTAACCTAATCGTCCCTTTTTAAGAAGGCGGCACTTCTGAGACGCTGAAAGAGTTGCTTTCGGTCCCGGGATGAAGCCACAGTAGTGGTGGTGATGATGATGATGATGATGATTGATGATAAATAGTAATAGTAATAGTAATCATGATGATGATTACTATTACTATTACTATTTATCATCATCATCATCAATCATCATCATCATCATCATCCTTTCTTCACTCTGGGAAAAGTCGGCGAGCGCTCTGGAAAGCAGAGTTTACGCGGGTTTAACCGAAGGGGCGGGGGGGGGGGGAGGGACGGTATTTGGCGGATATGCAGCACCGCGACTGGGGAGGGCAGGAAAAACGCCGAAGCCGGCTGCATTTGATCACTGGCATTTGATTATTGGCGAAGAGGCAAAATCGGGAGAGGAAGGACGGAAGGAAGAGGATTGCAATCTGCAGCCGGGACTGGCGCCCGCGGGCCCCCTAACTCAGCGCAACGAACGGGAGGCTCACCCCAGTGGAGATGCGCGTCGCCGCAGGTCCTTAGAGCAAGCCGTTTCTCGTCCCTCCGCTCGCTGCTCAGTCCCTCCTGCGCATCGGATGACCTCTGCTCGCGAAGCCCGCCTGCCTTGGGGTTTCTTTAACAGCTTCTTGCTGGCACACAGGCGCCTCCAACCACCGAGCCCGCCGAAGAGACTCGATCCCTTCTTCACGCTCCCTTCCCTTTTCTCCCCTCTTCGGGCTCCGCAGGGTGTTAGGTTTCGAGCGCCGTTAACTCTTTCCTCGGCGATAGGAGCCGTTTTCTCTCCCCCCCCTCCACCCGCCTCACACACTCTTTCCCCGGCCTGGCCCATCTGCGCTTGCTCAGCGCCGTCCCCTTACTCTCCTTCTGGGACGGCCGGAACCCGAATAAGAGGCGCTACGAAGAACTCTTTAGCCCAAGAAGGAGAATGACTTCTCCGTAGTTAACTGGAAGTTGGTCCCAGGTAGCGGAGAACAGTTTTAACAGTAACAGAGTTGGAAGGGATCTTGGAGGTCATCTAGTCCAACCCCCCTCCTCATGCAGGAGACCTGTACTAGGGATTCGAACTGCCAAAGTGCCGACCTTTCTGATCTTAATTTTAGCCACTGAGCACAGGATAGCAGTTGTGGTTGGGTGCAACCAAAATGGTTAGCAAATGGTGGTTATAATGCCAGTTATTAGCAAATTATTAGCAAAGTGGGTGAGTGGGTGGGTGGAGGAAAAAAAGCTAGACTGGGGTGTCTGTTTCTACCTGATGTTATAGACAGCTTTTCTAATGAATAAAGGGCACCCTTTGTGTGTCAAGGTTGAAATGAGGGATCCTTGATGCTCTCTGAGCTTGGTTGTTTTCTTGCAGACTTTCTGTTGCCCAAATTAACATCAGATGATGATGATGATGATGATGATGATGATGATGATGATGATGATGATGATGATGATGATGCCTAGTTTGGCAAGAAAGCAAGCTCAGAGAACACCAAGAACCCCTAACTTTTCCAATCCTTAACCACATGGATGATGTTCAGAGATCATAGGACGGATATCCAGATGCATTTGTGGACATAAGACGGGGAAAAGGATAACCATTTATTCATGTGCCCCCATATCAGCAGTGGGCAAGTTTGAAGCTCTGGGCTGCATGGCCTCACATCTATTTCTTGCGGATCCCCAAAATTCTTGGAGTCTCGGATGCTGGAATCCAACCAATCTGAGCAGAGAGAGCCACATGAGAATTATATTGTACAGTCTGAAGTAGGCTTAGTTAAAAGAAAAACATACATCTCCCCTATAAAACCAAAATATCCTACCCAATAGACAACATAAGAGCCCAGCTAATCAGTCCTCCTAAAATGCTACCTATCAGTCCTTGTCCTGGCAGAAAAGTATGCCCAATCGTAGCCAGATGTGCTACAATTGGCAACATCCATAAGTCACTTACGGAATAGGCAAAATGGGATAGCAGTAGATAAAATGTGCTGCTACCCCTAAAAAGAAAAAAAAATCCTCCATGAAAAACAATTTGTCATCTGAAGCTTTGGCCAATTTGTAATGCTACATTGGGGGCAGAACCACCATCCACAGCTGGCAAACTCCAGGTAGTTTATGTTTTAAATTGACCTTCAGCGAGCTAGACAACTAACGGGAGAAGAAGAAAACACTTAATTTAAAACCGGAATATCTAGAGATGGTTTTAAGCAGCCTCAGCTGTGGGTATAGGGGAGACAAAGTTAACATTTGACTTTGGCCTTATGAAATGGCATTATGGGGGCATGTTTCTGCTCTGACTAGAGCAATGTTTCTCAACCTTGGCAACTTGAAGACATAGGGACTTCAACTCCCAAACTTTACAGCCAACCAGCTGTGGAATTCTGGGAGTTGAAATCTACACAACTTTGAGTTGTCAAGGTTGTCTTAGAAGAAGCAAGGGGAATGTATAGACTTTCCCACTGGGATCTTTGCCCTTCCCCATATATCCTTTGGTTTCCAAACCTAATATATATTGCTGAATTGAATATTCTGTTGCTTACTGATACGTTTTCATCCTTTGCCTCCACTGCCTTCTCCTTATGCCAGATTTTATCCTGATGGTTTTATATAGTCCCAGTGGTCAATGGTTGGCTGGGAATGATATATAAAGAAGTATTTTAATTGAGAGAATTCTTGGCTGCTGAAGCCACAGAAATATTCCTTGTTCCCGTCTTCATTGTTTGATGCTCTTTTTCTGCCCTGGCTTTCTGTAAGCAGACCACTCACAGAAGGAAAATAAATACATATAGTTGTCGGCTATTTATGGCTAATTGCAGTGACCATGATTTATATCATTTTTGCCAAAACCCAGCATTTACTTCCAAGTTTTGGCAACTTCCAAGAAAGAACAAGGGATTCACTGAATGACCACTGCAAAAATGGTCATAAAATTGGATCAGAAACACGACCTGCTTTATGACCATTGTGACTTGGGAATGTAATGGGCACGCTCCATTATGGCCATAAATTGAAAACCATCTATAAGCTTCAGACGTGCACCAACTTGGGTATTCCTCCCCTCCAATCCTATCTCCAAGGATTCCCATTACAATGTAGAAATAATAAGCACAAATGTGAACATTGCTCTTGTCGGTCTGGCTTTCTGTTGGTGGTTGAAAGATCAGGGAATGTAGAGTTGTTTCAGAGGAACCCTAGAATATAGCCCCATAGAAACCCACTGAACAGAAGATAGGAATCATATAGGAATCCTGCACACATAGTTACTTTTCAAAGACGGTGTTAGTGATTTAATATATTTGCTGTATGGGATGGGACACTGTGGGATAACAAAATATAATTTGGCTGGTTTTGCCTGTTCTGCCCCTTGACTTGAATGCAGCGCATTTGCTAGGCTGCTGTTAGATGTACAAGGATTCTTGCCAGCTGCAGGGAGCAGTGGGTCGACTTTTATTTATTTTGGCTTTGTTCTCTTTCGTTTTGGCAATTAAAGGAGGTGAGGAAAAAAATCGATTGGCTGACAATCAGAGTTGAACTAGAAATTGGGGAGAGGGGCTTCTAAGAAATGTGAAGGTCCCACTTCTGGTTAAATATTGGGGGAACGAAGGATCAAAGAAAATCGGTTTTGCTTTTTGCTGAGGGAAGAATTGCAAGGTCAGCAAGTTTACTGTAGCCCTTTCAAGCTATTGGAGGAAAAGCTGGATAACGCTTTACACTAGGCTCTGGAGTGGACAAATTGTTTCCATTTGTTTAGATTAGGGAGTCGGAGAACTTGCTGGTGCCAAATTTGGTGTGCTTCCCACAACTTGGCAGAAGAAACTGAGAACAGAGAAGCAAACAGAAAAGGCTGGGGAAGTATAAGAAGGAAACGTGGCAGGGAGGAGAGAACAGAAGGTACTGGGGAAATTGCTGGTTTTTAACACTATCCAGAAGCCCACACTGAAGAAAAATAGAGACAATTTCTTTGAATCTTGGTGGTAAGATTCAAAGGGGAGAAAACAAAGCTTTCCTTAAATTAAAAAAAAAAAAAGCTGAGATGTGAATAACAGAACTATATCCAATCTTTTTGTGATAGTAGTTAGGTCACTTTAACTCTGTTCTTGCAGTTTGTCCTTCGGAATTCCTAAATATGCTGAGGCTTGAGAAGGGGGGAGCATTCTTCCCTTTGTCCTTGGCTATTTGCCGTGCGATGCACACAGCCAGTTCCAATGCTGTATTATTGGTGTTCCAGAATTAAAAAGCCATTGAATTCATATTTTGTTTTAGGAACATGCAGTTTTTGTTGCTTCGTTGTTTATCTATATACATTTATCCTAGGTCACTCTCCTGGAGTAACCTGTAGTAATATAAAGCAGGGTTTCCCTTAGTTAAGTGACCAAGGTTGAGAAATCCTGATTTACAGGAATCTTGAGAAATTCTGATATTGTAGGTAATGACCAGGCTGAGCTGGAGGGAGGGGTCAAGCACATCATCAGTCATGAATTCCTTAATGCCCGTAAGAGATCTAAGCCCAGTCCTCCTTGAATTCCTTTGACTCTTCTCCACCTATTTATTCTTTGTTTTGTTTTGTTTTGTTTTGTTTTGTTTTGTTTTGTTTTGTTTTGTTTTGTTTTGTTTTGTTATTTTATTTTATTTTATTTATTTTATTTTATTATTTTATTTTATTTTATTTTATTTTATTTTATTTTATTTTATTATTTTATTTTATTTTATTTTATTTTATTTTATTTTATTTTATTTTATTTTATTTTATTTTATTATTTTATTTTATTTTATTTGTCAATCATGTACAAGATAATAAGTATAGGTATGAACATAAACATGAACAAAGGAAGTAAATAGAGATAAATGGGGACAGTAAGATGGACTGTAGGCACGCTGGTGCGCTTATGCATGCCCCCTTTATGGACCTCTTAAGAATGGGGTGAACTTAAGAACTGTCCATGGTAGACAGTTTGAGATTGAAGCTGTGAGGATTTGAGGCTGTAACAATGGAGTCTGGTAGAGCATTCTAGGCGTTGACCATCCAATTTGCTTGGATCATTACTAGTTCAGATTTTTGTAGAGAGTTTAAGCTTGCAATAAATCTTTATACTCATTTAAACTGCCTGGATCTCCCTGATTCCCCTGGCCCTTGACAGATATACAGGAACAGGGGTGAAATCCAGCAGGTTCTGACAGGTTCTGGAGAACCAGTAGCGGAAATTTTGAGTAGTTCGGAGAACCGGCAAATACCACCTCTGGCGGTGGGGTGGGAATGGAGATTTTACAATCTCCTTCCCCCAAGAGTGGGGAGGGAATGGGGATTTTGCAGTATCCTTCCCCTGCCACGCCCACCAAGCCACACCACACCCACCAAGCCACGCCCACAGAACTGGTAGTAAAAAAAATGGATTTCACCACTGTACAGGGATCTTGGGATTCAAAGAGTTTCTAAAAACTACATGACATGGCATCTTAATATACATCCTTTTTAAAAAATGGAACAGGCTTCTGACATGTGCATTGCAAGCTGGGATGGCAAAGGCGAAAGGCAAGTCTCTTCAAAGCTCCTAGTCTTTTTTAGACAGCAACAAGGGAAGACTGGTTTAACATCTCCCACATAATCTTTCTGTGATTCTGAATCTGCGCATCCTGTGAAGGAAAGACAAAGGAAGTCCTTTTAACCTGATTTATTGTCTGAACATAGGATCTTGAGGTCCTAACACTAAGAAGGCCAATGTCTGGCCCTGCAAAGGTGGCTGTTTTGTATTACTATAGCCAGCAATAGTAGAAGAAAATGATCAAAAATAAAGATGGAGGTTGCAGTTCAGTATTTGTATGAACGTATATTGTCTACTTATTCCTTAACTCAGGGGTCAGCAACCTGTGGCTCTGGAGCCGCATGTGGCTCTTTCATCCCTCTGCTGCGGCTTCCCGTCACTCAAAATATGTGTCACAACCACCAATGTGTGACACCCACTGGCACACAATTTATTGAGCTTTTCAACCCCCGGTAGGCCAACCATGGATAAATTCAAGAAAAGAAAAGTTTCAGAAGAAAACAGAACATTTAATTCAACTACATATGCTAGTTTTGTGGCCGCTCAGGAAATAGTCAGGCACAGGAAGGGTTTTGTGGCTCCCGGTGTTTACTTTTCGGTGGGAAACAGGTCCAAATGGCTCTTTGAGTGTTTAAGATTGCAGACCCCTGCCTTAACTGAATGATGGACAATGTTATTTTATTTATATCTTGCTTTTACTGTTGAATAACACAAGGGGGTGAAGATAACTAATATTTTTCCTCCTCCTATTTTACCTACAAGAACCCAGCCAGGTGAGTTGTGCTGAGAGAGTGTGACTGGCCCAGGATCATCCAGCTGGCTTTCCTGAATACAGCAGGATTAGAACTCATGGTCTCCGGGTTTTTAGCTTAGTGCCTTAACAATTAGACCAAGCTGACTCTCACTCAGACGAATGGTACATGTGCATCTGAGCTACTTTTTCACATTAAAGGTGGGTCACTTGTGATTCTTCATATACTGTTGAACTACATCTTCAGGGATTCTTCACTGCTAGCCATGTTCTGAGACTAATAGTATCTGTAATGGTAATGGGGAGCAGAGTTAAGTACTCTATCCAGCTTGCTAATGAAATTTCAATGTTTTTGAATGTTTAAAAAACAAAATGTTTTCTTTTAAATGCTGGAAAAGGTGGAGGATGGGGAAGTATGACAAATTATCCATGAAACAACTATATGGGAACAATATGTATGGAGTATAAACTAAATCCAGATAATTATTCAATTTTTAATAATAAAAATAATCACACCACTGCCTCCTTACAGCATCTGGAGGTTCTTTGAATTAAAGCAATAAATGCACTCTGGGATAGAATGCTTCTGCCCTGAATATACAAAAATATTAGGGAACCACAAAAAAAGCCATAATGGATAACACAGAAATCCACAAATAATAAACTACTGGATGGATTATTAATTTTAGAAAGAATAAGCAGAAGGCAAATTCTTGTCAATATGGTTTGAAACAAATGAAGCAAAATAAGAGAATGAGAGATGGAAAGAGGAAGAAGGGACAATAAAAGAAACATTTGTGGGAGATTTCAAGAAGCTCCATAAGATAGGGTGTATCTATAAGCAGATTCAAAAGAAAATCCATTTGTTGGACAGTAGATTTATGCAGTAGAAAGAATGTATTGAGAGAGAAACACTAAAGTTAGAAATATAAATTTTATAAAAAAAAATTGAGGCTGGTGTGTGTAAGAGTAAAATAAATATAAAAGTTGTTTTAAAAAGTACATAGTGTTAGGAAAGCCTATATTATTTAAGTCTATCTACAGCCAAGAGCCCATATTAAACTCCTTATGAAGAGAGAGAAAATAAGTATCTGAACTGCATAACACACACAAGAAAGAAAAAAGAAACCGAAGGAGGGTTGAATTGATAAAACCTAACCAATTAGAGGCATGTTAGGGAGAAGTATGCAAAGTATAGATCAGGAAAAGGTTACTAAATGTGTAATTTTCTCAATATCTATTGCCCCTAGTGGTCAATACATTTATAGGCATATACAAAGTTGATTTTCAACACCCTTTGCTTTGCAGTATATCTTTGCTATTTGATAGGTTGCATATAGGCTTTTGGTTGGCAACTTGAATCAATAAGGTTTTGGATTTAATACACCTTTGGACCCATCAGTAAGAGTTCTTCTTATGCATTTAAATGAGATTTCCTTGAAATTTTAAGAGGCACAATTCTGATACTCCAGTTAAATATCTCAGTGACTTCTAGCTAATTTGTAATATATTTTAGCTTCCTGGTGGTATTACACTTTTTCATAAATATTAATATGGTTGTGCATATAGGTTTGCATGAAACTTTTATGTTCAATACTCACTACCTTTGATTTGTAGCTGAGTTTTGAATCAGTTCAGAGTAAGGAAAGAAGCAGAATTCTACTTTCAAGCAGCATAAGGAATGAGGCTGCCTTCTCCCCACTCAAATTTTGCTAATGAGGCAAAGATCTATCATTTTAAAAAATGACAAAGTTTGTAATTCTTGATAGCCAGCATCCCCTGGTCAAGAAATACTGCCTTAAATATTTTTGGGGAAGGGCTTTATTTAATTTTCTTTTGAAGGCAAGAGACATTTTTTTTTGCTAAAGTTGAATCCAAAGCAGCTGCTTCTTCTTAGATTGGTGACTCTGATACAATGCTGCTGTGAATCTCTATCTTGCAGGTTTTCATTGTAATAACTTTATTGCCAATCTAGGCTCGGGCTGACATCCCTCTCTACATTTTTTTAGAGTGATTGGAAAACCTGATTCAAAATGCTATTATGTTCATTTGTTCACAGCTGAGTTTGGAATTGTTACATCAGATGTGTGTGTTTAGGAGGGTTCAGGTATCTGTCAGCAGATGTAGTGAGAAAGATTGACTCAGTTAGTAATTGGTGAGATGGATCTTAATCATTAATGGATCCTGTCAAAAGGTTTCAAGAAATTGCTGCCCTTCAGCTTTCTGTTCCATTCAGATTAATGGGATTTGCTTCTGACTAGACATGCATTGGGTTTGCAGTGTTGATATATGATCCCCTCTTGCCCTCACAGCCACTTTCTTTCAGCATTAGATGGTTTTTAAACCTTTGTGCCTGCTTCCAGATAAAGTATATTTAGCAAGGTATTTTCACTATCACATACCTATTTTAATTATTTAGAAAACAATGGTTGTCATATCAAACCATCCATTCTTATAAGTAGAAAAAGAGCAAGAGAAGCCTTCTTACTCCCATTCCGGTCTTTCCTGCTGGGAAATATTATGGAAGAAGGTTCTCTAAATACTTTTGAAAAGTGAGATCATCATGGCAAACACCACGCAAATTGCCAATCAGGCTAAGAGTGGTTCCAAATTGCCAGGAATCTTGCATCTTTTTTGTTTGTTGACTCTATAAACACAAGAAGACATAAGAATAATTTTAAGAGATCAAATTAGTTTCTTTCTTAAATCCAGCATTGTGTCTTCAGCAACAATTAGACTGTACACAGCATTATGTTGGCAATGGTTTCTCCTTGTTTGACTCCAGATTCTGATCATTAGAAGTGAACTCCCCCAGAGCCTGGTAGATCATTCTTAGATATACCTGTCTATACTGGTAGCTATTTAGCCATACATGATGTACATTATGCACAAGTTATACTTTTTATTTCCTAATTCTTTTTAAAAAACACATAGTGACTTTGAACTCCAAAGATTAAGGAGGAAAATCATTCCTTCAGTTTATCTGCATTGTTGTGCATAATCTCCTGTGATTCCATGTCACTAGAATGGAACAGATTGAACAGGTTGTTGTGCATCAGCATACAGCCAATGCATATCTAATTTCGGATTACCTTCTTGAACAAAGAACCAGGCAGTGTTTTGAGAATGACCAGTGGTCTGTGTTGATGCATTGTATTATTGAATGGCAGCTTTCTCCAAACTGAGGGCTGTAGTTTGATGCGAAGGTTTAGGATTTTTATGAAACTTTTCTAGTACTTTCAGAATTATTATTCTTACTGTCCGTCAAGAGCAGAAGTGGCTATTGGCCTTGATAGAAAAGGAAATGTGTGTATACTCTATATCATCAATAATCTCATTATCTATAGTAGACTATGCAGTCCAAGGTGATATATTCTGGGGCATCCTGCTGGTCAGTTTTCTCTGCTGCTTCCCTGATGGCACTGGATAGAATAATGGTTACCACTCCACTGCCTTTCTTGCCCTCGCTACTTCTGGAGAGACGGAATGGTCATTGAATCATGTTTAAGCCTGCAATGTAGACACTTCCGATGAACCAGGACTTTCTCTTGGCTTTCTCTATTAATGTCATATTAATTTTCCTGCCTGTGTCCCATGACCCTTCCCTTTACGTTTCACTGGTTATGGGATTTTTGGTTTGTTTGTTTTTTTAATCTGGCTTTCAAGTCAGTTGCTGAGGGAAAGCAGCAGCATTTGGGTTAGGGATCTCTGTGAGAGAATTGTTCCTCCTACAGGATAATTGGGGATTCATAATGATGCCTCATCTGTCACCATACACTTAAGTTTATAACCTAACAGGCTACTTTATATTTGAAGAGGAAAAGATATTTCAAAGTTAAGTAATGATGAGCTTCGAGGCTGAATGTCTGGGATCTAATTTGCTGTGTCCTGGCAGCTGCTATGGCTGGCTCTCTTCTAGGCAGAGTGACAGTTTTGTGGCATACTTTTCAATAGCTGAGAGGTAACCAAACAGGGACTTTTTTCAAGAAAGCTAGACCAGAGCCATTCAATGGGAAACCTCATCACTCCTTGATTGTTACTAGCTGTGAAAGATTATACCAATATATTGTACTTGTAAGGGACACGATGGCTCAACGGCTAAGACAATGAACTTGTCGATAGAAAGGTCAGCAGTTCAATGGTTCGAATTCCTAGTGCCATGTAATAGGGTGAGCTCCCATTATTTGTCCCAGCTTTTGCCAACCTAGCAGTTTGAAAGTGTGTAAAAAATACAAGTAGAAAAATAGGGACTTTGGTGGGAAGGTAACAGCGTTCTGTGCGCCTTTGTCATTTAGTCATGCTGGCCACATGACCATGGAGATGTCTTCGGACAGTGCTGGCTCTTCAACTTTGAAACAGAGATGAGCACTGCCCCCTAGAGCCGGGAACAACTAGCATATATGTGCGAGGGGAACCTTTACCTTTACCTTATTGTACTTGTACTTCAAAACATGCATGAGTGATAGAATCTTCTTAAGTCAGACGTATCTTTTTCTTAGGATTGCCCTGTATGTTCAGAAGGCAGCCACGTGATCCTGGGCAAAGACACAGCTTCCATAAACATATCCTTAAGCATTTTCCCCCTTTGAATCTGAAATACTGCACAGCTCCTTAGTTCAATATACAAGTTCTTGTTTTACTTGAACAGCCTACAAATTTTGTTCTAGTGATTTATCTGGAATTGAATCCCATGCACTGCTGCATTTATTAGAATCAATAAATAACACATTTATTGGGAGCCTCATGTTCCTGAAACATGACTTAGTAGAATTATTAGTTATTGTTGATACTTTATATGTTAGAATGAACCATGTTAAAGGATGGAATCACCCATGTATATGTTGTGCTGGGTTGGAGGTATGAATTAAAAAAGAATGATCACACGGAAGCAACATTGACAAGACTAGCAAGATCAAATGCTCTTGGTCCGCATTATTCTTCCCTACTTTATGCTTGGATAAATTTTCTTAGACAATTTCCTGTATCCATGAAGGTTTGGTATAATCTCACATGAACAACGCCTTGCATTAAATCCCAAAATACCACATTATGATAATTTCAAACCTCATGACTCTTAAATTTCAAAACATCTAGCTCAACTTTTGGACTCTGGTTCTTCTTTCTTAGCAGCACCACTCTTTTTTTTTTTTTTTTAAAAAATGGTAATGCCTGATTTAAGAATTTTGGACAAGTTGGAAGACTGCACACTCTTTTGTATTATTTTGGTTAGTCTAATAAAGTTATTACCCTGTTTCCCCCAGAATAAGACATCCCCTGATAATAAGCCCAATCAGGCTTTTGAGCACATGGCAACAAGGCCAAGCGCTTATTTCAGGGTTCAAAAAAATATAAGACAGGGTCTTATTTTCAGGGAAACACGGTACCAAGCTCTATCCATGGCTAATAGATGGTGAATAGTTTTGTGCTTGCTTTGGTGAAAGTAACCAATGAACCACAAGGATAATTAAATGAACAGAAAAAGAAGAAGCATGCTGCAGGATCAGATCAGTCTCTAGTTCTGTGTTCTTATAATAGCTAACCAGCTGCTTACAGAAAGCCCAAAAGCTGGACAGGAGCATCCAACAACCCTCCCACACATTCTCCCCAGCAATTGGCACACTGCCTATGATACTGGAGGTAATAACACAAGTTAAAATGAAGTATGTTTGAAGTTGGCAAAGATATGTGCTTAAATGTATCGTGCTGCATCCCTGCTGCCATAGTAAGTGCTATGCACAGTTTGAGGCTGAGATATAAACTTGAAAGGACATTTTAAAAACAACTTCTCTCTCCTTGTATACGTAACAGTCTACAACTTTTACTTTTAGATGAATTTATACAGGCCACTGAGTTTGATGGAGAGAGAACTACATTATTTGATTTTATTTGGAGTAGAGGGTTAGGGTAAAGCTGGTATTTCCACACTCCACTGGCAATTACAATTTGTTATCTTTGAGAGCAGCTGCCCCTGTTGTTGAGAAATACAGGCACATGATGTGCTAAATGAGAGTAGGGTTGCATTGCCTTTGAAACACCTGTCCTTGGCCTAGTAAGGAACCTTGGCATGAAGCAATCAAATGAGGAAAGGTACACATTGCAGATGCATATTTATTTGACTGTAGATGTATGCTATGTGAGATACAAAGCATACTATGATTAAAGCAAATCTACTTCTATTTGCCCAGCATAGATATATTTCAATAAACTGCCAATTAAAAACTATTTGCCCAATTAGAGGAGTGTTAATATTAAGCAGATAAATACATTAATTATTCTGCAATATCCTTCACATCTAGAAGCGGAAGAGCAATGTGGTACACAATGTTACGTGAGCATATTCATTTTGTTTATATCAACTAGCTATGAGGAATTGCAAGAGATGTGCATGTCCTATTTCACCTCTCCAAATTTTTAGGGCAAACTGAAGATGCATATCTTTAGAAATTGTAGGTGCTCCATTACTGGAGGTTTTTAAGAAGAGACTAGACAGTCACTTGTCTGAAATGGTATAGGTTCTCCTGCTTAAGCAGGGGGCTGGACTAGAAGACCTCCATGGTCTCTTCCAGCATTCTATTCAATGCTTTCTATACAAAGCATTGTCCCTATATGGAAAAGTAAGCCCCAGTATTTGGTTTTCCACATGCAAGTCCTGTATAACCTAAAAGTTTGAGAGATACAATTTTCGCTTCAGGCATAGACACAGATCACTTACAGAAGGAGAAACGTAAACAAAAATGAATATGAATACATCCGAAACCATTTTTGTCAATTGTTAAATAATGAGAGCAATAATTGGTTGGAAAAAAAAGATCATGCAAGCTAGCCTAATACCTGCATAATTTATGGCTTGTGAAAAAGTTTTGTGTGATGAAGTTATTGATATGTACCTTGTGAGGTATGTGGCTGGTGTGTGTGTGTGTGTGTGTATATATACATACATACATACATACATACATACATACATACATACATACATACATACATATATATATATATATATATATATATATATATATATATATATAAGACGGGTCTAAATGTTAAGACCCACAATCTACTTGCGCATACAATTGATATATGAAGAGTTTGTAAAAGGGTCTCTTGAAAAAAAAATACCATATGACAAGCAGGTGTAGAATTTTATGTCAATGTCATACATTGTTTGAGTGACATGCCGTGAGCTATACTACAGGAATGAATAGGAACAGGATAAGAAATATTAAAGCATTGATAAAAAATTGTTAAATTAAAATAACTAAATCAATAAATATAATGATTCTTGATGCATTTAATGATTCCATTCTTCTTTCTTGACCATCACTCCCTCCAAATGTGTTTGAGCTTCAGTTTCCAAGTGCAAATGCAAGTCAAAGACTATATCTGAAGGACCCTCCACTCTAACCATTTTTGCCTGTCACACAACTGTTTAACATTCGAAGAGGCTTTCTCTATGATAAGAAAGCTAATCATCCTTATAAGTATTGTCACTTTTTTTTCCTGAATTTTTTTCCCAATTCTTCCTAAAGCTTGTTATATATTCCAACACTTCATCTATTATCATGTGGTGATTGTGAGGAATATTTCAAATTTCTGCTTCTCACAGGTGGCCATGGAAAGAGTTGGGCCAAAGGAAATGGTGTCCCCCCCCCTCCACTCCCCGATGTTCCAGTGTTAGACTCCAGTGCAGGGGTCAGCAACCTGTGACTCTGGAGCTGCATGTGGCTCTTTCACCCCTCTGCTGCAGCTCCCTGTCGCTCAAAATATGTGTCTCAACCATCAATGTGTGACACCTGCCGGCACGCAATTTATTGAGCTTTTCAACCCCCGGTAGGCCAACCATGTATAAATCCAAGAAAAGAAAAGTTTCAGAAGAATACAGAACTTTTAATTCAACTACATATGCTAGTTTTGAGGCCACTCAAGAAATAGGCAGGCACGGGAAGGGTTTTGTGGCTCCTAGTATTTTCTTTTCTGTGGAAAATGAGTCCAAATGGCTCTTTGAGCATTTAAGGTTGCAGACCCCTGCTCTAGTGAATATGCACAGGCAGAGAGGATGTGTCCTTCCAGTCATTGCAGAATTATAATTCCCATCCGCCTCAATGGTAAAGGAAGCATTTTGGCAACTTATGAAGACTACAGATTCCCCCACTTCTGACATCTGGCACACACAATGAGTATCTGGGCGTGCACTGGTTTTGCATAATGGGCTTGAGAAGTGAAGTGGGAGCCAGATGCTCAGTATGAGGTTCCTGCATAGCCTTTACTTGAGAAAGCAAAGAACAAATATTTGCATATTTTCTACTCAATCAAGCAGATGAAGAGTTTTAATTCCACCCGGCATTTACAGAACAGTGTTATGTCAGTGTATCTTGGGGAGGAAAGACGGAACATGATTTCTCTCTGAAACAGGAAGTCTTAAAAATCTCTTCCTTCTCTTCAAATCAAACTCAACTCAAGATTCCCATCCTTATTTTCCAGGCTGTACTATATTGCTGGCTGGACCTTCTTTATAGGACCATGCTCTTCCAAGAAAACCTAACAAGGAAGACCAGCAATGGAGGTTTTGATAGAAATAGCTTACATGGGTGCCAGTCCAATCCAATCCACTCCCTTGCCCTTCCCCTTCTGGAGAATCCCGGCAAAGGACTTTTTTCAAAGGCATTCCAGCCTTAGCTCGAGGGGTTGCAAAGCCAGCCTGTGCTGAAAAGATGTGACTAATTAATTCTGTGGGTACGGGCAGTTGAATGTGTGCTACGTGGTGCATGTGCTGCGTGGGTGAATCTTGTTTGCATGCAAGTATGATGCAGTTGTGTAGTTTGTGTGGGTGGTGGTAGTGGTGGGCCAGCTTAAACTTTTAGTGATGTGGGCAAAAAAAAAGAGAGATGTTTTCTCTTTATTCTACAATGCTTTTGCCTGTAGAATAAAGAATGTGTGTGTGTATGCTTTTGTGCGCGTGCGTGCGAGTGTACATAGAGGGGTTGGTTTGCTTGTTTCTATGCAGCCTGGCCTTGATCAAATAGAGCTGGAAAGAGGCACTGCAGCTGGCTGCTATAGTAGCAGCTGTGGTCACTTGCTGATAATAATTAGTTTAAAAATCCCTTTGCATCCTGGAGGGTCTGATATGCTTATCTCTCTCAGTTTCGGTACCTGGAGTTCGTATTGGCCCGGTAGGCATAAGTCCACTAGGACATGTCCAGAATGCCCCTCAAAGGCTATTCCCTTTTGTCTCTCCGCGTGAATCTGCATGATTTTCCTCTGCCGTCATCCACAGCATTTTTGTATTGCACGACATGCAAGCAAGATTGAACCCTTAAGGCTATTCAGGCTGGAGGAGCAAAAGCATGAAAGTCTGGAGCTGTGAATGTCAAATGTAGCAAGAAAAGCCTGACAGTTCACTCGACCTCCCACGCCATGCTCTCTCACCCTTGTCCAGATGGAGAAGTCAGGAAGATAGCGAGTAACAGACCTTTCAGCTTTTTCTTTTTTATATATCTTGAGATCTGCTTCAACCCACTGCTTGCTAGCACAAGGCAGAACTCTGCAGGACTCATCCAGGGATATTTTTATAGAAATGTAAATCTACTAATTTACTTCCCGATATAGGACTTCAGACGTACCCATGGAGGCATATAGAGATGGGTGACAAACAAGTTTACACACACACACACACACACACACACACACACACACAGTTATTTTCTATGATCTAGTGCTTAAATTCAGACACCCCCCCAAAAAAGAGGCAGTTCTTGACCCATAGTGCTGATAGACAGATATTTCTTACAAATTAACAGAGTTGGAAGGGACCTTGAAAGTCATCTAGTCCAACCCCCCACCCAAGCAGACCCTACCACATTTCTGACAGATGGCAGTCCAGTCTCTTCTTGAAAGCTTCCAGTGATGAAGCTCCCATAACTTCTGAAGACAAGCTTAGATGTTCCATTGGTTGATTGCTCTCACTGTCAGAAAATTTCTCCTTATTTCCAGGTTGAATCTCTCCTTGTTCAGTTTCCATCCATTATTCCTTGTCTGGCTTTCAGGTGCTTTGGAAAATAGCTTGACTCCATCCTCTTTGTGGCAGCCCCTCAATATTTCTCTTCACTAGAACTAGCCATGCCCAGTTCCTGCAAACCGCTCATCATATATTTTAGTCTCCAGTCCCCTAATCATTTTGGTTGCTCTTCTTCGTACTTTTTCTCAACATCTTTTTATAATGTGGTGACCAAAACTGGATGCAGTATTCTAGGTGTGGTTTTAATAAGGCTTTATAGAGTGGTATTAGTACCTCACTTGATCTTGATTGTATCCCTCTGTTAATGCAATTTAGGATTGCATTGGCTTTTTTGGCTGCCATCACACACTGTTGGCTTATATTTAATTGGTTATCCACTAAGATTCGAAGATCCCCCTCACAGTTAGGCTATTATCTTGGCTTTGGAACCTGGCTCAGATCTGCACTAAGTTACAATAACATTATTTTGTGACTTTTATCTGGTCATTATCTTTCCATCTAATCTTACATTGAAAGGAAGAAAATTATTCCCAATATAACACCGTACGCTTTCATAGGAAAGACACAGTGCAAATATAAAGTATGAATTGCTACATTTTGTCACGCAGTTATGTGCCAGAATTCATGTCCTTTGTTTATTTGCTTTTTAAAAAATCTTCCATGTAGTTTTTTATTAATTAAACAAATGAACAAAATTGACTGGAATATCTAAGGTACAATTCTTTCGAAATTAACTACATGTAATTTCATTTACACAGAGGAAATTTTGAGTTTTAATTTCCTGAGAAAACCATTGATCAATCCTTCCTTCCCTCCCTCCTTCCTTCCTTTCTTCCTTCCTTCCTTACTTCCTCCCTCCCTCCCTCCCTCCCTCCCTCTCTCCCTCCCTCCTTCCCTGAAAAACAAGTGCATTTTGCAGGATTTTTAACAGATTTTTTTTCTGTCCGCCTTTTAAATTACTTCTCTCTCTACAGAATCCATAATGATGCTGTACATGTATACTCACAAAAGATTTGAATGACAGCTGGGATATCAGATAGTTATTGCTATTAATCTATTTATAGAATGGGAAAATGAATGAACAAGAAAAAGGAAAAGGGGGATTTAAGAAAAAAGAAACGAAAGGAAAACTAGATGATTGCACTGTTAATGACATCTAGTCAAGCCGGGTGAAATGATCCCCTTCAGTTTTTCCATGCACATACAGAGAATGTGGAAAGGCTAGAACTGTATACAGCAATACTGGGTCCACTTTTTTCCTTTGTGGTACACTTTCTTTGTTGCTGCATCTTCCCCCAGTGTTACCCACAAGATCTTGATGGTCCCACACCAGTGGTGAAATTGAGCCAATTCTATCTGGCTCAGGCAAACAGGTAGCACTGATGGCAGGAGGCTCCGCCCACACGCCCGGACGTCATCACGTCCCGTTTTTGATCCTCTGCCCATGCGCAGAAGGCTCTGTGCGCACTCACATTTGCGAATTGGTAGCGAAGGTAAGTAAATTTCACCGTGCCCCAAATTTGTTGGCTTTTCTCAAGGCATTAGACATAAAAGTTTTTCCAGGCATTGCAATCAGGAGGTAAAGTGAGCCTTGTTGGCTGCTTGCATAGTTATCATTTCAGTGTTGTAAGTGGCAGGATTCTTTTTTTAAATTCCATGCACGTGATATATATTATAACGTTAGTATCTTGCTTCTTGAATTGCACTATTGTTTTAGTTTTAACCTTGTATGCCTTGTAGAGTCACTTCAGTGAGCTGAGTGGCTATATAAATTGTTTTTTAAAATCAATAAATGCGTGACGGTTTGTATACGAGAATCTTGTGTCCTTGACATCATCCGTCTTGTACTGAGTGGGGGTGGGGTGTGCAGGTGAAATTTGGAACTTTCAACCTTTTAAAATAAAGCCCACTTTGAAAATAAAGTGTTCTGGAATACTACTTGTTTTGTTACAAGTATTCCAAAATGGGAGTCTCTGAAATTAAGTGCCTTTTCACTTTCAACTTATTTCAACTTATTTTATGTATGTTTTTCATCCTTTTATTTTATCATCCATCCAGGAAGAGAAACATTCCATTCTCTGTAAATGTAAACACTTAACAATCTTCTTATCCTACCTATCCCTATTCTATTTCATTCCATCCAAAGGCAGAATGATCTGTATTTGAAGCCACGCCAGACATATTTTTTTATTTGTGTATCAAAACCAGTGGTGGGATTCAAATTTTTTTACTACCGGTTCTGTGGGAGTGGCTTGATGGGCATGGCATAGCTTGGTGGGTGTGGCTTGGTGGGTGTGGCAGGGGAAGGATACTGTAAAATCTCCATTCCCATCCCACTCCAGAGGAAGGTTACTGCAAAATCCCCATTTCCTCCCAATCAGCTGGGACTTGGGAGGCAGAGAATAGATGAGGGCTGGGCCAGTCAAACTACTGGTTCTACAGAACTGGTCAGAACTGCTGAATACCACCTCTGATTGGGACCCTCAAGTCAGCTCTAATGTTACCTGTTTGTGACAAAACACTTGGAACCCTCATTTTTTTAACAGATGAATTTCAAAGTATAAGCCAAACTCTCTGATGACAGTATGATATTTTGTGGGAAGACTTGCAGAGGACAACTGGTGGGAGTGTTGATATGCTGTCCCAGTCAGATTTCCAACATAACTTAAAAGCAAATTGGGAGATGGTGAGAAGACTTTTTGCAGGAAGCAAGCTGTGTTTGGTGTTTTCATGTTAATGTCTTAGGGATTAGGGAATAAAACCACAAGGTGAAATACCACAGTAATTTGTGTTTGACCTCCAGACATCCACATACATCAGGGATCCCCTGCAACTTTAATTAGAAGCTTGCTCTCACAACTTCTGTTTTTTAATGAGCAACTTTCTGATCAGCACAATATATTACTGATGAAGCGGCCACCTTCCTATTGTGGCGCTGCAAGGTTTCACACTATCAGTGTGGAATTTTAAAACTCATACCACAGGCATGATTATATGCTGCTTGTTGAGAAATAAGAGCCACTGATCTTTCTCTCTGGTTTATGAGAGTTTGGTTGCTTTTTATAAATCTATTATTCTCCTGTAGTTCCCAGAATTATTTCCAAAATTACAGTAAGCAATAAATGCCATACTCAGCTGATAACCCTTACAATACTGTCCAATACTGTAATTATATTGGCAGTGCAGGTCAGGACACGTATTTGATCACTTTTTTTCCTTTAGGCCAACAAAACTGAATCTGTTTTTTTAAGTAATGTGAAAATGCCACCATTTTAGCAACTTCACATCACCCATAGGCACATTTGAAAAGTCATGTGATATCCTTTTCTTTCCTTTTTTATTTTCATCACCCCTTACCTATCTTATCTTAAGAGGCTGGGATATGATGGAGTAGATTATCCATTTTAAATTATATGTTTATGGGCTCTCTGGGTGGGTCTGCATACTCTTCCTCCACAACCAAAAGCAAAATAAAATGCAGGACAAAGACTGTTTTTACATCAGATAAAACCTATGTCTTTGATGTATTCAGGGTCCCTCACGCAGATGTTTTTAATTATTATAAGATTGAAAAGATGCAGGAAATGCCAAGATTCCATCTAACTGGAGTCTCAAAGAAAGAAATTGACCACATGTTAAGTACAAACTGTACTGTGAGGAAAAGGTATAATTTGAGTTGATTGCTGTACAAGTTCAATATTTTCCTCAAATCACTTCTTGTCACTTCAAACCCACTGGATGAAGTGAATCTTATATGCTCTCCTTTTCTCATGTCATCCAAAGTCTCCTCTGAAGGATGGTGTCCAAAATCACATACAGAAATTTGGATTATAGGAGGGTATCTTAGCAATCAGAGATACGGAAAAGTTCAAGGTATAAAGCTGAAGTAAAGCCCTATAACAATTGAAGGAGATGGGTCTGTGTGCCCACTTGATTATCCTCCCACCATTTTTAAAGCCTTGTATGTAATGTTTCATGTGTTTTACATGACTTCAGAAATGCTTTTAATATCTGCACAACAGGCAGAAATACAAGAAAGGACAATTTCCTTGTAGGAAGAGTGTTACTATTGAATTTCAGCTTACTAGGAAGATTCTGGTTCATGCAATTTGATTTGAAAAATGTCAACAAAGTTTAAAGAAGTACAGATGACAGCATCAAATATCTGTGAGGAGTTGTAACTATTCCCAGTGTATCCATTCCCATCTCTCTGTTGAACATTAATACAATAAACTTCTATGTTATAACCTTGAAAGACATAGAAGAACTACTGGAGAGGGAAAAAAGGGGATATTACTATTCCACCATCCTCAAAAGAGAATCATATTGCTCAGATTGAACTGTGTAGTTCTTGATTTTCAGGGCTTTGGTCCCCAAGTCTCCGGTTGTAAGACCATGTTTCTGAAACTGGCCTCATCAGATCAGTTGGGGTTGTTGCTAAATGTATCAGCCTCTTTGTTGCATGGCAACCTCCCTGCGTGAGCTGCTTTAGGTCATCTCAGGTTTGGCAGCGAAGTTCCCCAGGCTTATGGTCCTGAGAGATTCCAACCATGGGCCTATCCCAGATTATTCTGGGCCTGACTCAGGACAGTGGTCACACAGCAGATATAACTTTGTTAGAGCAATAGCAATGTGATCTGGTAAGGAATCTAGCATTATCCTCCTTGCAATGTGCTCTACATAGGCTACCCTTCAAGAGTATCCAGAAGTTCCAGCTGGTGCAGAACGCAACAGAGCAGGCAGTTCTTGGGGACCCTAGAGAGACCCCTGTTACATCACTGTTCTGTAAGATGTACTATTTACCAGTTTCTTCCACGTCCACTTCAAGGTGTTGGTTATTACCTTTAAAACCTTCCACACCATGGCTGTCTGAGAAACCAGCTCACCTTGATGGATTAGCCACTTCACCCACACTGGCATTTTGTAGACCCCATCAGCCAAGGAATTTTGGCTGGTGGGTCCAATAGAAAAGCCTTGTCTTCTTTGGCTCCCATCGCCTAAAACATTTCTCTCCTCCCCATGTCACATCCATGTCACATCTGCTTCCAAAAGACTTTGAAGATATGGCTATGCCAACTAACCTGTGGTCCCAATGGGGATGTGGCACTTTGGAGGTGGCTAATGGAGTAGATAACACCCCAGTTTCTCCCTGAGTACATTTTGCTCCCTCCTTTTCCCTCCTGCTTGGTTTTATTTTAATTGATTTTTAAATTTAAGATCCTAATGTTTGTTTTAATGGTTTATAATGCATTTTATTTAATGTCTGTAAGTTGCCTGGAGTTGTTTTTGGTGAGATGGGCAATATACAAGTTTGAAAAATAAAATAATAAATAAATAATAGATTAATATGCTGGTGGGAAAAATATTTATTGTATTTGCTTCCTGAAATGAATTGTTTATCCAAAACATTGGATATTAGTTTTTCTTAAAAACAAATATATCTCATTTTTTGTTTGCTCGTTTGCACGTTATTAAAAGATTGCATTGCAGGCGTGGGCCTTTACATGTTAAAAGAAACATTTTACTGCAATAACCAGTCAGCAATATAGCCCAATATAGTTCTGAAGCAGGAAAGTTATTTCCAGTTTGTCACAGGTTGCACTTGTTGTAACTCTCAGCAGCACTTTAAAGAAGCTCCACCCTGTCCTTGATTTTGAAGGGATGGTTACTTTGAGGTACCATTGATGGGCAATCACACTTAATAAAGGTAAAGGTTTCTCCTGTCCAGTTGTGTCCAATTCTAGGATGTGTGCTTATTTTTGTTTTTCAGCTGAGGGAGCCAGGTGTTGTCCAAAGACATTTCCATGTTCATGTGGCCAGCATGACTATATACTGAGGTGCATGGAGCACTGTTACCTTCCCACCAAAGTTTATCTACTCACATTTGCATGCTTTCAAACTACTGGGGTAGGGACAGGAGCTGGGACAAGTAACGGGAGCTCACCCCATTTCCTGCTGACAAACTCAGCGTCTTTAACCACTGAGCCATCACTCCCCCTAAGTACAGTTATTCCATTTCCAAAAACATTTCCTTTAGAGATCTGAATACTGTATATTAGATTGCAAAAAAAACCCCCAAATAACTATTAGAAGGCAAAAAAGAGACATCTTTATATTTCCTTGTAACCATGTGGTAAGGATCCAGATTTTTGAGATCGAGATGTACTAGGCCTAATTGTAAATAGACTTCTGTCTATCTGTAGAGAATAAGGAAGATTGACCTTGACAAGATATGAGGGAACCTAGGCCAAAGGAATTAAATGTTTTTGAATTCTGCAATGAGATAACATTTGGAAGTGCCTCAGTATTCCTATTTAACTAAATAATATGAAGGAGGAGGAGGAGGTACAATCAGACATGCAAGGTTCTGTTGTTATAGCTGGACTCGATAAAAGTGAGCCTTCCTGTGGAGTGGATTTCTAGGTTTGTTCTCCCTAGAGGGGCTGGGAAATTTAATTGAACTTTTGTTTAGTAGTTGATTCCAATTTTCAATCTCTGAGCATTTGCAAAGAACAAAGACAATTTTATTCCTACTTCTAACCTTAATGATGGTCAACTCTGTTCTCAGAAATATCATTCTGTTCAGTTATTCTGTTTTATAGAAAAAGTTATGGTCTGTTAGTAGAGTACCTTGTTTCAAAAAGACATCACAGGACTGATTATTACTGTAAAACTCCTTAATTTATGAATTATTCTTTTTTTAAAAAAATATTATTAGTCTCTGCCAAGCAATTGCAGGAGAAAGAGATCCATTTCCCAATCACTATAAACAGCTGATGTTAACTATGTTGGGCTTCTCACCACTTATGAGCTCTTCAGTATTCGGCTTGTGTTCATTGTCTCTTCCTGGATCACTGGCAGGTTCACTCTCTTGCTGTCCTCCACTACCATTTTGGGTAATCTTGCTGATCTCCTTTACTTTAGCTAACATTTCTTCTTCCTCCTCCTCCTCCTCCCCATCTTCCATATTATCTGCAGTTGTTGCCATGGCTACTTCTTGGTTCTGCACTCGGCGGGAGGGTCTCAAGATGGCTTTGCGAAAACCCTGTTTGAACCGATAGGAGAGGAAGCCATAGATGATAGGATTGGTGCAACTGTTGGCATAGGGCAGGACAACAACCAGAAAGTAAATACCAAAGAGTGATGGTTCCTCAGGCAAAGTCCAGATGACATTGATGATGTTGAGCATATAGAAAGGTAGCCAACAGAGTACAAAGACTGCCACCACAATTACTACCATGCGTGTGATCCTCCGTTCAGAGCGTTTGCGTTTAGCTGTCAGTGCTCGCACCTTTCTGCCTGATGAACGAACCTTGACAACAATAAGCAGGTAACACAAGCAGATTACCAGCAGTGGCCCAAAGAAGCCGAGTGTAGCTGTGTAGATGATGAAACCAGCTTTCCATACTGAAGCAGGCTCAGGCCATTTAATGTGGCATGTACTCATACCATGTGGGACTTCTGAAAACACTACCACAGGCAGCACCACCACAGATGAGATTACCCACACAGTGGCACTGACAGTCTTAGCAACTCGGACCGTCCGCCATTTTGAGGATTTCACAGGGTGCACCACAGCCAGATAGCGGTCAATGCTCATCACGGTGAGGCAGAAAATACTAGTAAATTGGTTTATGGCATCCACAGCCATCACTAGACGGCACATAAATGACCCAAAAGGCCAATATGATAAAGCATTTTGTGCTGCCAAGAAGGGTAGGCCAAGCATAAAGAGTTCATCTGCAAGTGCCAAGTTGAAGATATAGATATTAGTCACTGATTCACTCACTGAATGGCACAAAACCACATAAATGACTAGAGAATTTCCAGCTAGTCCTACAACACAGACAATGAGATATACCAGTGGAATAAGGACACCACTAATATCTAGGCCTAGACTAGAAGCTAGGGATAAATTTCCAGAAAGAAAGGCTGTACCAGAAGTTGTTGAATTCTCTTCCCAAAAAGCCACTGTGGTGGAGAAGTTGAAATTGTCCATGGCAGAAAAAGGAGGGGCAGGAAACAAATATCCACAGGATCCCTTGGGAGGACTCTGCATTTGAGAAGAACAGAAATAGATAATTTAACATTCATCTTACAATCCACAAGCATTCTAGATAGTTAATATGTAACTCTACAGAGAATTTAAGATATGGAATAGCAAGTGATGGCCAGTGAATCTCATAACTACAGGCTAGAATTGTCTATATCTCTCCATTGCTTCTAATTTTGATTAGAGTGGAGATTTCTCTTTCAGTAACCCCTATTCCTGAGTTAAGGCACACTAAGAATTAGAATCAATGGTAAATTTTCAGAGAAAATTTATAGAATAAAGGGGGAGGGAAGAAACCTGCCATGTTAAAAAAAAATCTTGGAAAATAGGGCAATCTTTATCTTCAGGATATCACAAGAGAGCAGATTGTTGTGTATAATGAGGTTGGGCATCAAACAGATCATGGGAACAACATGAAATCCTATCAAGTGGTCGGATTTAGGTTCCATACCTAATAAAAGTGAAGGTCAACAGCCACAATAGACGTATATTAAGAAATATTCTTCAACCAACTCAATCATCTTGCATTGTCAAAATTATTCATTCTACGGCAATACGTACCTTCTGCCGTGCCCTTAAGACTCTACTTTTTCAAGAGGCTGGGCTGATGAAATAATAAATTTTAAATGGGTATTTTAATCTTGGGGTTTTTTTTTAAAAAAATGGCCAAATTATCTTATTTGTTTTAATTGTTTTTTAAATTTTATGGTATATATTGGTTTTTATTATGGCTGTGCACCGCCCTGAGTCCTTCGGGAGAAGGGCGGTATAAAAATTAAATAAATAAATAAATAAATAAATAAATAAATAAATAAATAAATAAATAAATAAATACATACATACATACATACATACATACATACATACATAAAATAACTGCAAATTAGATCCAGGACCTCATTTATAACATATGCTCAATATGGTGTTTCTAAGAAGAACAAGTTTTGTGAGCTAAATATTTAATTGATGCCAATGTAGAGAGTTAATCATATGTTAAAGGCTCTGGCTGCAAATCAGGATACTATGAATTCTAATCCTTAGATATAAAACCAGTTTGGTGATTCTTAGCCAGCCAATCTCTCCCAACTCGAAGGAGATAATGGCAAACCACTTCCAAACACATTTTTTTCCAGCCTGAGGACCAAAGTTGGATTTAAGTAATCTACCAAGAGACACGTTCCAAAATGTCAGTAAGGTAATGACTAAGAAGTGGATGATTAGGGCAAAAACTAAATTTGGATGGGCCAGAAGAGTAACAGAACATTTTCAGACAGGCATTTAAATTCCTTTCATTTAACTGATTATTTCCCATGTATTTAATAAAGTCTTGTTATTACTGCATTGTCAGCGAGAACTTTTGAAGGAACTTTTGTAACAATATCCCAAGGTTTTTTATGGTTGCATGCAATTCTGGCTCCCTAGTTATATATCAGTCTTATCTCCTGTCAGCCTATTTAAAAAAACAAAAAGAATAATGATTAGAGGAGATTGCAAGGCATGGAAAGAATGAACACAGGGTTTTATGATTGAATGAAACACAGGTAGGCAACCTAATCCCAGTTAACAACTCCCAAAACACAATAAAAGCCTAAATATGATTGTCTAACCCACTGTGTGTGCAGTACTTCAAACTTTGTGATACATTTCCCAACCAAAAAAAAACCCATTAAAACACATATATTAGAGAGGAGACAAGAAAAAAGGCACTAGAGATACATATATACAGTAGTAAAAATAACATCCAGAAATGCTTTATGTTAGGGGACTTTTTACAACAAAACATTTGAAGCAAAACTGAACATAAAAATTACATATTAGATGTTTCAATGCCGAAACATCTATTCATGGCAAACGTTAAATCAGAAACTGATGGAAACAGAATAGAATATACTTAAGACTAAAAAATATGAAAATCGGTGATTAGATTGTGAGTTATATACAGAAGATCCCATTTCCACTCTAATGGAAAGAATAAGTCTGAAGAATTAGATCTTAGCTTGGAGAATTCTGGAGCTGACTTCCTATCTCAGTGTGAGAAGTGCTCTCATGATGTTGTCCTTCCCTTGGGAGATAATTGAAGCGTGGGAAGCTGCTGGAGAGAGAGGACTGTGTGGTGGAAGTATAGGAAGCAAGGGGAGCTGCCAAGTGCAGGACATGCACTCAGGCACCCATTAAGATGAACACCACTACCCACTCAACATTTTTGTCTTTTGAAATGAAAGTGAACCCATTATCTATCAGGTGAAGGGGTAACGGATGGTTACTTTTCACACAGTACAACTAAGTGCTTTATTTTCTTTACTTCAAATTTTTACTAAGCAATGTTCTTGTATTTGGAAGCCTGGGATTTCTTCAGCAAAGTTCTACCCAGGCAGCCTCAAGATCAGAATACAGCTCTGGCTGTGTTTTCTAAGATAGTTGGAAAGCACCACATTGGGAAGGCTAGAATAGATAGGACACAATTTGCCATGATTACAGAGAACGTTCCTTTCCCGGTGCTATGTGGGAAAAAGTAGGACTTCAGCTTCTGCCTTCTTTCATGCAAATGCATGCATGCATTTCATCCAATGCCAAAAAGTATTTGGATGTAAAACTTATAGATCTGCCATTAGAATTATGATGATTAAGATATATATATATATATATTATATGTTTTATGAGGTTTTCGCGGGTATTTGTATGTAGGTCTTTGGTTATTCGGCTTTTCTCCCATGTAAACTTGGAAGTGTCTTGGCGACCTTTCAACAAAGTCTCATTCGACATCTTCAGGCTGGTGTTTTCAGCTTCGTGCTCCTAGAGCCAAAAACACCTAGACTTTGTCGAAACATCGCCAAGACATTTCCAAGTTTACGCGGGAGAAAACCTGAATAACCAAAGACCTACACACACACACACACACACATATATGAAAAAATGAAATTTCCATTTTAAAACACATACACACAGAGCATGCACATACAGCCACAATCTTCAGAACAATTAGAACCTGCTGTTTGAAAGTGATGTCCCTCTAAACCCTACAAAACACATAGCTGGAGGTGATGAAAGCTGATATTGATTGTAAATCACTTGAGTCAAGGATTATGTTTTCCTGCCATGAACATGTACTATTATAGAAAACATTATCTGCATGTGAGAATTTAGAGAAATTTTGGATATAGCATTGTACCAGATAGCATTGGAAGTGGACTGCAAAGAACAACTAGTCCAACCTATCGCAATGTGCCAGAAAACCAATTAAACCAACCATAAGAGGCCCATAAGGATGTGGTGTCTCAGTGGCTAAGACACTGAGCTTGCTGACAGTTCAATGGTTCGAATCCCTAGTAATGGGGTGAGCACCCATTACTTGTCCCAGCTTCTGCCAACCTAACAGTTCGAAAGTAAAAAAGTTAGATAAGATCATATTAGGGAAGGAGGAATGCTAGCTAAGATTTACAACCTTTTGATAAGTTGTTGGATAGGAGAGGAGATTGTTAAAGATTTGATGATTGCTTGGGGGAGGAATATTAGCCACTCAATTGATTTAATGAAATGGGAAGAAATTTGGTTTAGACAATTGAAATTTTTGATGGGGAACATTCATTTGATGATGAAATTTTTTATAAGGAACATTTGTACAAGATGGTATACAGGTGGCACCTTCCTCCAGCCCGATTATCCAAAATGTTTCCTGGACTCTCCCCAAATTGTTGGAAGTATGGGGAGCTAGGTACCTATTCCCATGTATGGTGGACCTGTCCCAGAGTAATTGAATTTTGGAAACTTATTCAGAAGTGGTTGTTAGAAAATACTGGATACAAACTACAATTTAAACCTAAATTTTACTTGTTAAATGTTAGGCCAGATAAAATATGCACTAACAAATGGTATTTGATTATCTACATCACAACTGCAGCTAGAATATGTCTCGCCCAAAATTGGAAGGGCAAATCTACCTTCTGAAGATATGATTTTAGGGATAATTATGGAATGTGCAGAAGCCGATAGGCTATCTCAAATTTTAAGAGATCAAAAAGATTCTGCATATTTTCAATGTTGGGACCTATGGTATGTTTGGTTAAATAATAGAATAAAAAGAGGACAATGTTAGTTTAGTTCTTATTTCTTATTTGTATATTTGGACTGAATGTAATGTATTGAGTAAGGTTCTCACCGTGATCTGTTTGTTAATAAACTTTTTGTTTGTACTTTTTTTAAAGAAATAAAATTAATAAAAATAAATTTTAAAAAAAGAAAGTAAAAAATGCAACTAGAAAAATAGGGACCGCTTTGGTGGAAAGGTAACAGCATTTTGTGCACCTTTGGTATTTAATCATGCCGGCCACGTGACCACAGAGACGTCTTCGGACAGGACTGGCTCTTCAGCTTTGAAGCAGAGATGAGCACCGCCCCCTCATCTTAAAAACCTCCAGAAAGAAGAACCCACATCCTCCATAGATTGCCTATTCTACTTTTCTATAGGATTGTATTCCATTGTGCAGGATATACAATCCATCTTCTTTTGTACTGCCCATATTCTTCCTATATGTAATGGCACTGCCACCACACCAGGTGGTGTAATGCTAAGTTTGAAAACCAAAAGAGTAGTAACGTAGAATGGTATCTCCATACAGCATTGAGGGTGGGGAGAAAGCCTGTTGTGTATCCTAAACACTCTCTGTGTATATATGAGGGTGGGGGATGGAATGTACAGTATATATATAAGGGCCAGCAAATCTGTCTGCATGTGGATATGTGGATGCACAGGATGATCTTAAGACAGCCCCTGGAGAGGAAAATGTTGGCTATTCATGTTCAAAACCTCCAGAGGAAATGTATCCTTCTCTTAGAAAGTATTGAACATGTGTAATATGTCACAAATATATGCTAAAATACATTTAGCATAGTTTAGCTTTGATTATTGGACTTGTCCAAAAGCAGAAACATTTTCTCAAGCCATGGTTTAAAGGCTTTGAATGATAATGAAAATACTTGGTGCATATTTTTTAACATTGTGATATCACATGCCAATTCACCATGGAACAAAAAGCTAGCTTCCTTTATAAAAGGTGTATCATTAATTACTGGGGTGAAATGTCACAAATTAAGCTGTTTAAGATATTTTAAAAAACCAAATAGAGAATTAAAATATGCATTTTTTTCTTAATGCAAAACATTCTCCATTATTCAAATGTTAATATTCAATTTGCAGCATGGCCATAAAACTCTCAGTATCATTCTGTCTTTAAAATAATAGGTTATTTGCCCCTTCCTCCTTTCCCAGCTCATTTGTAGAAATGAGTGTAACATACTGTGAAATCCCTAATATCCAGCTAAATACAGTAATTTGCATCTCTTAATATTAATTAAAACAAAATGCAGAAAAACCATTGTCTTTCTTTTAAAAAATGATCACCATTCATTGAATTAGGTTGACTTAAATATTGAACTTATAGTGAGTTAATTTGTCGTCTATTACCTTTATTTTAAAAAAATGTGCTTGCAAAGATGAATTATTCTAGGGCAAAGCAGCTAACTCTAAAGCTATAGAATGATAGTACAGTTATGATTTCCCCTTAACTATATAGTTAGCCTATAGGACATTCTCTCTAGCCACTTATCTATCACTTAAAACTCATCTATATTCAGATAGTCGTTGTAGCTGTTTCTGTTGTTATTTCTCATTATGGAACTTATAGAAAGGTGAATGAATATAACTGAAGATTTGGTAGAGAAATGAAAATCATGGGTTTGAACCAAAGCATTAACAAGTGTAAATTATAAGGATTTTCTCACAAACTTATCTTGAGGGGAAGGCTAATGACACAATGACAGAGCATTGTCACACATACAGAAGATGCCAGATCATCTTCTCTAAGGTCTCTACATTAGTTTGCAAACAGACTGAAATTCTTATTTAATAGTGAAGAGCTGGACTGTGCAAACTTTTTGAAGCAAAAAGGATCATCTTCATATGGTATGCACAGTGTACAAAGCCAGGACAAAACATAATTTGGATTAAACTAAAATGTAAATTAAAATTAACCTTTATGGTAAATTAAGCAAGGCTAATATTATTAAATTGGTTTTCTTGGTATATTTTTCCTCTGATCAAATAAAAGTTACAGTTCGAGATAACTTTTAAAAATCATCTGGGAGCTGCCTGTTCTCAAACTTTAAATAACTGCCTGGACTCCCAGGACTCAGATTATGAAGCTTTAATGTGGTTATTCAGTAATACAAGATGGCTTGTTGTCATGCTTATTGAAGAAAGCATTTGACATTCTGAATTGCTATCAATTGTAATTACATTTTACTCACTGAATCTCTGTTGGTTTTAATTGGAGGTATCTATGGAGAAACATTAGAAATAAAAACTTGTAAATGGTGACAGCAGTTCAAAACACGGGTATGAGTGCTAAAGTCGAGATATAACGCAAAGCAAGTAAGGAGTTTTCTGAGGCAGATATCTTAAGGATATTTTCCAAAGTTCTAGAAATGGTGCTGGAAACCTGGCTTGGAAATGGCAATGTTATGGGGGAAAATATAGTCAAAACTAGTATAGGTTGAGGAAGAATAGCAGTGGGGTTTTTAAAGTGAGCCCAGAAAAATCAGCAATGTGGCTGCTCATTAGTGAAACATTAAGAACATTGTTTAAAAACCCCCCAATCATGATACAATTTACAATGCTTGCAAAGAGAATGTGGTTTCATACTAATATGGTACAGTATTATTTGTTTGTAACCCTCCCCATCAGCTGTTGGACTATCAGCCATACCTTAGGGAGCATTTCTAACTGCCTCAAGCTATACAGAAAGTAGGGAGAAATTCTTTTTTTTTTCCTGTGAACAGTGACTGATTAACTACTAGGAAAATGCAATGTTTCAGAAATAAAGCATGGCCTTAAAGAAAAACATTTGAGTCCCAAGGTACAAATTAGTAATAACCAGACCCTTGTCTTGCCCTCTCCCACAAATCAACATATGAAAAATTCCAAAATGATAAAAAATCAGATATGTTTATAGAGTTCTTCAACCAGAGCAAACCCATGATAAAGTATTTGTTCAGACAGACCGATAAGCTTTTGACTGATTAATTGAGTATGTACCATCAAATCTTTTTATTTTATTTTTACTCCTAGTGACTAGATATATATGCTTTTGGAGAAAATAAATTATAAGCCTATGAGTTGCAACACCACTCTGGCTACTTTCTACAGATGCTCCACATTCTTTGCAAATGCTTATGTGTACAATTATCAGGCTCCATTTTGTCTAACAGGTTCTTTAAAAAAATAAATTAAAATATCAGGCACTCTTTTGTAATGTCAACACACTTTTGCCATATTTTTACTGCATGGAAAAATAAGAGCGAAAGGCTGGACTTCTACATGTGAGAATATTAATCTCACCAGGGGAGAAAATACTGTCATTGACTTATAAAGAAAAAATGCCAAATCACTTAAACCTGTATCTGAAAAAAGAAAACTCAAGGATTTCCATCCATATCAGTCTCTGAGCAAAGTCAACAATTTTGAACCATTGCAATAGATGCATTTGTGCATAAGTGTGTTTGATATGGCACTGGATGCTTATTACTTTCCTTCTTTTGTGCCTAAGTCAGTCTTGATTCCCAGTGACTGCTTAGACAGGCCCCATTTGCCTGCCATCAACTTCAAAAGTAGTTTACCAAGGACTGAGGACTTCTTAGGACTGAGAGAAAGGGACTGACCCAAGGTCACCCATCAGGCTCCATGTTTAATGCAGGACTAGAAGTCACAGTCTCCTGGTTTCTAGTCTGATGCCTTTAAGCAATACACTAGATTGGTTCTCATGTTATGTTCCTCAGTGGAACCTTATCTGAAAAGACATGAAATCTGTTTCTTAAACTATCATGTCATCATGACTCTCTCCGCACTGCCCATAATTTGTACCAGGGCTACCAATTTTTAAACTCTCTTGAAGTCTGAAGAAATAGATGGGATATAAAGCTAGATAATAAATAGATAAATAAATAGAATTGTTGCATTCTCCCTAAATCAACTTCTACCTATTCCCCATCCCACCCACACAGCTACCCCTGGGCCAGGCTACTCTACAAATGAATCTTCTTTCCTAAATGTTTTTACAATCCCAAAATTGCAATCTTCTACCTACTGGTTATTCAGAGAAAACCCCTTTTAAAAGACAAGGAACTTTTCTGAAGTATATAACCAGTTGCATGACAGAATTAAATGAATGACAACTGGTAGTTCTAGCGGATAGATCTGGGAAAACATAAACTCATGACAAAAGTAAATTTGATAAAGCAGAAAACCCCAGCATTCATCCACCTCGCCCTTTTTCCTCCGTGGCTCAAATCCATTGAATATTAGAAAGAACAGACCCCCCCCCCCCCAAAGTAAAAACCTTACTTATCAGAAGGAAATGGAAGAGGGAGGGGCATGGAGCAGAGAGCATCAGTTGCCCAGGTCTCAAAGTAAAGTTTCTCATGCAATTGAATGTGAAGGAAAAAAATCAGGGACCGGAGGCTGTGCTGGATACTCACAGATTCAACAAATGGGTATCTGCCTTCACTTGCCAGGATGATATTTCGTCTTCTTCTGTCTTCCTCTTTCTTTTATATCAGGAAAAAAGGAAAGGAATGCCTGGATCCAGTGTCTTTTACATCAGACCGAGAAGCCTTTTTTATCTCTTTAACTTTCCTTCTCCTTTCAAGCACCTGATTATCTTTCTTTCCTTTGGCTGCTCCTCCTGGGCTGACATACCTTCTCCTGGCCCCTTTGCTCCCACATCGGCCTGCCTGCCTGCCTCCCTGCTTGCTGCCTGCCTGCCTTTAATACTCTCCCACCTGGTCTTCTCTAGTCACTGCAGGTAAGAAAGCTCTCTTCTAGCATCTAATGAGTGGAGCCCAGCCCGGCTTTCCTTCTGCTGAATGAAGGGAGAGGGTGGGTGGAGTGGGGGGGGGGGGCTGCATGTCTCACAGGGTTAGGCAGATCAAGATGTATGTCAGTTGCGCCTGGGAATGGTGCCACCAGCCAATCAGCATCGATTTAGAGGGAGCAGGCAGGAAGAAAAGGAGAGAGAGAGAGGGAGAGAGATTGGTGATGTGACAGAGGGATTATGATAGAAGGAAAGAACATGGAAGGGAGGAGGAAGAGGGGATGTGAGGGGGTGTAAGAAGAAAAAAAGGAAGCAGGAGGGGATGTGCATAAGAGTGCAGTTATAACAGATGGTGACAGAGCAGGGAAGAGAGGACAGAGGTAAGTGGGGGAAGGGAAAGGAGAAAATATGGAAAGAAGCTCAGTGATGCTCCTGGAAGGTTGCTAAGAAGAAAGGTCTCCAGTCTAGAGTTAAGCATTCATTGTGAAGGCTAGATTTCTTGCCTGGTGCCTATTGATTTCTATCTGTGCTTTTTTTCCATTCAGGATTTCTGTGAAGTTTTACAGACTTATACATTCAAAATTCCTTGCTATAATGCCTGCCTGTCAGGGATGCCATGAATACCTCCACCATCCAATTTGTTAATTTATAAATATGCTTTGGCCTTTCTTAATTTGATGTTATGCAACTTGTTTATATGTGCTTTCTGAGTGGGAGTGGGGAGGGGAGGGACAGTAAGTGATGTTTAATGCAAGCCTTTTGTATTTCTAATCTCTCTAGCTGCAGTAATAAAAGTCATAATTGGTTCAAAAAGTAAATCCGGTATATCAATTTTTTCCCCTTCAATCTCTAATGTTTAATAAACTATAAATTAATTGCTTTGGTTAATCTAACCGATGTTATTCTGCATTCTCTTTACAGCAACAATATCCAGAGGAGACTCATTCCACACTAAGGATCATTCTTAAGATACAAATGAAGAAAACATGTCATTAATGGTTCATTAGACATCCTATAATATTTAAGTTGACAGTTTTCAATATTTTAACATGCAGATGTGCTACGACTGCTCTCCTTCCTCCTCTAACAGTGATTAGCTAATGTGCTACATGGAAAAACAGTTGTGTAGATTGCCTGTCATATTCTGGGCAAAATCATATGTAAATAAATGTTGATTTTTTTTGGCTGCTTTTTAAGATTATAAATTAAAATATTCAAAAGTGTGCCCCCCCCCCATGTACAGAGTATGATTCTATGAATGGGCTATTAAAAATTGGACATCATTTTGCATTTTGCAGATATATTTGTCTAACCACATGTTGGATTAATAAATTGAGATGTCTTTTCTGACCTCTTCCATTTTATCACAATTTCATATTACATCTGAGAAAATAAACTATGGTTACCAGCTTTGGAACAGGTTTTGACTTGAAAAACCATATCATGCGATGGATTTAAGATTCAGAATTGTGCTAGCGCTGATAATTGGAGATCTCTAATTTGGACTAAGCAAGTAACTGTGGCAAATTGGAGATTTCCAGGTTCCCAAAGAAGGAGGAGTGGAGAGGGTCCAAATGAGGGTCTGGCATTATCATCTGCAAGTTTATTTTCATATTTAGTCTCAGCCTTCAGTTTCCAAGACAAAATTGCTAAGACTGATGGAACTTATTTTTATTCTCCTAGCTGATTTCCTCCAGATACTAGTTTTTGCATGTGGTGAATTTAGTGGTATTTGGTAGAACCTCTGAGATTATAGTCAGGCAGGTCATATCTGATTGCTCCAGAATGATAATCCTGATGGCACAATCATGGCAATGACTCCTTTTCATTAAGGAGCTGATAAAAGCACTTTGATTCAATGTAGCAATTTCAGGATCATTATTATTTTAATAGTAGTGGCTTGCCAGGAGTCTGGGCACTACATTTTGTACCAGCTGTAGCTTCTACCATACATTGTCTCCAAAGGTTACTCCATGTAAGTACATTGCAATACTCCAGCTGAATTGTGGTCCAGGGACATATTACTGTTTCAGGGGATGTTGGTTCAGATAGCTAAGGCTGAAGAAAATCTTCCCCAATCATGGTTTCCATCTGTTGTTTAAGCAGGAATTTTCAAACCTGCTTCAGACCAGAATGTTCAGGAAAAATCTTAAATCCTATCAACTTTTTCAGGAGGGAACATAGTTCCATCCAGAGTTATTATCAAGAAAATATTATTAGATTGCCCCAGTTGATGACAAATAGCTTTACTTTCAAAGATTTAATTTGAATTTATTTCACCACATCCAAAATTCTACAGCTTCCAAGATATCAAAATGCCTGGCCCAAGGTATTTAAATTTAGGATAGGAATTATAATTATATTCAAATGTATCTACAGAATCAATTTGTCAAAATGATGAAACAAACATGTCAACATTGCAATGGAGACACCTCCCTTTTGATATAATGCATGTATAACAGAGGCAAAGCCAACATTGTGTCAGCATCAGCACAATACTTGTCCCTCCTTGTTGCCCCCCCCCCCCCAATTTCTGCCCAGTGGATTAATTCATAATTAACTTGATGATATATCTAGATATCTAGGACTTGGTTTGCCTTCTGGTTTATCATGACTGGCAATTTTAGACAAGGGTACCATATTTCACTGATGAACCCCTGACCTAGCTTAGCTAGATGAGCTGCTGATGGCTATTTTTTAAAAAAAATAATATGAAATTAATTGGATCTTGTTTTCATCTTTTCTCAAAATTCTTGATTGCTTATCACAAATTAACTATACCTTAATTATCAGGACCTTAATTATTGTTTTATTAGGTAGCAACATCTGACTGCCTTTGGTACAGAAGCTAAATGTGTCAGAGCTCATTAGTACTTGGTTGGGAGATTACTAGAGAATATAGAGTCATAGGCTAGGATGGAAAGTTGGCAATGGCAACTTAAATTGATTTACTTAAATTAAATCAGCATGGTTTTTGGTCAGATTTGGAGACATTGTCTTTGTAACAGTATAAGAGGCCCTAGGTATGCAGTTTTGTCTCGATTACTCTAATTTCAGAGGCAGTGAAGACCAAGATGTGAAAGAATTGCAACTTATTTTTAGGAAACTAAAATATAGCCCTATCCTGATCATTTGATGATAATGCTCCTCTACTCCAAATCCACTTTAGTGTAGGATGTAATCCTCATAAATATGTAGAGGGAGATTTTTGCTTCACTGTTTGATTATATAGATAGGCTGCTGGTATGATAATGATGTAATTCTTAAATATGAACATCTAGTTTTTAAAGAATCATATTTACCAAGAAACTTAATATTATCCTCCCTTGCCCCAAAATAACAAGGAAATGATACTTGTAAAGCACAGGGTGGGCATAGAATGTTTATTGTCTGTTTCACTTTTGAAATAAGTAAATATATTATTATCTAAGCAAAGGATGTCCTTTAAAAACCATGTGTTCAAGGCAAGCTAAGTGTGCCATTAAAAAAGAACAGAACATGTCAGCTATTTTCTTCTGCCTCTACATGATTTGTGTGTGCGAGTGTGTTTTTTCAGAGAATCTGCCTTTTGATTTCCTTGGCATTTATCTAGAGATCAACAACACCCACTTTTTTTTTTTGCTTCTGCCTATCTGTCTCTATTTCTTTCCAGCTCGTAGATTTGTCCTTCATCTCCTGCTTACATCCCACCTTTTTCTGCTTCGCTCAAGGGAGTTTGTTGCCTGTGATTATACCGTAGTCTGCATTCCTCGCTAAGCCACAAGGTTCATAGGACCAACTGCAGAAACTATTCCACATGAATGTGGAACAGAGCTTAGCTTTGTATTGCTTTTCTGGTGTCCATTAAGATAGCATGAATGTTTTGATAGCTACACTTTGCCAAAATAGTAAAACGACTCTGTCTCCTATTTTAATAAGTTTGAGTTTATGTTGTTTTCTGCTCCATTTAAAGATAGAATATGAAGAAAAGGGAAACTGTCAGTCAGAGCTGTGTTTCCATTTTATTCTGAACAGTCTTCCATGTAGCAAGAGTTATATATGTCTTAAAAAATGTAAGTAATTTTTAAGTACAAGAGCTGCATGCCCCAAAATGGTGTATGCTGAGGAAAACAATTATGTGGTCATTTCCCGCTATAAATTTTAAGAGAAGCATATGTGGAATCTCTTCAACCACAGTCTATTCCCCCAATCCATCTAAAATTGTATGCTCTCAACAATATTTTTTCCTTTCCATCTTTTTTTTTTCTTTTTAACTATTTTACCACATGAAAAGACCTTGGAAATTCCGAAGCATACAGTGATTTTGTCCAGTTGTCTCTCCAGCATTCTTTAATCCCATTTACTGAGATGAGATCCACAGGGCTTCTAGTCACATACATTTGAATGCACATAAAAGCATTTCATCACCTGAAAATTTATAACCCAATTCTACTTGTGAGTAAAGGAAGGAGAATAGAACAACTCATAAATCCACATCAAACACAGGTGGAGTCCTTTGGCACAGTCTGGTAGGAGGTCTTGGATGTCAATTCTTTTCCTTTTCTTCACCAAATTCTGCCAAGGGATAAACTCTTAACAATAGCATAGGATGAGAATGCTCCTTGGAGCATAGGCCAGTAGTGGCTTCTTTATAAAAATGTATAAAATTATAGTTAAGTAATCCATAGCTGACAAGATGTCTGAATCCAACAAGATGTCTGAATTATGTCTGGGGAATATTTGCTTTATGTCCAGCTTTACAAGAAGAAGATATAGTATGGGTTGCATCTGAACAGCAGTCTCCAAATTTTCTGTTGTGGGGGGGGGGGCATTCCTTTTTTTTTTTTTGCTGGAGATCTTGTGATTTCTTTTGCACACAAAACATGTAATTTGACAAGCGAACACCAGTTAATTTTTGCATGCAACCTGTAATTGACCACTGAATTACAGTCTTTGTCTCATCTAATTCACATGAAGAAAGAACATAGACAAATCAAGCATTCTATTTGGCACAGCAGGCTAGGCATCGCATCCAAGTGGTACTGATGAAGAATTGAGCATTAAGCAAATTGCAGCAGTTAATCTATAAAATGCCTTATAGGTATAACTTTCTGCTCTGTTTTTTGTGAGTAAGAAGGGGATCCTTCCATCCCTCTGTGTTTGCTTAAAAGGGTGAGGGTAGCGTCTTCTTGATTGTATCTGTTGCTCTGAACTTTGTTTCAGCTAATAAAGTCTGTAGCACCAACACTATGAAAAAATGGCACCTTTAGCAAGTTGGTCAAGAATATATCTTACTGATCATCATTTAAAGGACCTTTCCTGGTCCTTAGCAGATCCAGCAATACAGGTGCCCATACCTGCCAATTATACTGCATCATAAGGATAGCTGTCATCAGTTTTATTTTAGCAACCCGTAGGCTATTCGTCTTGATCGGTGACTCATTCTATTGCCTCCTTGCTCCTTCCAGCACTCCGTTTTCGTCTCTGCTTCTTGCTTGCAGATCAGTGCAAGCAGAGAGATTGGAATAGCAGCAGAGATCTGTGCCATTCTTTGTAGTTGCCCAGAAGCACTCCAGCAGTAGGAAACTGTCACAAAGGCATGGGTCCTAAATTAAGAAAGTCCCTAATAATGCAGACTTACTCATTGCCCAAACCACTGGCTTGTGGAACATATAGTCATTTATGCTCTTTGGCACCATTCTGCAGATAGGAGAGAGCTGTGGGTGCACTGGTACAAAACAGCCTGGCATATAAGAAACAAAGAATAAGGTTGCCTTCCTGCAGAAATTATTCTTACCAACCATCCCACTCTCACACACATGTCATTTGTCACACACACTGTAGTAAGGCCAGGAATTCTTACTGTGAATGAGGAAGTTGAAACCAGAGGCTAATGAGGCTAATTTAGTTCCTGATAGGTTTTACGTCAAAAGACAGATTTATGGATCTTAAATACTATTTAGAATGGCTGAAATGCATTTCTTAGTATCTGGGGTAAGGAAAAGTTAAATTAAGATTTGCTAGTAGCTCACTGGATGGCTTGAACAGGTTTCTGATTCCTAACCATTTAAAGAATCATTGAACAATAGCAGCAATTTTCTTCCACCTCCTTGTTCAGACTGTAATTAGACAGTTGTTGATTTGTGCTTGAATATGCCAATAATACAAGTGTATGGCTCACAGTTTATAGCAGGCAATTGTCTGTCCCCTAAGCCAGCATTTTGAAACCATGGCAATATAAAATGAGTGGACCTCAATTCCCAGAATTCCCCAGCTAGCATGCTGTAATACAGGAATATCAAACTTGATTTCATTGAGGGCCGCATCAGGGTTGTGATTTATCTTGGGGGCCCAGGGCAGGGGGGCATGGCCAGGTTGATGTCTCTCATATCAGGAGTGCCTATGGTGGCCCGAGTGCTCTGCGAGAGAAAACAGGCTCCCAATCTCCATTTTTTGGCTAGGACAGCCTCCTGCAACCTCTGCCAGTGAAAACGGAGCTTGAGAGGGCTCCATATTCACTGACAGAGGTTGCAGGAGGCTGTCCCAGCTGAAAACGGAGATTGGGAGCCTGTTTTCTCTGGTAGAAGCACCACATGCCAATCCTTCACTCTTTCTAAGGTGGACCCGCAGGCAGGATCTAAGCACCCAGACTATATCCAGCACCTAGGCTGGATATGGTCTCTGGGCCTTGAGTTTGACACCCTTGCTCTAATACATCATCTTTCTGAGCTGGTTCCAGTTGGAGGATTTTGAGGTTTTAGAAAAAAGCAGTGCACTCTCTATTGATCCATAGTCAGCCCAATCAGATTTGACTTACTTAGTGGTCTAGATGTTAGAAGAGAAATCGTTAGTAAATGTTTTCAGTGAACTGGATTCTTCCATAAAAGGGAATTATAAAAAAAAAAAGGCAAAATATTTGGCACAGATGAAAACATAGCCAACCTATACCTTCACAGTATGGATCTTTATCCATTGGTTAATCCAGAAAGATATATCCAATGTAAGCTTAATCACATCACTCATTTTGGCATGTTCACGTGGTTCTTGCACATTGAATAGGTTGCCATGCAATTATATATTGTCAAGAGTCACATTGTTTTTGCCATGCAACTTGTCTGCCATGAGCAAATATTTGCAATTCTAGATTAGAATTGATGTAACACTACCAAAATGTAGGCACCCTGGCTTAGCTCAGAGCCTCATTAAAAAGCTTCCTGAAAGACAGAAGACAGTGAAGCAATTTGGAGTGTTTGGCTTGAGGGCAAGAGACACAGAGCAAGGAAGTAAAAGGCAAACAACCAGCATCACTAGAAGATCCACTGGTAAAATACAATGTAGCAAGAAGTTAGCATCTTCCAAAATCATTAAATGTCCAGGTTACATTTCAAAATGGCTACAGAAACAATATAGAATGGGAAACCCAAAAATGAAACTATGACATTTTATGTACTAAAAATTGGGATCGTACCCTCTAACGTTCACAAAAACTACGAAGGGCACATTACTTCTCAGTAATGACATCCACTCTAAATTCTCATTTAGTATTTATGAACATCATCAGTTGTGAACTCATAATGTTGCCAAATGAGATAGATTGGTCAATAAGTAACACAACAGCTAGCATCTCAGCAACCTATCTCGGAAGATGTGTATCTCTTTTAGCATTGCATTACCCATACAAGTTATGGGTAATAAGAACAGATGGTTTATGATTATATTTTAATTGAGTCTCATTTGCAATGCAGTGATCAGTAATAGGAGCAGGTAGTGAATAGAGGAGAATACCTTAAGTAAGGATGCTCCCATGCTAAAACTCTTTAGTACTGAGGAAGCATCGGTTTTTTTCAGTACAGGAATATGTTTTAAAACATAAAAGATCATGCAACACATTATACATTACTGTATTACCAAGCACTTAACTTAGCAAAGTCTTTTTCCATATTCCACAGCATTTATTCAAAAGCAATGTCTTTTGTGGCCTGTACATGTTAATAGAGCATGGGGATAATGCTGAGTATAAGCCTTCAATTCAGGGGTGGGTTCTACTTACCTTTACTACCAGTTCACAATAGGGCTGTGTGCGCTCTTCTGCGCATGTGCAGAAATGTTCTGATGATGTCGGGGTCGGTGGGCGGAGCCTCCTGATGGTTTTACTACCGGTTCTATAGAACGGTGCAAACCAGGGGCAACCCACCACTGCTTCAATTACCTCACTACCATTTTGACTTCTCATTGGGAACTAAAACATTTCCTGAAACTATGCATATTTCTTTGCTTTGTATAATATGGGAAGAGTTCATTTATAGCACTAATTTACCATTCAAAAGAAGAAGAAAAAGAGGAGAAAATCAATAGTTAAAAAGTACCCCCATACACACATTCATTCCAGCACTGGGGAAATTTAGGTAATGTGTTCAGGAGGAAAATGAAAATTATTGATTAAAAAACTAGATCAGCAGGAGACATTAACTGTTTGAACCTACAAAGAATATGCGCAAAACAAAGACCCCTTTGAAAAGTTTTCATAGTACTTTCCCTATTACTAATGAATATATTGCCATAACTGCATTTTATTTTTTTTAAGGAATAGTCACAAATTAGGTCGAGAGTGTATGTGAGAGAGAAAGCAATTTATACTGGAATGCACCTTGTTAAGAATAAAGTGATGCATACATTCAGATTTTTTTTTAAGTGAACAAATAGCTAGTTGTGGAAGCACTGGGCTATTCAGAGTGAAATAAGATTAAAAATCCAGCAGCCTGTAATGTTTTCTATCTTCATCTCCTCTTCAAAGTCCAGAGAAAGGTCTGGTATGAAGGGCCAAAATCCAAATTCTGTATTGGAGAGACAAAAAGAGAGAGGGAGGGAGAGAAATTGTGTTACTCTAGTTTGCTAGCTACTCGACAAACTTCTGCAACCCAGGGCTCCTTCACATATGTGGACTTCAACACCTAGACTTCTTAGCTAAGGCTATAATGGATTGGGCATTGAGGGTGGGTTAAACAATTTGGGGGAAACCGCTGTAAAGAATTGCATTCTCCACCCTTTATGAAGCAGTAAATCATTGCAGACAACACTTGAAATCCAAGTTTCCTTTAGGGCAGGGGAGAAATTGGCAGACTTAGGCTCACTTCCACAGCTCAGATGGATCACTGAACTGGCCTGTTGCTTTGAAAAAAAAATAGTATAAAGATCAACCCTCTTCCTTTGGCAAAATATTTACTGTGCTACTAGAAATAAAAGCTCAGAAACCCAGCAAGGGCTGGCTTTTAGGAAAGCATTATCCTTTTATACAATTGAATCATGAAGTTGTGGTATTGTTGCTGAGAAACCTTATCCTCTAGTTTCAGCCCCGTAAAACCACTTGGGCAACTTCATTAGCTTTTGAGGGTGAATAGAGCAGTGAATATCCTGCTGTTCACTAAAGACCTTCCTGAAGAGGACTGGAGTAAAATCTTGTCATCAGGCTTGGAAAAATCTCAGGGTTTGCAGAAGTACAAAAATAGTTTTAAGGGTTTTATATAGCTAATGTAAAATACAATACAATAAGAAAGCAGTCTGTCTGTCTGTCTGTCTATCTATCTATCTATCTATCTATCTATCTATCTATCTATCTATCTTTGGTTATTCAGGTTTTCTCCCACGTAAAATTGGAAGTATCTTGGCAACATTTCGACGAAGTCTCATTCATCATCTTCAGGCTGGTGTTCTCGGCTTCGTGCTTCTAGGAGCAATGTGTGATCGCAGCTGCCTGAATAACCAAAGACCTACATACAAACACCCGCAAAAACCTCAGTATAAAACCCCAATAAAATGCTAGCCAAGGGGAGATAGGTGGATGGGATTTGAGAGTGGGAGAGTGAGTGGGAAAAGCCAATGGAAAAGGTTGAACAGCTGGATCCCAAACACAGCTCCCTATGCAGGAAAACATTTTGCATGAAAACATTTTCCTTGTATAGAACTGGTGCTGATGACCTTTATTGATACATTTGCATTCAGTAAAATAGTTATGAAAAGTAAGCATGGGGAGAATTTTAGTGGGCTGTAGAGTTCCTTTACATTGCTACAGAAAATAGATAAATGGTGGGATATAGCAGCACAATGTTCTTCCCCCTCTTATTGGTGAGAGGGGTGAAGTAAGAGAAAAAGATCCAATCTATCCCCTCCCCCAATGCCAGTGTGTTGGCTTGTGCTTCAGACTACCTACATATACCACTCTCCCTGCTATTCTTGTTCTTAAACATGAATATACGTTCTATCCTGCCAAAAGCATTCTGTTCTACACAGCTTCTTAGTACTAAACAGAGGAATTTCCCTGCAATTTTTTTCCCCAACTGGTTTCACTTGATTACATTAAAAAGTATTTGCTTTGGAAACTCTGAACAAGGAAGAGAATTTAGAAATATTTTTGTAGCCACAATATAAGTTTCATTACAGCTTAGACCAGGGATGTTAAACTCAAGGCCTGCACGCTGTATCTGGCCCTTGGGGTGCTTAGATCAGGCCCCCAGAGACACTCTGGAAACAGTGAAGGACAGACCTACGGTGCCTCGGCCTGGCCCAGGGCTGGAGGAAGCCCTTATGAAGAAGGCCTTGGCAGCCAAAAAGGGAGCTTGGAAGGACTCTGTGCAGCCTTCCTGAGCTCCGTTTTCACTGGCAACATGCTTGAGGCAGTCATGGCAGAGGAAAATGGAGCTTGGGGGAGCCACGTGCTGGCCATGCCCACCCCAGTCATGCTCATCCCCCTGAGATCAAACACAACCCTGATGCGCCCCTCAATGAAATTGAGTTTGACACCCCTGTCTTAGACCAATCACCAGTGGTGGTACTGACTTACCTTCACTACTGGTTCGCAAATGTGGGTGCACACGCTCCCTCATTCGCTTCACTCGTGCACGAAACCTCTGCGCATGCACAGAACCTTCTGCACATGCGCACAGCATCAAAAACGGGATGTGATGACATCCGGGCAGGTGGGTGGAGCTTCCCACAGCCGCCGGTACCGATTCGCCTGAACTGGATAGAACCGGCTGAATACCACCACTGCCAACCACTATATATAAAATATACCTAGAATCTCCCACAATATTTATATAGTGAAAGGATAGGCAAAGTGAATGTAGGGCTATATATAAATGTCCTGTTCTTTATTATACATACAAGCATCTTTCCAATGGTTTGCAGCTTCTCTGATGTTCCATGTTTCAGTTAAATCCTGGGGAAATATATCACAAGACAATTTCTCCACTGGGACTTTAGCAATTGCAGTGTGACTGTCATTACTAAGGGGATGTTTACAGAGAAGTTGTTTCCTCTTCCCTGGAGAGGTTTGGAAAAATCTTCTGAATCAACTTTACTGTGAATAAATTGAGCAGAGAATTTCAGAAGTGCGTGTACGCCCAGTGATACATCTCTGTGTCAACTACCATCCACTGCTTCACTGACAATCCTTGATCAGAGATGGTGAGTCTAGCATAGCAAATTGTAATGCAACCCATCTGCAGAGTACCATGTGGCAAAGCTGATGTGTGAATTGTGTGTGCAATGAAGCCCGTGGGCTTTTTTTAACCTTGTGTCAAATTATACTGATTCTTTTATTCCAGGCTCAAGTTTATATCATCCAGACTTCTCATATGCATTGCTCCTTTGTAGAGTTTGGAGGAATGAGTTTTCAGATATCTGGCACATCAAATCACAGCAGCTTTTCCACAGCACATTAATGGAACCATATACATTTTTTCCTGCTAAAATCACAACAGTAGCACATTAATAACTTTCTAATATTTTCAAGTCCCGGGGTAAGGAATTATGCTGGTATTGATCCATTCTGGATGAAAGCACAAGCAGGAAGCCTTTTAATACTTACCCCTAAAGGATGTTGCACCCCCTTTTCTTGGTCTTTGTAGGTTGTGGACAGAGAACTGCTCGAATGGCTTCATCAAACACTGTTTTCAGGCCACGCTGAGTGAGGGCTGAACATTCAAGATACTTCACTGCATCTGCAAAGAGAAAAAGCTCACTCTCTGAGGAAGAAGCAGAAATGAATACATTCTCTCACTTGTCCTGATATCAGGTTTGGCATCTCTATGGGCAGCAGAGCTACTTAGGAATGTAAGAATATAAGAAAAGACTAACTCGATCAGACCAAAGCAGTGGTGGGTTCCTCCCAGTTCTGCCTGGTTCGACCAAGCCGGTAGCGGTGACAAAATGACATCACCGAACCAGTTCTGCCCCCCCACCACTGCCCCCCGCCCCGTGTTATTCTTACCTTTTATTTGGCCCCACCCCCAATCTATTGCTGCCTCCCGAGTCCCAGCTGATAGGCTAGAAGGAAAAAAACTGTTTAAACTCTTGCCGCGGGGCTTCAAAGGGCCGCCCTATAGCTGATCAGTGTTAAAAGGCAGTGTGGTGGTAGACCGGTGCCTACAAAACCAAATTTGTAGACTGGTGCCTGCAAAAATAAATGGGTAGACCAGTGCCTCCAAAAACAAATGAGTAGATTGGTACAGCTCTGCAAGCAGTTAAAGGCCTGGTAGACCAGTACCTCTGCTAAATCCTAAAGAATTGTCACAGGACCATGAAGCCATTCCCACAAAATAAGCCATGCCCATAGACCCAGTAGAAAAAATTTTTTGAACCCACCCCTGGACCAAAGCCCTGTCACATGAAGATGGCTTGTGTAGAGTCTGTAAAAAGGGAAAGATAGACTGTTTTTCCAGAAAACATGAGTTTGCACTGGTAAAGAGACTTCAGAAAGAGAGCAGACTTTCAGCTTTTGCTGGTGTGTCCCCAGAATACAGAACAGGAAAAGGAAGTTGTGGTTCAACATTATTTCAAGAGACAGAAGGCAAGTTCCGGATACAGAAAGTTCAGAAGAGGGGGGGGGGGGATATCAGCATTCTGATATTCTGAATTAAAGCCCTGATCTCAATCTTAACTGCAAGAAATCTGATGCCACTTTAACCCTTATATATAAATCATTGGGGTCTTTGCTCACAAACCAGGAAAGTTGGTAATAAGGTCTGAGCATGAGCGAGTATAAGTTTTCTAGTGTATTCATAGAAATAAACAAATGTTTTTTTTAATGGCCATGGTTTTACAAACACATAGCCACATACATCTTAGTTTTAAATGCAGAAAAATGTGCATTTTAGTGGACTTTCTTCAACATTTTTTTTCTTTCTAAATTCTCAACACACACATTCATGCCTGCATTTTCTGAAGTGGTACTGGATCACATAATTAGGAAAAGTGTGAAATTTCAGAGATAACTGCTTTCTGATTTGCATAACAGTTCAGAGCTGGTTTCTCATTAAAATGTGAACCAAAAAAAAAAAAACCCCAAAACACAAAAAACTTGAGCATCCATCTCTTGGGGACCAAAATATTCAAGTTAACATTTCCTTGGAGCAACTAATGTGAGAGTTTTCTTGGAAAAACTTTCTTCCCTTATCTGTCATGCATTGTTGCTATTTTAGCCCAGCGTACAGCAAATACTACTGTTCTCCTTATCTGAATTGTCCTTTTGATTTAATGAATTGTAATATTTAATCCAATGAAAATGATTCCATGCTACAGAGACTCTTAAGAGGATTCATCACAGCCTCCTTCAAGGAAGAAAAGACAAATCCTCTTTCCCAGAAGCAGACACCACTGTAAAAGCCCCATCAAAGGTCACCTTCTGGATCTAATAAATAAATAAAAGATGGGAACAGAACCAATAAAGGCAGGATAGAGATTAGCACTGCTAATTTGTGACAGCTGTATATTTTCTGCCAATTCAAGGATACAGTAGATGAACAGGACTTAATAGTTAGAAAGTGCTCTGTTCTATCAAAAGGAAAAAAGAAAAAAGAGGGTTTATGAGCTTGGGAGACAATATTTACATGCATTTGCCTTTCTGAATTTCTCAGCTGCTTTCTAGCTCTTATATCTGCACCGATTTCTGCATATTGCACCAGAGTTAGTTTCTAAAGGCTAAAGTGCAGAAAGTGCAAAATAAGCAAGCCAAAGAAAAACAGATAGAAGATAAATACCAACCTAGTCTAAATAATGGATAGGGATGTCTGGCTGCATTTGATTGGTTTGAGAGAGATGGGCAATTGAACTGGCATAAGTGAAACCAGCAGCCAACACTTACCAATCTCTTTGGCTAGGGCAAGACCTTGTGGGTAAGTAATAGGGGCTAACTTCTTCTCCTTCAGCTTCTCAATAGTATCTTTGTCATCCCGGAGATCCAGCTTCGTGCCCACCAGGATCATGGGAGTGCTAGGGCAGTGATGTCGTACTTCAGGGAACCACTAAAAGAAAGTGCAAGATTTTATTGAAATAGCAAACAAAACAACAATGCAGAACAGCGGGTTGACAAATGAAAAACCAGGCGGGCCATTTGCACCAATGCACCCTTCTTAAATAAGGACGAGAAATCAAATGCCCAGGTTTGTAATTAATAATACACAGGAAATAGAATTTGGAAACAGCAGTTGATAACAAGAAGAATATGAGTCACGGTATATAATATAGCTGTTAAACCAGAGAGAGTTGATTCTGATTGTGGTGGGTATAAATGTTATAAACATTTAGCAAATGCATCTTGGCTTACATCCACTGAAGTATATTTATTTGATCAATTTATATAGCTGCCCATCTCACAATTGCAATTCTGGGACATATACTTTGTCTGGTTAAAAAACCAGACAATGGCATCAGAAAACAAACCCAATTCTGATTATAAAAAATTTACAACGAAGGGCTCACTTAATCCCCAGATACTTTTAAGAAGGATCCAGACAAACTGGAACTGTTACAAAGAAGGGCAGCTCTACCTAGCCTCATATTCAAGTATTGCTGAACACTGTTTGTAGACCAAGGGCTTCCAACTCAATTTCCTTGAGGGCTACATCAGGGTTGTGTTTGAACTTGAGGGGGCCAGGTGGGCATGGCTAGTTCGACATCACTCAAGTCGGAGCCACCTATGGTGGCCCAAGTGCTCTGTCAGCGAAAACCGAGCTCTTTTTTTTGCTGGCAGAGAGTTGCAGGATGCCATCGCAGCTCCATTTTTGCTGGCAGAGGCACCACAGGCTGGTCCTTTGCTGTTTCCAGGGAGGCCCCACGGGTCAGATCTAAGCACCCCATGGGCTGGATCCGGGCCCCAGGCCTTGAGTTTGACACTCCTGTTGTGGACTATGATGCAACCTCTGATAGATTTATGTTGATGTAAAGCAGACTTCATCCAGTAGATCCTTCAGATTTATTAGACTTTGATTACCAGAATTCCCAGGCAATATGGAAAATCCAAGATAGTCAGGGGAAAAGTTAGGCGTCTTCCTTCAAAATTTTCAATGAAATCTTTCACCTCAGTCCAATTTATAGAGTGCATGAGTATCCAAATATTTTACTGCCACTGTATATTTTTCATGTTGCAACAATACCAAGATTGAGTCTTCCCTTGCCTCACTTGTTCTGCACACAGAACCCCGGATGATCTCACCTTAGCACGAACATTTTCATAAGATGCAGGGCTGACTAGAGAGAAGCAGATGAGAAAGACATCCTGTAGGTAGAAAATTCAAAGACAGGTGAAAAAAATCATGTGAAATCATATTTGGTGCAGCCAGGGGGAAAAAAAGTCACATTATGAAGTGGAATGTACCAACTATTGATATACATTGTTGCTCAAGGGCTTAAAGCATTTTACAGAATATCTCTGCAACTCTCACAACAACCCTGTAAACTACAGTGGTATTGTTAATAAATATTTAGCCCGGTGATTTTGGTTGGTTTGCATCTAAGGAATTTTGAATCTTTAAAGGTAAAGGTTCCCCTGCATATGTGTGCTTGTCATTCCCAACTCTAGAGGGTGGTGCTCATCTCCATTTCAAAGCCAAAGAACCAGTGCTGTCCGAAGACATCTCCATGGTCATGTGGCCTAAATACCGAAGGCGCAGGGAGCCCTGTTACCTTCCCACCAAAGTTGGTCCATATTTTTCTACTTGCATTTTTTACATGATTTCAAACTGCTAGATTGGCAGAAGCTGGGATAAGTAATGGGAGCTCACCCCATTACTCGGCGCTAGGGATTCGAACCATTAAACTGCTGACCTTCTGATTGACAAGCTCAACATCTTAGCCACTGAACCATCACATCCCTTTTGAATCTTTACTGAATGCTTTATGAAAGGAAAGGACTTTTGAAACAAAGAACAGTACACAAAACCTAGAAGATCTATTATATAGACATGAAAGAATTACTTCTTCCACTAATAAATCAATATCCACAATACTAAAAAAGCAAAAGTATCACATTATCTTAGTTTACAAGAATACCTCTTGAAGAAGCCATCTTTTGATAAAGCATGCCCTGGTGGTTGCCATTTTCCACAAGCACATCTAACAAGTTCAATAGCTCTAACAAGCTATGCCCACAGGCTGAAAAATACTATCTAGTTTATCTAATCAAGATTAACTCAGAAAAATCTTGATCTGATGCTTTCTTCATGTCATCATCACCTTCCCCATCTAAGAGTTATATTTAATATTATATTGTACAGTACTTACTATCAGTTAGAGAAGCCTGAGGATTTTGTCCAGGAATCTTGAAGGACCTCCTTAAATTATGTAAATATAATCTTATTTCCATCTTAAAAAGTGAGGAAAGGCTCTCTAAAGTCTTGGATCAACTGGGTAAAACTATTAAACATTCTGGTGTGTTTTTTTTTAGCTGTGATGACTGTTACTATATATTTGCACTGCCACCAATGAATATAATTAGGATTTTGGAGACCCAGATATAATATACACTTCATTAATATAATATTGTCTCCTGGTGATGATGTGGAGCTATCTCATTGCCATTGATTTCTTTCAGACCGCTCTTTTAAAATCTCCACTCTAGTCTACAGTCTAATGATTTGTTGATCCAAATGTTCTCTCTCATCCAAATGTTGACTAGATCTACTTATGTTGACTAGTTCTAGCAACCTAGAACTAAGGAGAAAAGCAACCTAGAACTAGGGAGAAATTTCCTGACAGTTAGAACAATTAATCAGTGGAACAAATTGCCTCCAGAAGTTGTGAATGCTCCAACACTAGAAGTTTTTAAGAAGAGATTGGATAACCATTTCTCTGAAAAGACCTCCAAGGTCCCTTCCAACTCTGTTATTCTATACTCCAAGATAAGTTATTTTTGGAAATCAGCTAAAGTTAGGTAGAAGTTGTCACGTGTGTGCTAACAAGGAATTATGAACAAAGTTCTTCAGAGGTAAGTAAGGCTGTCAAACAAACAAATCTGGATGACTACTAAATAAGGAGAAGTTGCTCTTTGCAACTGTCTACTAAATGTCTACTAAATAAGGAGAAGTTGCTCTTTGCAACTTCTACTGGTAGTCTCGACTATTGGATTTTTGTAGTCCATATCAAAAGTCCTAAGCAATTAGACAATACCTCAGAGAAAATTCATGACTTACAGTCTGTGGATAGGAGAGAGGCCTCAAGCGGTCATAATCCTCCTGGCCAGCTGTATCCCATAATCCCAGGTTTACAGGTTTACTATCAACCATCACATTGGCAGAATAATTATCAAAGCTGTAACAGATATCAAAGTTTATTATGACATTAGAGGGAGAGGGACTCTTACTCTTTCCTAGACTGAAATCCTAATTCAGGAGAGAAAGCATGGTTCTCTCCAGGGTACTAACAGGTATGTCTCTCTTGGCACCATCAGACTCTTTGATTTACTTGACTTTATTTCATAAACATTGAATGGGAAGTTTGGATTCTGTAAATCCCACTGGCACCTTCAGATGCAGCATGAGGCTCCAAAAGTATGCTATGAAAATAGAGGATGGTTCATTCAATGATTTCTTTATATGTGGAGTGCTACTGAGCAATCTGGAAGATCAGGGTGCCTACGGGGAGGAACTCAAAAGAAGTTTGCTAAATGGTGCCACCATCTTGACTTAGAATAGAATAACCGAGTTGGAAGGGACCTTGGAGGTCTTCCAGTCCGAACAGGGGTTTGGAATAGAAGACCCCCAAGATCCCTTCCAACTCTGTTATTCTATTCTAAGTCAAGATGGTGGCACCATTTAGCAATCAAAACTCCTTTTGTGCTCCTTTATATGTGTATTGCACATAAGAAGCATGGCTCAGATTGTATTTTTGTGACTGCCATCTTGAATTTTTTATACCCACCTACCCCGCTTCTGGAAGTTCTAGAAAAAAATCAGAGCACCTAGCATCTCTAAGCTGTCTTTGGGAAAATGGTTATTTTGTGACAAGCTCATGCTTACAATCTCATTTCAAATCAGATGCCTGTTTATGTACCTTATTGTTAGTCCTTTCCCTTCTTAAGCAATAGTTGTCCCCAACATACAATGAAATGGACACTAAACTAAACCAATCATTTTCATAAGATTCTATATTATGAAGTTCTATATTAAATCAGTATATTAGAAACTATTGAGGGTGCAATACCAAAATGAAGCTACTGCACATCTCTTTACTATCACTTTTCCTAGATGTATTGGTAGTGACAACTCCTGTTCGGAAAGTTCTGATCCTAAAAAATTGGATAAGCACATTAATTAATCTATTGTCTTTTCCCCTGAAATGCATAGAAAGGGTGCAAATAATTTCTTAATCAAATTCATTTGTTTTTCTTAACATTCCCATCTAGGAATATTATAATGCTGAATGCTCTGGATTCATGGAAACCTGATCTTACGTTGTGCTGATATTATTTACGCAGCAAAGTTGCATTTCCTTTAGAAACAAGAATCCTAGTGAGATCTATCTCTTTCAAATCCAACAATCTCAGGCTAAACCATTTCCATACTCACACAGTAGGAATATATTCTCCTGGGAATGCATTGGTGGTGTAGCTGATCAGGAGACAAGTTTTACCTACAGCTCTGAAGGAGGGGAAAAAAAAGGGAAAAGACATATAACAACAGTTTTTTAAAAATATGCTTCAAGAGTAGATTTAGAGAGACACTTTGCTTATGAATGAAGTTCCTGGTCAAATGATTTGCATGGCAGTATTACACAATGGTGTCCAGAAATTGAACGATGGTGCCCAGAATTCAATTTAATTTGCCAAGATTGGGAAACACTGTCCCAGTATCATGTCAAACAAGAGAGATAGAAGCATAAAGCATGTAAATAAGAACAACTTTAATCTCTCTTAAATATAGGTGGGAATAAGATGAAGGCATCTTCAAGAAAACATACCAAAGAAACAAAATGAGAAAGAGATTACGAGGCAATGTTTATTCTATGCTTAGGTACTAGTGAAGAAAATTCATCATCAGGAAGGAACAAGAAGCAAGCTGCAACTTCCCCATCCATTCTTTAGTTTTAAAAAATGTCACCCAATTGCTTAAGCCAGCCTTCTCTGGCACACTTGAGACATGGTTGTCTATAGCTCACATTAAGCCCAGCCATGCTTATTTCAGATAATCACAGTTGTGTCCAAGATACCCAGAATCTATCAGATGGATAAAAGTTGCTGGGTGCAATTCCCATTATGCTATACGGTATAAACTTTTCACATAGTTGTAGAAGGCATGCTAAGACCAAGAATGCATGAAACACTCTTTTATTAAACCCTGTGCAATTAGTAAATGTTATCCCTGTTCAGAGCCTTTCTAAAAATCTGGTAAAAATAAAAAATGATGTCAGACCCAAGGCCATAAAAAGGCATGGCAAGTTGAGCATGAATGTGTATTTTTGGATGGTTGATCCAAAGGAAAATGTAGTTTAGAAGGTATTTCCCACCAGCTCATAGTCTAGAACAGTGATGGCTAACCCTTTTTTCCTCGGGTGTCAAAAGCACGTGCCCACACCCATAACGCAATGCCCTTGCCACACACCCTGCCCCCTGCACATGTGTGCATGACCCCCCATGCACTTGCATGCAACCCCCATTCTCTCCTCCCACTCACATCCCAAAACAGCGCTGGAAGGGGACCTTTGCCTCCCAAACTTCTGGGAGGGGGAGGGAAAGCCTCCCAAAACAGCTGAGAGGGGGGAGGAAAGCCTCACCTCCCAAAACAGTGCTGGGAGGGGAATCTCCAGAGATCTGGGAAGGCACAGGCAGCAGAAAGTGAGGAGAAAGGTAGCCCCCCCCCCCACATGCACGCACATCTCCCGCTTGCAGGGCAGACCCGAAAATCAGATGGCCAGTGAGAAGCATGTGTGCATGCAGACTGGAGCTGAGCTGGGCTCGTGTGCCAGCAGAAAGGACTCCATGTGTCACCTGTGGCACGCGTGCCAAAGGTTCACCATCATGGATTTAGAAGGTACCATGATGGCTGTTAGATAGGAACTAAAAGGAAGAGCTACATGTGTTTCTAGACAACCATCTGCCTGCAAAGTTATTTTTAAAAAATCTTGTAAAACATCCAGCTTGCCCTATGCTAAAGAAATGATAAAAGTGATTTTTGCATCATCTTGGGAGGGCACCAGATTGGAAAAGCTGTTCTAAGGTATTCATCCTCAGCTCTCTTAATTAAAAATACATTAGGATAGCATTTGTGGAGTTTATATCACGATAATCCTCCTTGGGGTTCAGCTGAAAGATTTGTAGAGTTTCTAACCAATAATTGGAATTGGCTTTAAAAGGATGTTGTCATTTTGTTCCTACATGAACATGAGAATGGTGCGTAAGAATGGTGGTGGTAGTAAAAATAATGATAATAAATCATATGTATTTGTACCAAGTCATGGTATGAGCAAAGAAATCTAGTAATTACGAATATTTCATGCAATACAAAAATGCTCAGAACTTAATGAGCAACTGAACAAATATTTAGAATTGAAACAACCACCTGGTATTGTACCACAACACATATTTGCACTATGCCCCTCTCTCTCTCTCTCTCTCTCTCTCTCTCTCTCTCTCTCTCTCTCTCTCTCTCTCTCTCTCTCTCTCTCTCTCTCTCTCTCTCTCTCTCTCTCTCTCTCTCTCTCTCTCTCTCTCTCTCTCTCTCTCTCTCCATTCATCCAGCTAGCTAGCTAGCTAGCTAGCTAATTTAGCTATCTTCTCTAGCTAAATTAGAGAAGTTTCCCCTAAAATGAGGAAACTCATTTTAGAATTATGGGCTTACCATTGGGATTGCAGCATAAGAACAGATACAGGAGGTCTTGAGACCAGCAAGGTAAAACACACACACACACACACACACACACACACACACACACACACCGTCCCAAACACCAGTATTTTAAATTCAGCTCTGGTTCAAATAGGAAGCATGTAAAGTGCCATATTGTGTAGCAAACTATGGGGAAAGCTTTAGAGGTCCAAAACAATCCAAACAGTACTCTTTTGACTAACAGCACATGACAGAGAGAGGAACTAGGAACATTTGCTGAAAGTCTATTGCATTAGTCCAAGCATGAAGCAATTGAGGCAAGCATCAATAAAGCCACCAAGAGCCTAAAAATGTCCAATTACTTAAAATAAGCTATACAATTAATAAATGGGTGTTATCAAGCAAGATTCAAAGGTTTCAGGTGGAGAAAACAGGTAATCTGAAGCTCTGGAATCAAATGAGGAAGACAGTAAAGGATGGAAAAAACAACTAGACCAAAACAAAATAAACTCTGTGTCATCCCTATTCAACTTTAGGCATGGGAAAACATCCAAGATGAAAATTTAGTAAGACAGGTCAATAATAGGCATCATATTTGCATAATATTGACCATGAATTGCAGCACCCAAGAGAAGGGGAATAACAGTTGAACAAAATAGGCCCCATGACTGATACTTGAGGGAAATCACACCAATGGAAAATTCCATGGTCAATGATGTAGCTTTGGAGGAAAAAGTAAAAAGACAAAAAAGATTTGGCCCAATCAAGAATTTACCAGTGATGCCCAAGGACCATCTCATAGATAAAGATATCTACTGGCTGAGTGCATCAGCTGTTGCTGTAAAGTCAAAAAGGACAACACCAATGTCAGATAGTGAGAATTCACCATCAGACTATCATTGAGAACTTGGGTTTACATTTATTTAACCCAATTATATGGGTGCACATTGTATGAATTATCTAATTAAATAGATGGGTTCACACAACACACTAGATTGGCATATGATTGCCTTAGTGTTTCTTGTGAATACAGCCATTATGCCAGGTGGGATCACCTTCTGCCACCGATGGCCTCCCACCGACCAACACGCTCCACAGAGAGGGACTCTTCAGGGTGCCGTCGGTTAAACAATGTAGACTGGGGACCCCCAGGGGGAGAGCCTTCTCTGTGGGGACACCTGCCCTCTGGAAGGAACTGCCCCCTGGGATTCCTGACCTGCGTACCTTTTGCTGGGCCCTTAAGATTCTGCTATTTCAACAGGCTGGCCTGGCTTAATAAGAATCTGGATAGGGTATTTTAAACTTGCGGTTTTTAACTGAAAGGGCCAAATTTATTTAATTTGTTTTAAATTGGTTTTTAAATTTTGTATCTCATATTGCTTTATCATGGCTGTACACCGCCCTGACTCCTTCAGGAGAAGGGCGGTATAAAAATCTAATAAATGAAATGAAATGAAATGAAATGAGCTATCAAGCCCAGTATTGCCAATTCCAATTGGAAGCCTTCCAATTGAATTTGCTATATAATTCCTCATATTCCCAGCCAGTATAGCAGGGGTGGGGAACATGGGTGGGTTCTACTTACCTTTACTACCGGTTTGCAGTAGGGCTGCACATGCTTTTCTGTGCTTGCACAGAAGCGTTTTGATGATGTAGGGTTTGGTGGGTGGAGCCTCCCGCTGGTTTTACTACCGGTTCTATAGAACCAGTGCGAACCAGGCAACCCACCACTTGGCCCTTTTATGACTTGTGGACTTCAACTCCCAGAAGCATGGTTGGCTCAGGAATTCTGGTAGTTGAAGTCCACAAATCATAAAAGGGCCAAGGTCCCCCAGCCCTACAGCATTGAACAATCAGCATTGCCTCTGATTTAGAAAGGCTGATTTAATTCTCATTTGCAGAAGCATTAAGTATTTGGCCTTTTAAACTGGAGAAATTCAAACCTGAGCCATTGAAATATGACTCTTCCCTCAACTTCTGCATGCTTGTTTTTTTGTTTTTTTAAATCACAGGTGTTAAACACTTCAAGGAAACTTCCTCATTGAGATTACAGCAAAAGAAAAGATATTGGTGAAATGCAGAAGCTAAAAAAGTCCCTTTGTCTGTACCAACCGAGGGCAAATAATTTCAAGAAATCCTAGGATGAAGGGATCAGGCTGAATTTCATTCAAAGCAAATGTCCTTCTCCTCCAAAGTGTAATGCTGTTCTTCACAGACCCTCCAAAATGAAAGAAGCTGAGGGGGAAGTTCAGTGCACAATTAATAGGAAGTCCAAAACTAAATTTAATTTGTCATATTTCACTTAGTAGACATAGAAGCTGTCCTTATATGTAGGCAACCCAAACTGTTGTTTTTTTTGAGCTGACTCCAAATAATGGAAAAAAATATTGTCCTTGAATCATCAGGAGCATATTACCAGGAAGGAGATGAAGTTTATGTCTGCTGCTATGTTTTTGCTACTACAAATGCTTTCAGCACATAATTACACAGCATATCACTCCATGAATCTCTCTCTCTCATGCTGATTTCTTGTATTTTATGCAGCTATCATACTGCCATCTGATTATGGTCACTCTCCTCCAACAAGTAGAGTGAGAGAGAGAGAGTTGTAGCTGACAAAGGGACTGGCCCTAGCTCTATCCCAAAAGCAACCTCGCAGCAATCCTAAAAACAGTCTATCTTTTACGGTAGCCCCCTTTTCTGCTTCTTAATCAATAGCTGTTGTATTAGGAGGCATTCTTTGGCAACTTCAGTTTGCTTTTGAGCCTGGCCCTCATCCACAATTGATAACTAGAAATGATGATCACAACATACAGACCTTGTCAGGTGACAAGTGCTTCATAGAAAATAGCTTTCATCTTAGGTTTACAGGGCTGCATAGAATTTATTTATTTATTTATTTTACTAATTTCATAAGCAAAAGGGGGAAAAAAGCCATGAAAACTTACTAACATCACTGGTACAGTAAACCACAACCTAGGCAGAAAAATCATGACTATCAGGCCTGTATCTCTATTTTAAATCCTTTGAAAGATAGTTACATTATTTCAGGCTTGCAACATTCAACTCCCAATAATGAAACAACTGTAATTAAATCAGATTTCCCTCAGGTTTTGCTCTTCAAATGCATGAGGTCTTTGGGCCAATTGACTGGAAATTCTGGGAGCTGCGGTCCCAGTTACCCACCTGGAGAGCAACAGGCTGGGGAGGTTCTGCCTTAAAGTACTTAAATAAAGAGGCCATAGTGTATTTGATAGGTAACAAGTTATCTGGTAGGCAATTCCACAATTAATCTTAGATATGTTAGATAGATATGTTCTATCCAGGCTGACTTTTTTTTTTTTTTAAAAAATCACATTTCTGAAAAATAAAAGCATTACTTTCCCAGTCATATTGCACAGAAAACAAATAAAATTCCTCCCCTGGTTTCTATGGTGTTTCATGAAACTCAGTTTTGCAGTAATTCTTCTCAGCCCCTATGAGCTTACAATCAACAACTCTCTCTCTCTCTCTCTCTCTCTCTCTCTCTCTCTCTCTCTCTCTCTCTCTGAAAGATGGAGGTTAAGAAAGAACAAGAAAACATACATTTTGTCAGAAGGGCAGCTGAGAGGGAAAAAAAAGACCCACTCACTCCCTTGCTCCTCAAAGGAAGGATATACATACCCATCTCCTACCACCACACATTTGATGGCTTGCATGTCTCCGGCCTAGCAGCACCGTGGAGTTCAGGAAGCCTCTTGAGCAATGAAGCAGCTCAACAAAATGTTGATGGTGGAAAGTCTTCTATAGATATGTCAAAACTGAAGCTGAATTAACAGCAGGTTGTGGGTTAGGGAGGAAGCGGAAGAGAGAGAATATTTCTCAGCCCGCCCACTAGTCTCTTCCTTTACCAGGCAGCTTTAAGTGCTTGCTGGGGAACGGAAAGCTTGCTATTTGAAAGCAGAACTCTTTTTTTTGCAGATCCCAGATGGTTCAGCATTTCCTCTTATCTGTGACTCCACACTTTGGACAGTCGGGAAAAGGGTTGCTTTGAATCCACTCCCCAACATAGATTGCCCAGAGCAGCAGATGGAGAAGGTGAAGTAGAGAGATGCTTAGAGAAAGAAGGCCTTTTCCCTCTTCCCAGCTACTTCAGTTGAAGAGAAGATGCCTTGCATAGGAATTGTTTGGCTTGGTCTCACTGCAAAGAGAGGGAGAGAGAACAAGTCATATCCGTCTAACGTAAAACAAAGTGTGTGCATTTTGTAAACGGGACCTCGTTGTGTTCCTTTTAGGAGTGATATTTAAGAACATTTTGTTTGTGTTTCCACAAACTTGGATACTCACAGAAAACATTTGTGAAATGTTTTGCATGTTTTTGCACATTTTGAACCAATCACATGCATGCAGAATTCTTGGTTCCCCGCCTCACAATGTATAAAGCAAAGTGAATACATTATAATGATATGCATGCTGAACAGCTCCAAAATCATGATAATATTCGTGTCTATAACATTTGCCAATAGAAGCTAGCCATTTAACTCTTGACAAGCCATATTTATGACTGAAGGCAGCAATAAAGCACCTACAGAAACAAACCTGTGAAGTCCTACGTCACTGAAAAAAAGATATGCAATCCAATTTATCCAATTATAGACGAAGCAGGACAGGTGGGTGGAAAAACCTGAAATGGGGAGATCCACGATCTGAAGTTATTGAATTAGAGCAAGGGCTGAGAATTGGAACCAATGTATTTATTGCAGTGTGAAATATTTGATGTTAAAGCAAATGTTTATAGTTTGAGTCTTGCGGCATGTCCCCATGTCCCAAAGCTGCTACTAAGCCTCAGCTATGTTTCTAGTTGTATAAACCCTTTGTTTTGAGCAGGCAGTCTGCTTGATGACCCATATAAACCTTTAGGCTCTATTAAATTCACCTTTTGCTGTTGTCTTTCACAGCACCACCTGGTTCACTTCAGAGATGGGATTCACTTACCTTCCCTACTTCCCCACAGTTTCCAAATGTGCGGGCATGTATGCACCAGGGGTGGGTTCTACTTACCTTTACTACCGGTTTGCAATGGGGCCGTGCGAGCGCACTTACTTTTCTTGCGGGCACATGCACTCTTCTGTGCAAGCGCAGAAGCGTTTTGATGACATTGGGGTCGGTGGGCAGAGCCTCCCACCTGTTTTACTACCAGTTCTATAGAACCGGTGCAAACCGGGAGCAACCCACCACTGGTATGCACACTTTGCTCACACACGCCACCTTCCATGCATGCTCAGCCTTCTGCGCATACTCTTTGTTCATGTGTGTGCATTCCACGCATGCACACAAAATGTGGCTAAATAGGACAGCATTACATCCAGGCAGGTGGGCTGAATCCTACCACTGGTTCACCTACTGAAAGCTGTAAATCTTCCTGGGCTTGATACTTAATTTTCTTCCTTTTTTCAGGTGGGACATTCTTCAAGAGTGACTATGAGAGTGCAGTGGCATTTCATTCCAGTAAGAGAAGATTGGAGTCTTGCGATACACAGGGTAACTTCTTCGGAGCTATGGATATCCAAATTCAGTCTGGACTGGATAACATGTTAGTAGAGGCGGAATGGTACAACTGATGAAATAAAGTAAACCACAAAAGATACAGTGACTACTTGAAGCAGAATAAGTCACAGCAGTGGTGCGTCAGGTTATTGTGCCCCACCAGCTGCCAGTGGAGCTGGTGGCAGACTTGGATGAGGAGGAGGTTGGGGAGAAACTTGGGCCAGTTCTGGAGTCTGAGGAAGCTCTGATGGATGCTCTGTGGATGCCAGGCCATCCAACATTTCCCAGCCATTGGAGAGGCAGCTGCCTTTGGAAGCTGAGATAAGTGGGAAGGAAGAACAGCTGGGGTCTATTCCGGATGTGCATATGTGCAGAGCTGCTAGGAGAGGAGAACAACTGAGGACATGGAGTCAACTCGGGAAGAAGGCACATGTGGATGCTGAATGGCCCCTCCCTGGCTGGGGAATAAATAGAAGGAAAGGGGAGTGGTGGTTGTGGGAGAAAACCGTTCGCATTTCGGAAGATTTGGTTCAGCATGCCTCAGACACTGCTTGCCAGAACTTTATTTACAGCTTTGTGGCTGGAAGCTCCTGGCCTGGCAATTATCTCAAAGAACTGATAAGATCTGTTACTGCAGTTAACTCTTTGAAGGATTATTGCCTGGACTTTTCAACATGTGAGTGCCATTAATTGACAGGAGATAATTAAAGAGGGGTTTTTTGGGGGACAAGGAGTCTGTTTCTTGTTTCTGCTAAGGCTGGGTAAGAAAACACGGTGTGTGGTGTGTGGCAGGCAGTCCAGGTGCAGTTAATAAAGAGGATGCTTCTGAAGACAATAAAGATGCAGGTGCAGCATTGGGTGGCTGCTGCCAACATGTTGATCGTCTTTTTAGAACTGAGTAGCATGGCAGCAACCGAGGAAAATAATTGCATCCTCAAGTCAGTTTTGAGTCATGGTGACCACCTCCTATAGTTTTCTTGGCAGCATTTTTCAGAAATGGCTTGCCAGTTCCTTCTACCTAGGGCTGAAAGAGAATGACTGGTCACTCAGTTGGCTTTGTGCCTAAGGCCAAACTAGAAGAGACTTAGAGTTAGAATAACCTTATTGTCACTTTGAATGTACACTAATTGGCATGCATTAAAATGAAATTTCACTGCATACAGTTCTCAAAGGGTCACCACCTCCAAGATACACTACATAAACATGACAAAATTAAAAAAAATACAAAATTATGTCTATACTCACATATATTATATGACACAGAGAAACAACACTGTCTGTTCGGATGTGTACATGTACATGGCGAGAAAACTGAATCCTGCAAATTTACTAGACGGATGGCAAAGGGAACAAAGCTGCTACAGAATCTGGTAGTCCTGCTAGAAATACTTTAAAACCTCCTCCCAGAAGGGAGCAACAGAAACAGACCATAAAGTGGGTGTGTGGGGTCTCTAACAATGCTTTGAACTCTAAGCACATAGTGCTTATAAGCAATATCCTGAGTAACAGGAAGTGAGCTTCCTATAACCTTCTCGGCTGTCCTTACCACTCTATATGGACTTTCTATCTGTCACCTAACCAAATAGTGATAGAGTTTGTTAAAACGCTTTCAATTGTGTCTCTGTAAAATGTGGCCAGGACAGAAGGAGAAAGATGTGCTTATCTGATGCAGAAAATGCAGACACTGGTTTGCATGCTTCACTAAAGATGATGTCTGGAGAGATCAGATTGTTGGTTATCTGCACTCCCCCCAACTTAATACTGTTGACCACCTCTACAGCTGCGTCTTTGATACTGAGTGGAGTGTGACTATGCCAGCTCTTTCAAAAAGCTATAATGATCTCCTTTGTTTTATTAACATTTAGAACCAGGTTACTTTTATTACACCAATCCACCAGAGTCTTCATCTCTTCCCTACAAGCATCTTCATTGTCATCCTGGATAAGACTCACCACTGCCATGTCATCTGCATACTTCATAATATGATTCATAGCAGATTTGGCACAGCATGGGTCATGGGCGGGGTGAAATGCTCCTGGTTCGGACCAGACTGTCCGATCCGGTAGTGATGGAGGCAGGTGGCTTGGAGAACCGGTAGCAAAAATCCCTGCCCCTCCCCCCATGCCCAGCTGAGCCGCACAATCATCAGAGGCTTTTTTTTTTTACTTTTAAAAGCATTTTTTCTACAACCTGTTCAGCTGAAAAAATGCTTTTAAAAGTAAAAAAAAAAGCCTCTGATGATCATGGGGCTCAGCTGGGATCATCAAAGGCTTTTAAAATAAAACCCCCCCTTTTTTTTCTTTTAAATGCATCTGATGATCTAAGCTGAGTTGCCTGATTGGCAGAGGCATTTAAAAGAAAAAAAGTCTCTGCTGATCAGGCAACTCAGCTGGGATCGTCAGAGCCTTTTGAAAGCATTCTCCGAAGAGGTTGTAGAAAAAATGGTTTTAAAAGTTAAAAAAAAAACTGGCCACGCCCACCCATTCATATTACCCCACCACCATCACCAAGTCACACCCACAGAACCGGTAGTAACAAATTTTAGATTTCATTACTAGTCATGGGTCATCAAAGTGAACAGTAATGGGCTCAAGATGCAGCCCTGTGGGGAACCTGTAGTCAAGGAGATGGAGTTGGAAACTTTTCTTCCAACTCACAGTCTCCTGGTTTCTAACTTGGTGTCTTTAACCATTACACCAAACTGGTTCTTGGTGATGGAGGAGGTGGATCTAAAAATGGTCTCAGATGTGCTGAATATCCTACTGAATCATAGATTCAGAATAAGAGCAGAAGATGATATTTGTAGATGCTTGCTTAGCTGCTGTTACAAAATTATATTGAGCTGGGCTATTTAAATCAGACTTATTTAAGAGCTGGTTAAGATCTTCTCCGAAATTTCCTATGTAATATTTCACCAACTATTGTTCTTCCAACTGATACTTCTCTTGAATGATACCCTGGGTGGCTCAATGTGGGTGATATGATGGCTGAGATAGCCACTTCCTGGGCAATGAACTCAAGTTTTTGTATTACTCAGCTTCATTGCAGCAAGTTGTAGTGCTGGCTAAAGGCCCAGGTGGCTTCATAGAAAGAGTTGAACCGATTTATGGCAAACATGGGGACAAATCACCTTGGTGACATTATGACTGTCTTGGAAAGCTGCCTTCCGGGAGACTAGTAGGCTTCCTTTGGCAGTTGGTTGGTTCCTGTGCAAACAGACTGCTGGACTAGATGGGGAAGGCATCTCATCCAGCAGCAGGCACTGCTCACATTCTTATAGGATGCCCTCTGGTATTCGAGCAGAATGGAAAAAACAAATTCCTTGAGCCCACTGTCCACAAACCACACATGAATTTATCAATTTCAACCGTATCCTATCTAAATTGTCTTTTTCCTAGCTAATATGTCTCAGACATACTAGCCTTTTCTTGTTGGTGTACAATAAGTTGGATTTAACCTTCCCCTATGTAAATAATTTTATTAAAAATGTTAAGATAAAAGCTAATGCAAACAAAAGCAAAAGAAAGAAATTAAAGAAAAAAGTGCAAGCAAAGAAAAAAAATAGAAAAGAAAGTATAAAAAAGTGGTTTTCAATAGTCTTCACAGTAGTTACAGTGTTATGCAGTTATAATGCAAATATATTTTGAACTCTCTCTCTAAAGTTGCATCATATGATTCTTCTTTCTACAATCTGTCTATTAATCAAAACTATAAGCCACAAGTCCCTTTTATTCTTTTTATGCAAAATGTTCATAAGAGGCTGAATAATATCCACAACCTTTTCCTATAGCATGGTATCTTTCCAATTATTGCCAATTAACCAATCATAATATCTTATTTGTCCACAGTAGCTGCTTCTGATAAAATCTCTGATCTAGAAGGCAATGACAAACACTTCCAAACACTGCAGGAATTTGTTCAGGCGGTTACCAGAAATGAACAATATTTTGAAGGCATCCCCGTCCACTGTGAACATTTCAAAACTTTATAGTACTGCCTACTGAGTTAGCAGGAGTACCCTTTGCCATTTCTCTGTGTTAGAGATGTGATTGTGAGTGACTTATACCAAGGAAAGTCACTGAATTGCTGCACTTTTACCAAGCTTCTTCCTCTTTGTATTGTCTTCCCACCCATTCCCCAGAGAGAATTTGATAGTTCCTCTCTCTTGAGTAGCTGTACGTGCCCTTGTTTGCAGGACTAGACCATACAGAACACCCGAGAAAAAATTATATACCTCTGCTTGAACTATATTCCATCAAAGGCAAATGGGTATATTAACTAGGGGAATGAATTATTAATATGATAATTGAAGCTATATCATTTGATCATTTAAATAACTGCTTTCATTAGCCATGAATCTGCCCTGCTAACATCAAATTATCACATGATTAATTATTGCAGTTTCCTCTTATCATACCAAGGAATTGTGGAAGAAAACTGCTGGTTATCATTTGATCGTGTGTTGGCTACAGAATTACCTGGAGGTAATTTTGCCACTGCAGAGGGGCAATGGAGTTGTATCCTCAGATAGTCAAAAAGCAGAATGACACTGCTTTTTGTGGCGTTCTTCACCTTTTCAGAAGAGGATATTGTAACAACAAAGCAATTATTATATAGCACAAGAGGAAATTGCTAAATTACCCTCAATCTGTCTTCCTGTTCCAGTGGCTTATGCTTGAGGCTGCAGTTCTCTTACCCTCTAAAGATTTCTGTCTTGCAATCTTTCTTTCCGTCTACCCCCAGCAGCAGACAACACATTTTAGCTATTATTTAGCTATTTTATCATACAAGCACCACTTCAGCCCTTTTCCTGGCCTTCTGACTGCCATGGATCAAGGCTAAAATCAAATGTTATTGCCAGGAAAAAAAGCAACAAAAACAACAAAACAATGTTTTTCCTTTCACAGTCACAGGAGATAGTGGCAGATTACATATTTTGCTGTTTCTGTGCTCAGTGTGTAAATTCTTGGCAAATGCCAAGCTCTGAAAAGGGAGTCTTGCTCCATCGAGACACCAATCTATTGGGACAGAAAATTCAAATTGCTAAAAAAGCAGTTGTGAGGGCACTGCAGTTGTGAAATAATTTTCTATGTTCTTGGACATTTTGAATGATTAGAATTTATTTGCTTAAAAATACAGTGGAAATGCACTATCAACACAACTGCACACTTTTCCTTAAGATGAGTCATTTGGCGTATCACCAGTAGAATTCTTGAGTGCTCTGTGCTTTACCAAAAGAAGAGGGGCTAATAAGCAATAGCAATAGCACTTAGACTTATATACCACTACACAGTGCTTTAGAGCCCTCTCTAAGCAGTTTACAGAGTCAGTGTATTGCCCCCAACAATCTGGATCCTCATTTTACCCACCTCAGAAGGATGGAAGGCTGAGTCAAACTTGAGCCAGAAAGATTTGAACTGCTGAACTGCTGAACTAGCAATCAGCTGAAGTAACCTGCAGTACTGCATTCTAACCTCTGTGCCACCTCTTGGCTTTCACATTTCATCGAAATGTGTGATATTACCATTAAGATAATCAGAGAACGAAGAAAATACTAAAGTAAAGGTTGTCTACTTTTTTCTCAGCTTTGAAAAGTTCGCTTCTTCATCAGTTGAGATTCATAGACATCATATATTCCCCTCTTCCATGCTACACACTTTTGTCTCTCTGTGCCTCTATATTCAGTAATTTGCATGATGGTGACAAAGTGTTGGCTTAATAAAGTTGTCATTCCCCCCCCCCCATCAACATAAGTGTTCTTGCTATACCTATAAGAGTTAATTAAATGATTGCTTGCATTTTTTAAATTAAAAGCTAAGTGACAAAGTGTTGTCTTAATAAAGATATGTCATTTTTTTTCCTCCATCAACATAACGGTTTTTGCTTTACTTATAAGAGTTATTTAAAATGTTGCTTGCTTTTTTAATTAAAAGCTAAAGGTTATGTTTGAGCTTCCGAAAGATCTTTTGTTAAAACTCACTATGTTTTACAAGTTAAACATTTCTGTAGTGAAGTGTAAGCCCAAGAGAGTTAAATGCTGCTTATTTCCAGGTATCTGTGTGCAGAATTGTTGTCATGCTCCATAAATTTAATGGTGCTGTTTTATTAGTAGTTTGCTTGTTCAATTTGTTTGAATGCCTCTGTCTTTTTAACCATTCAAGAAATTGTAAGAGAGCTGTTGTTAGTCTATAGTAGCCAAAAATCACATAGCTTTCACATAGCTAATGACAACTTATGCCTTTTAATAAGATTTGTAAGTCTGAAAGGTGCCAACAGATTCCTGATTTTCTTTTTCTTTTCTTCTTCTTTGTGTATAAATAACAGGAATTAAAAATAAATAGGTTCATGAAGCTTGGCTATAGTGTCTTCTTGGTGACAGGAACATTATTTCAAAATTTACCACTATACTTCTGATTTAAAGATGAAAGGAAAAATGTAATGTTAAACAAAATATGCATCAAAAAGTTTCCTATTTTCTTTCCACAATTACATCTACTGCTATATAATTTGCTCCTTCCTTCCTTCCTTCCTTCCTTCCTTCCTTCCTTCCTTCCTTCCTTCTTTCCTTCCTTCCTTCCTTCCTCCCTCCCTCCCTCCCTCCCTCCCTCCCTCCCTCCCCAAATCAAAAGACAAAAAAACCTAGACAGCACTGAAAGCCTGATGAAATATATCTATTTTTGAAAATGTCCTGAAAACTGTCAATTCTTTTTATTAGTTTATAATATAAAATACAGAAACACAAAGCAAATAATAGGGAAAATAGGGGAGGGAAAGGGAAGCAAAAAGAAGACAAAAGTGTAGAGAAGAAGGGAAAAAGAAAGAAAAAGCACTGACTTCCATCTCTCTTTGGTGCAGTAGAATAAGATAGTAACATCAAATCTCAACTTTTTACTTTTACATAATAGCCAATGGCCAATGTAGCCATTTCTAGAACAACAGATCTATCTAATCAGTAAAACCCCAAATCAAAATTTCATTTTTTCCACCTCAAGAAAATCTTCTGAAAATCAAGGTGGATGGAAGCTTATGGATCTCTGGAACCTGAGGATGTAAGAGTGTGGTAGTGGCCAAGAGAAGGCCTACCATCTTGTCCATATCCTCATCAATTTAGACAGATGTATAGAATATAGAATAACAAAGTTGGAAGGACCTTGGAGGTCTTCTAGTCCAACCCCCTGCTTAGGCAGGAAACCCTACACCACTCCAGACAAATGGTTATCCAACATCTTGGATAAGATGTGATGTGAGACACTTCACATGTCTTCTTGACTCACTACATGCATAGATTCAAAATAATGACATATTATCATTTTTATTACATCCAATACACGCTGTTACATATTGTCCTAACCACTGCCATAAGATCCTAAGATGGAAACGGTTTCTTTGAATTGTAATTGTTGCATTTCTCTTTTCTTGCCAGCTGGTGGTGCAGTTTCTCCGGATTATTTGGAAGAAATGAAAGAAAGGGCGGTGCTGCCTTTTGAGCATTTCCTTTTTTTCAACTTTGTTGATTGAGGAAGAAGTGAAAGAGAAGCAGAAGTATTCTTTGATCTGCTGGCTCCATTTAGTTGCCTTTTAAACAACGTTCTTGTAAGATGGAATGAAAAGATGTGGAAGGGATGCATTGAATCAGCTAGAGCAGGGGTGTCAAACTCAAGGCCCGGGGGCCAGATCTGGCCCATGGGATGCTTAGATCTGGCCCATGGGGTCATCCTGGAAATAGTGAGGGACTGGCCCATGGTGCCTCTGCCAGTGAAAACAGGCTCCCCAGCTCCATTTCCGGCTGTGACATCCTCTTGCAGCCCTCTGCCACGTGGCCCTCCCGAGTTCAGTTTTCACTGACAGACAGCTGCAGGAGGTTGTCACAGCCAGAAACGGAGCTCAGGAACCTGTTTCAACTGGCAGAGTGCTCGGGCTGCTACAGGCACCCCCGACATGAGTGACATTGAGCAGGCTATGCCCACCCTGGCCACACCCACCCTGGCCCCTCGAGGTCAACACAACCCTGATGTGGCCCTCAATGAAATCGAGTTTGATACCCCTGAGCTAGAGAGAAAGCTAGGAAGCTGGATGCAAAATAAGAGCTTTTGTGCAGAGAAGAGGAAATGTCAGATACATATGTAATTAAAGGTACAGTGTGGTCTTCTGTTTCACTTGGTCTGTTCAGGAAGCCAGAGGCAGCCTTCAATTTCATACATACAGTTATATTTGTCAACATGTCGGAACTGTCTGGGACTCCTCGCTGATGGATTTGTGGAGCTAAATTTCTTTTTACAGGATGGGTATACAAAGTATGCAAGTGTCCAATACATTTGACTTGCTTTGAATGAGGAATAAATGGATTACAAAACAACAGCAACACTGAGTTTGTGACTCCAAATATAGGCCAAAGTGGGGGGAAGAGATGTGAGCTCAGTACACTTTTATCAGAACTGAATGTTAATGCGCTACATAGGATTAAAAAAAAGCATGCTCATGCTGAAGAAATAGAAATAAGTTATACATAAAGGTAAAGGTAAAGGTTCCCCTGCATGTAAGTGCTAGTCATTCCTAACTCTAGGGGGTGGTGCTCATCTCTATTTCAAAGCCAAAGAGACAGCGCTGTCTGAAGATGTCTCCGTGGTCATGTGGCCGGCATCACTAAATGCCAAAGGCGCACACGACACTGTTATCTTCCCACCAAAGGTGGTTCCTATTTTTCTACTTGCATTTTTTACATGCTTTCAAGCTGCTAGATTGGCAGAAGCTGGGACAAGTAACGGGAGCTCACCCTGTTACATGGCACTAGGGATTCGAACCATTAAACTGCCAACCTTTTGATCGACAAGCTCAGCATCTTAGCCACTGAAACACCGTGTCCCTTTTGAATCTTTATTGAATGCTTTATGAAAAGAAAGGACTTTTGAAACAAAGGACAGTACACAAAACTAGAAGATCTATTATATATACAAAAAGAATACCATTACCAGGGGTGGGCTGCTGGGGGCCCGCAGGGGTTCAGGAGAACCTCTAGCTAAGATTTTGTGCAGTTCAGAGAACTCCCAAATCCCACTCTTGGGCTCCGCCCACCCTGTCCCGCCCTTCCCAGGAGTCCCCACAGGGCCTGTTTTGGATGCAGATGAGTGCAAGGTGTGCATGGAGGCTCAGGGAGGATGAAAATCGGGCCTACCGGAAGTTTGGGAAGGCCAGAAATGAGCCCATTTCTGGCCTCCAAATGGCCCTTGGAGCCTGGGGAGGCCGTTTTCACCCTCCCAGAGGCTCAAGGAAAGCCTCCAAAGCCTGGGGAGGGCAAAAAGCCCCCCCCCCCAGGGTGCAGGAGGCTGACTAAGCCACGCCCACCATGGCCACACCCACCCAGCAACTGGGCAGAGTACCCCTTGCTAAAATTTTTGAAGCCCATCCCTGACCTATACTCAGAGATGCATTTTTTATTTTTAGTTCTGGCTTCCTGGAAGGAACCCAAAAGCCTAAAACAGATAGTTTTAGTCTAATTAGCAACACAAATAAAGTGTGTAATCGTCACACCACTTGAGGTTTTTCATGTGTTTGCTACCATTTTCTTCCTGAGCATGATAGTTTTAACTATAGAATGGCTTACATTTACAAATGAGCACGTTGAACTTGGTGGGACTCCTTTCTAAGAGAGGAATATATTTCTGTGATTTAGGATTCCTCTTAACAAAGACATTCAGTGCAGTGTGAGCAACAGTGCTGTGGGTTTGCATTTTTTTTCCAGGAAATAACCAAACTACTTGTGCAGAGTTCTGAATTGTGGGCAAATGGCTTCCTCTGTCTATCTGAACTCTCAAGGAGGAACCAGAAACAAAGGGTGGAGTCACTTGGCTTAGTTATTATTATGTTCAAGTCACCTTAAGTCTGAAGAAAGGGAAGACTAATCGGAGAAGCTGCTGGTTTTGGGACACCTTCAGGATGGATGCTTGCCTCATTGGTAAGTCTTTTCTTAAAAGAAGTAGAGAACTTTGGTGTTGGCTTTCTAGATATAGGATTCCTGAGAGATTGGTCCCACAGGAATTTCGTCAGCTTAAAGTACCAAGAAGAAATGAGACAATTGGGTAGAATATAAATTTGTCCAACTGGCTTGGTGGATGTTTGTTGTTGTTTTGCTCCCTTGATTTCAGCCAAGGATATGTTAAAAGGAAACCATTCCAGCTGCTATATCACTTCATTATTTTGCATGGGTTCTCTTGGATATTTGTATCACTTTATAAAACATGCTCACTATTTGAGCTTAATGATTGATGGAAAGATATAAAAACCTTAGCAAAAGTGAAAAAGAACTAAAGGGCCAGGAAGACTTGTTTGATACAACTTTTTGAAATGTCTTTTCATTCATCTCCACTCGGTGATATAGAAAGGAGGCTTCCAGCTGGTGAGGCTTAGATGTACTTTGACTTGGCCCTTAATGAAGTTTCCTTGTGACTTTGAGATAGTGATAGGTAGATATAATATCTTGGAATGAAGTTATAAAGAGGCAAGCTAAGAATTTAGAAAAAGGCAAACTATTGGAGAAGAAATAATCAGATAGCCCAAACTGTCAAGTCTTTTATTTCAAACATACTCTCATAAAGGCACTGTTCAGAGTTGGAGTTTTATGCCAGTGATTCAGATCAGAAAATATGAAATTACAGAAAAATGTAATCAGCTGTCTGAAATGGCTAACTTGATCCTTTTGGGGAAGTTTTAAAAACCAAACAAGTCTACATGCAAAGACCAGAGCTAGTGCTCCCACCCCAAATAAAATTAGGGAAAGTGCTTATGAAATGGAGAGTTATTTGATTGCTGGGTCATCTACAATCTTGATTCCCTTCCAAAAGCCTCATTTCTTCTTTGGCTGCATGCAGGGCAGCTACTCAGGAACAGGGGGAATGGAAGGTTAGTATCTCTTCTAAACTATAAAACCTTTGATTTCTACATCTGAGAAAGGAAATTTAAAAACCTGACTATTCCTGTTGTATCCAATAACCCTGCTGAGTATGAGTCTTGTTTTTCAAAGAGGGTATTACATTTCTTCCTGTTGAGGCAAGTAAAGAGAATCTATTGCTACAATGGATGACAAATAATTTAGAGGACTTTCACAGCCAGCTAGACTTTTTTTCAGTTTCCTAACAGATTATCCCCCACCTCCCCTTCTTTTTTGTGTTTCATGACTCTTTGTAGTGGTCTGTCACTGATATTTTGAAAAGGCCCCAGACAAGTTTCTTTATACTGATTTCCATAGAATATAACTGAAGGGAAGGCAGGGGAGCTTCAGCCCATCTCTCCGAATGGTTAAAAGAACCTGAAGACATGACTCTTTCATCAAATTCCCTGACCGATTATGGGGTTTTTAACTTTGGGGATTTTAAATTTTGGATTGGATTTTAGTATTTTACTGTTGTTGTTTTTACTATGTGAGCCGCCCTGAGTCCTACGGGAGAAGGGCGGCATATAAATTTTAATAATAAATAAATAAATAAATAAAACCAAGGTTATTCCCACCTAGTAATCCTATTATTCCAGTAAATACAATTATCCTGCACTCCAGCCATTGGGATTTTTCTGAAACCTTCTTCTCTTTTCTATATTGGAAGTATTTTTCCCTCATCAGAATGAATTAGAATAGTTTTTTTTTAAAGGATAATTTTTTAACAGAGCACAAAATTATAAGCATAATTGTTAAAGTGGAAGTATGTTCATCTCACCTTTTTGTCATGATTTTTCATTAAAAAAAATAGTTCTTAGCAAAGGTTAGACCATTGATGGGCAGAAAGTTGACAGATTCCAACAAGGGTTCCACTAGTTTAATAATAATGAAAATAAAATGCAATATCCCTTCCTAAATTAGATTATTAAAATACAGAAGGCTTGGGGAACAGAGGGTTTGTATGTAAAAATATTTATGTATGACCTGTTGTGCCAGTGCTAAAAATAATTTCATCAGCTGAAGACATGCCTGGAGGAATATTGCTTCTTACAAAAGCAAATCCAAATGAAATAGAGCTTCATTTCAGCAGTGCTCTAAGTGAAGCGCCTTTCCAAAGTGACTTCATGAAGTGCCTTGATGTCCCATGACATCTCATGGCCATGAGAGCTTACTGTCTCTAACAGAATCAAACATTTCAGCTTCTTAAAGAGAAAAAAACATCTTCCCTGAGAAACATATCCTTCTCCCCTGCTCAAATGTGACCAGGAACCTTGTTCAGTCAAGACATTCTTCTGCCTTTCAAATAAAAAGAGATTTATTAATGATGGGAAAAGCTTTAAGACAGGGCTGTCAAACTCCCAGCCCATGAGCCAGATGTGTTATGTGTGGCCATGCCCACACCGGGTTTAGGGAAGGGGGGGAAGTCCCAATATGTCACATGATGCTGCGGTGACAACCTGAGTTTGACACCCCTGCTTTAAGCAAAGACAATGGAAGGCCTTATTTCCATGCTAAGATGAAATTTCATACTATCTCTGATTTTAGTTAAAAATAAGCTTGTCCCCAATATGGCTGGTCCATATGCAGATGTTCCCAGTATCCCTAGCCAGCAACACCATCTAGACATTACAAAGCAAAATAGAAGAAATGTAATATGCAGTAATTTACAGTATCACATTTTCTTTCTCGTAGGGATAGAACATTGAACAGCTCAGATTTAAATGTAAATTCCAATAAGCAGAGATTCAGAAAATTTCTGAAAGTATAAAACAGTCCATGCTCAGAAGCTGCTTTTACTGGAATGAAGCACAGATCAAGTGAGATTGGCCTTGGCTTGCTGCTTGCAGGAAGCAACGTGTCTCACTTTTGTCATCACATCAAAGCAATGATGCATCTTGGTGAGGCAAAACATCACATTAATGTGGATTCACTGTAATCTCCACAGATTTCTTCCTTAATTTCCTGCCTGCTCCCAAAGTCACCATACTAGGTCTGGTTCCATTTCAGTGCCACATACAATGTGCTAGTTGCTGGAAACTTGGCCCATGCACTGCCACATATATTCACATTTTATTCTGACAACTTTCCCGTTGAATTATTTGCAGCTGTTTTCATAGGGATGTTGTCTGTTTCTTCCCCCTTGTAGTTTAAAAGTATTTCTATGCGACCTATATGACTGCTCTGTTATATAGGTTTTCTAAGCAGCCAACTTTATACAGTATGTATTGAAACCTGACACATATTTTAAACGCAGCTTTCTAGAACATCTATTGATTTTGTGCACCATTTTGAAATATATTCTAGATGTTGTAAACCTCTCTATCTGGAGGTGATAGAAAATTGCATTTATTACAGTCTTTTATGTCACAGTATGTAATGGTATATGAGAATAACCTTGAGAGACAATGACTGCAGTTGGAACAGTCAGATAACGGGAAGTTTAGCCAATAGCAGAAAAGTGGGCATGACAAACATCTCAGAAGGGACTGTCCTTAATTTCTTGGGCTGTAAAGGTAACAGAAGAGAGACGTACTCTCAAACTTGCAAAATTCTGTTCATGTAGGCCTGTAATTAATATAACCTTAATCAAATAGAACAAGTTTTTCTGGATGTGCTTCTTGCCAGGGCTGCTTTGCATGGCTGATACAATGATTTTCCATTAATGCATTCTGATATTTCTCTGTGAAAGAGAACTATGGTTATTTTTTTAAAAAAATCTTTTGTTCTTTTGAGTTCTATTGGAAAAGAAGTTCCATCCATAGCATTTCTCCAGGGGTCCTTTTTGCTCCCAGAAGGGTTTTGCCACATAAGACTGGAAACAGGATACTTCAGCAGGCCTACATTTATATTGATCAGTCAACTGATGCCTTATTAGAACAAATCCAATTCAGCTATGTCCAGATTATTTATTTATTTATTTATAAAAATTATTAGCCAACCATCTTATCTTACTACATAGTAACTCTTATCTCAGAGTGCATCTCAACCAGAACTAAGAATTCTAATTGTCCAGTGGTAGCTTTCCAGGTTTTGGCAAATATATTTCTTATCATCTATTACGTTATGCTTTTAAGTGAAAATGCTTGTGATTGAATGTATGCATAGACCACCTGGAGGCAGGTATTATGTGATTGGTTTCACTAAATTATCCAATACAGCTAACCAGATATTGTGATGTAATGTAACATCTGTATCTCTGTGCTCTGAAAACCTCACTGGAGTAGCCTTTCATTTGCAAAATAGCTGATCTGCTGTTGAGCTTTTCTTCCTGTTGAATATTGTGGTATATTGTGCTGGTCAGTAGGTCCTGGAGAAAACCTTTTCCATTTGGTGGACAAAAGATATAGTCAACTCATTCTGAAAGTACATCTTTTAAAGTGCTCTATAAATACATTACTCATAAATACATAGCAAAGAATGTATAGTGTGTGGCAAGTGGTTACTTTTATATGGTGTAAAGCTTCTGCTTTTTTAATTTGTGCATCTGGAATACATTGCTACCCTACTCATAGTGCTACCATATGAACTATGGTGACTGTAATTCAATGAGAAACATCTCTTCCTCTTTTTTTTTTTTTTTTTTGCAACTATCATTAGTAACTCCCTGTCCCCAACTTTCAGTAATTGGTTCCACTGTTAAATTTCTCTTACTGTCACAAAGTGATTTTTCCCCCAACACGTAGTTGCCATCTTTTAAAATGAGTTATTGGAAATATAGTTCTGTTCATACAACCTAAAATTCTATTTCTATTCTTTGCAGCCATACCGCACTTCTTACTTACATTCAGTTTGCTATCAATTACTATTTCAAGACCTTTTTCACAAACACAATCACCAAGCTCTAAAGAACTAAAGTAAAGAACAGATCCACATGCAACTTTCCCATTCTGGGAATTATTACCCATTCCTCAATTTTCAAAAGCTTTTTGAAATATTCTAACCTTCACTGCATTTCTGAATGAAGCCAGGGTTGCTGCTGATTTGACCTTCAGGGGAGACAAGGGCCACCATCAACAAACGCCATTCTGAGGCCACCCATTGGCTTCACTTCAGGTGAAGTCAAAACCCATAACATTTCCAGTCAAAACAAATATAAGGTGGTTCTAGACCCGTGATGGCGAACCTATGACATGCAAGCACCCTCTCTGATGGCACGCAAGCCGTCACTCCAGTTCAGCTCCACTGTGCATGTGTGCACCTCCCGCCAGCCAGCTGGTCTTCTAGTCTCTGCCGCACATATGCAGGGGCGGGACACATGCAGGGGGGCATGCATGCATGCACAGGGGCGGGGCATTGAAGGAGCTGCATGTGCATGCAGGGGGTGGGGCCACAAGCACATTGCATTTTGAGTGTTCGGGCACTCTTGCGAGCATTTGGGCAATTGTACGCACACTTTGGGCACTGGATCCGGAAAAGGTTAAGCATCATTGTTCTAGTCAGAGAAGGTAGTCCTGCTTGCATTTTAAGAACTAGACATTTTAAGTATTTAGAGGTCAAAACCAGAACATTGAATTGCATTTGGAGGCTTACTGGGAACCAGTGGAGTGCCCACATTAATGGTCATCTGTAATACATTTCACTGATTGCTGCTTCCAATTATTCATCAAAAGTAGGTTCATGTATAGCATATTGCAATATTTTATATGGATGGTGGTCAGAGCATGAGATTTCACCAGGTCTGGAATATTTCACCAGGTCTGGAATATTGCAAACCAGTAGTAAAGGTAAGTAGAACCTACCCCTGGTCTACCCCAACATGTGGGATGGGGCAATCTCCTCCCTTTTCCCTTTATTTCTTTATCAGCAAAATATTATATAGATAGATAGCTGATAGATAGATAGATAGATAGATAGATAGATAGATAGATCTCTATCTCTATCTCTATCTCTATCTCTCTATCTATCTATCTATCTATCTATAAATTTAAATTTTAAAATCTTAAGTTCTGGAGTTCGCAGTATGTCTGCTTCTTTTTTTACTTATATATATATATATATATATATATATATATATATATATATATATATATATATATATATATGTTTTTAATATTTTTGCTGATAATACTATAAATAAAGGGAGGCTGTTATTTATAGTATTATCAGCAAAAATATTAAAAACATAGAAAAATAGCTTGTCGGCTATATGATACTGTCTGATGGCCCATGAGATTGGGCTGAAAGGCAAAAATTGGAGATTTGTGATATCTCCTCCATTCGTGGTAATCCAGGATGACTTGATACAAAAAACATACAAAGATATATATATATATATATATATATATATATATATATATATATACACACACACACACACACACACATATACATACATACATACATCGTATTTTCCGGCGTATAAGACGACTGGGCGTATAAGACGACCCTCCTCAGAGCCATTTAAGGCTCGTCAGAGCCTTATGGGCTGGTCTACCTGGTTACAGGAGAATGAGACCCAGCGTATAAGATGACCCCCGACTTTTGAGAAGATTTTTGTGTGTTAGAAAGTAGTCTTATACGCAGGAAAATACAGTATTTCATATGTATACTTGCCACAATACGCCACAATAGATCAAGTTTGCAAATTCCTCCATTTCATCACTAAAAATTCCCAGAATGAGTAAGAAGGTTGAAAATCAATTTAAGTTAATGAAACACCTGCTAGAGTAGAGTAGACAATAGACATGTTATGAAACAGAAACTGAAGTCTCAATACAGTTGTCACCCGTTAACTTCCTTGGAGAGAGTTTCCTATTTTCAGGGCATCATCCTGGAGACAGCAACCCTAATGTGTTAACATTTAATAAACCCCCTCCAAAAAAAAGGACAACATGAAGATACGTTTCCAAAGACTGAAACCAGCAATATTGAAGGAAGTATACATTAAACAAATAAACATTAGCAAGAGGATGCAGAAAGAAACATCCTCTTTCCCAAGTCACCTAGGGCTCTGCACATCAACATCAATATCTTCAATCTGGCTCAGTACTATACAGGTAAAAGACCATGGTCTTTCAGAGCTGGAGCTACAAGATTCTTGATAGACGTTTGCGGCAAGCTATTGTAATTTTTGCATTATTTAAACCACTCCTCTTTATTAAAGGAAGAGCACCTTTTCTGTTGTGGCACCCATCCTCTGGAACTTCATCCCCTGAGAAATTAGACTTGCCCCTTCTTTTGTTGCAGGGCACTAAAAACCTGGCTTTGCCATCAAGCCTGATATGCTGATACCATAAGTAAGTCCATGACATGGCTGGTATGAGTAGCTGTGTGAGTCACCTTGGCCATTATTCCTATGTTATTTTTGTTGCTTTACACTCTGGATATTTTTAATGTTTATTTTTATTTTGTTCTAAATGAACAATCACTTAAACATAAGTCAGCAGTATTTGCAGCTGACAAAAAAACCCAACACAGTCCTAGGCAGCATTAACAGAGGGATAGGATCAAGTTCGTATGAAACGTTAATACCACTTCATAATGCCTTGGTAAGGCCACATTTGGAATACTGCATCCAGTTTTGTTGCCATAATATAAAAAAGTTTTGGTGCTCTAGAAAGAGTGCAGAGAAGACCGACAAAGATAATTAGGGAAATGGAGGCTAAAATATACAAAGAAGGTTGCTGGAACTGGGTATCTCTAGTTTAAGAAAAGAAGGACTAGAGGGTGACATGATAGCAGTGTTCCAATATTTAAGAGGCTGCCACAAAGAAGAGGGGGTTCAATCTATTTTCCAAAGCACCTGAAGGCAGGACAAGAATCAATGGATGGAAACTAATCAAGGAGAGACCCAACCTAAAACTAAGGAGAACTTTCCTGACAGTTAGATCAATGAATCAGTGGAATGACTTGCCTCCAAAAATCATGGGTACTACAACTCTGGAGGTCTTTAAGAAAATATGTCCCAATGTGGCCAGATGAAAAGAAGACAAGTATTTCAGTGTCTTCAATAGTCATACTATTGACAATATACTGCAGACAATAGTTATACTACTGAAGAGGAAAAGTTAACAGCTGTAGCTATGCATAAAATGTTCTTCTCAGCTGTTAAAAGAATTCTGTTCCTTTTTTGCATCTTGTTCTGCATTTTAGTTTCACTGAAATTTGCATTCACAGAACTTGTGTTTTTCCTGAAAAAGAAGCCCAGCAATGTCCAAAAGACTTACTCTACATGTATAGGATTCCAGCCTCAGATTTGCTTTCAGAATAAACTTTTTTGGGGGGAATTTGCCAGTTGAAAGAATGGTTAAATTCCTTACCAGTTGGACTAAACAGTCTATGGTTAAAATGCATGTACTGGATGGGATGATTTTCCAGTTTCACTGGCTTGGGAATTCTAATATGTTAACGCTCTTCATTGTTAACCTTTCTACTTTGGGTTTTTTTGTTTTTGTTTTTGCAAGCACTCTGGTTTGGTCTTCCCAGATTATAGGCTCACCTAGGAAACCTTGCAACTGTACCTTCAATGTACATTTTTCTGTGATCCTTGTATCTACTGTGTAGAACATTGCTCAGAGGAAATGTATGAAAATAACTGTTTATAGAGGAAGTTGAAAACGTGCGTATGGATGCCTTCCAGGTCTGGGGCACTTTTAATAAAATATATAGGTAATCTCAAGCTTGGAAAAGTACTCTGTCCTAGCCAGTTTCCTAAATGTCACTTCTACCTTGGCTAAGACACTGGTTGCTACCTTAAACACTCAAAGAGCCATTTGGACCCGTTTCCCACAGAAAAGAAAACACCATGAGTCACAAAACCCTTCCCGTGCCTGCCTATTTCTTGAGTGGCCACAAAACTAGCATATGTAGTTGAATTAAACGTTCTGTTTTCTTCTGAAACTTTTCTTTTCTTGGATTTATTTAGCCGACCGGGGGTTGAAAAGCTCAATAAATCACGTGCTGGCAGGTGTCACACATTGGCAGTTGTGACACATATTTTGAGTGACAGGGAGCCATAGCAGAGGGGTGAAAGAGCCACATGTGGCTCCAGAGCCGCAGGTTGCTGACTCCTGGGCTAAGGGGAAAGAATCTTAGATTTCCAGTGGAAGAAATAATAGACTGAAGACAAAAAGCAAGCCGGTGACTGCAATAAAGGAAAAAAGGGCCAATGAGTAGCCTGGTTCTTCAGAATCTCTCTGGACAAGAAGGGGATAGGAGATTGTCCACATATGCTTAGAACAGTCACTCACAATGAGGAGACCACAAGGTAGCAATCTCTGATGTGTTTTGAGCACTGAGGCATGATGGGAATAACCATCTTTGCAACTATGGTTGATGCTTTTTAAAAGTCACTAAGTTTGCAAACTTTTTTTTCCCTAATCCTGTTTGATAATTGCTTGCTAACTATTTTTTAATCTATTAAAAACCTTTGAATTAACAAATCTCAAAAATGCAGGTGAGTTTGACTTCAATCTTTGGTGAACATTAGGAAATGAATTATCTCTGGATGCCAATGAAAAATATGAGAATGTAAATGTTTTCTGCTCTAGAACAGAGATTGTGCAATCTATGAGTGTATTTGGAACACTTTTTTGTTCAAAAATCATACTGCTAAATTCAAAGGAAAAACGCAAACTTGGAAGTTTTTTTTTTAAATGTCATGTATCAATAGACTCTCCCAGTGACAAAAGTTCATTTAAAAAAAAAAAAAAACCAGTCCTTCTTCTATGTTTGTATCACCATTTCTGTCAGGCTCCACATCAGGGCTCTGAAAAATAATCAGACATCAGCCTTCCTCTTTTTTCTTTTAAAAAATTAGCCAAGGAAAAAAAGGGCATGTTGCATGAGATTCTTGTTCCTCTCCCTCCTTTTTCCTATCCAAATTTCACCTTGGGTCTAGGTGGTGGCTTCTCTTTTCCTGACCATATTTAGCAATAATCTGCATGTGAAATACAAAGTAGAGAAAGAGTTTCCAGGACCAATGGATTAAACTTCCTTTTTTCTACCCTGACAGAAGAAAACAAGGTAAAAATAAAATGATGTGCTACTAAATTACTGAGTGTGCTTGCAAAGAATATTTGTTCTCATGTAGCAGAGACCAATCAAATAAACCAATGTGGGTGCGATTTAAATTATAATTACAATAACCACTGTGAGTTAAATTTGCAGAACTCCTATTGGAAATGAACCATCTCATTTTCTTTAATGGAAGAACTAATCCTGACCCCTGCTAAACATTAATTTCCCTAAACTAACTAAGGTCCATTCTGAATATCAGTATTTAGCTAAAGCAAAGCACAACCTTCACAGAGAGATCTGACATTTACATTTGTGTGATAAGCTTCTGTGATACCTTTATTCTCCATTAGAGTGAACGCCTCATAAAATGGTACAATTTATACATCAAATAAATACATTTATTTGCAGTTACAATAGCTGTTTCTCATTAATAGACAAATATTTGCTAAGCATTCATGATTTAACTGTAGTATTATCCTCCACCGCCACACTGACGCCTTGCTACTTCTGCTTCTTTAGTAAACCATTTTGTGGCTTTTATCTCTGACATCAGCCACCCCGTTTCTGAGAACTAAACAGAAACTGTGCACAGCCTAGAGTAAGATTTATGGACAGCTTCTGATAAGGCTTCCATTTCTTTCAAAATCTTCTACCATCTTAATCTCCCTTCAAGTGGGGAGGAAGATATATGTAGATAAGGATATTACAACAGGTGTCCTGGTATAAATTTTAGGTTTTATGCACTCATTGTCATTGCATACTTATGCTGTCGCAACAAAATAGTTACCCAATTTGTACTACTTTCAAGATATACATGGAAATGACGCTAAGGAATTACTCATTCAGTTCTTCATGTTGTGAGTTTTCTGGGACCCAAGCACTCCACACAGAGCATTTGTTTTCTTTGAAAGAAATCGTGGAAGATTAAAGCAATTTACTGGAGCAAATGGGAGCAGATACCAGCTCAAACACCACAGCAACTCATCCAACTCTCACCTTTTTATAGACTGTCCCCACTAAAGCTAAAGCCTGCTTGCTTTTTAAGCAAACCTCTGCATAAACACACCTGGCAGGAAGAAAAACAGATCTCCCTACTCTGACCTTTCTTCTTCCACAGCTACATAACACAAAGTACTTGATCATTTACTAATGTATTGCTGTAATTTCCACTTGGTTATCTATTTGTTCTCTTCCCCAGCTTTCCCCCCATTCAAAATGGCTGTATTGAGTTAAAAGCAGGGGTGAAATTCAGCAGGTTCTGAAGAACCAGTAGCGGAAATTTTGAGTAGTTTGGAGAACCAGCAAATACCACTTCTGGCTGGCCCCAGAGTGGGGTGGGAATGGAAATTTTGCAATATCCTTCCCCCAGGAGTGAGGAGGGATTGGGAATTTTGCAATATCCTTCCGCTGGAATGGGGTGGGAATGTAGATTTTGCAGTATCCTTCCCCTGCCATGCCCATCAAGCCACACCATGCCCACCAAACCAGTCCACAGAACCAGTAGTAAAAAAAAAATGAATTTCACCACTGGTTAAAAGTGTTCATAAGATTATTCTGCTCAACCTCTCGTTTTGACTGATTCATTGATTGACTATGTGCCATCAAGCTTTTGACTCTTAGCAACCACACAGGTTTTCTCCATGACAATCTGCCCCAATTAGGTCTTTCAGACCTTCCAAGGGTGCACTCATTGCCACTGTAACAAAGCCCATCTGTCATGCAGCTGATCATCCTCTTCTTCTCCTTCCTTCCACCTTTACCAGGATTAAGGATGTCTTTAGGGAGTTAGATGTTTGCATAATGAGTCCAAAATAAGATAATGTCACCCTGATACTATGTGTCTTGAGTGAGAACTCAAGATTGATTTGTTCAATGATCCATTCTTTCACTGTCCGTGATATTGTGATGGATTTTTTCTAATGCCGGAGTTCAAAAACATCAGTATGCTTTCTGTCTTGCTACTCCAAAGTTCAACTTTCACTTCCACAGAGCGTCATAGGGAATACTCTTGCTTACACTGTTCTGATTTTTAACCACTCACTTTATTAGGATATGATGACAGCAATTCCCAAATTAATTTTTTAATTCAAGTGAATTTGAAACAGCTCTGTTGAAATGGGTCTGTCATTCCCACAGTGTTAATTTTTAAAAAATAAGTGGAATAAATAAAAATAAAAAATAAAAATAAAAAAATAAAAAATAAGCATAGAATTTAGTAGAATAATTCAAGTGACAGACTAGCACTTGAAAACCTTGGATTCAAATCCCTACTCATTCACGAACTTCATTCTCCAGAAGAAGACATCTATTCAGAGAAGATGGCTCAGCAGGCATCATGATATGTTTTAAAAGTAGTAACAATAGGAAAGAATAATCAGTTTAGCTTGCCTTGCATCTAAGCCAGAAAAGAAATCTGGAACTCCTTTTAAATTCTCAGGAATAGCAGCATCTGCATGGATCTGCATCACAGCTTCTGCTTTTAACAATGAAAAGCAGATAAACAGACTTTTCAATAACATCCATATGGTGTCATTTATCTGAGAAATAGCTGAAACAGAAGCATAACCAGAAAAAAATCTCATTATAAAAGTTTCTAGTTAATGCAAATTCCGTTTCTGGGATCAACATCATCAATCTACTTCAGGCCTTGTACTGTTACTCTTCTTTTCCAAATTTACCTGGACTTCTCATTCATTGACTCCAGGTAGCAAATTTCTTTCCTTGTGAGCACTTTATATTACTTGTTCTGTTAATGACAGCGCGTGGGTTTTGTTCTGGAGTAATCTAACAATTTTGTCCCCTGAAACTTTCATGACAGTCTAGACCTGACTATTTTTCAATGAGGATGAATGAAAGAATCTACATGTACTGTATGTGGGATTTTTTAAAAAAACCATATATGCCCTTTGGGATCTTATTCTTATTACTGCAGTGAGTTTTATAGTGGGAATAAAAAGGTTTCTCTCTTTCAGATTCATCTGACTTGAATGATGCTGAGGTGACTGAGCTAGAGATAATGAAGAAGCATCAGAAAGATTTTCTGGAAGACATTCAGGTAGGAATCACTTTAATTCACCAATTAGATGGGTTGAGTTGAGTTTACTTTATTGATTGCTCATGGGCCATATTAAAGTGCAGAGTTCCAGACACAAATTGTTACTAAAATCTGATAAAAACAATTTAAAATGGAATTGGATAAAATACAATTTAAAATGAAATTGGAATAAAATACGATTTAAAATGAAATTGGAATAAGGTACAGTTTAAAATGAAATTAGAAACTAGATGCGGTAGACTACAATTTGCAAAATCCTATTCCACAGGCCTATTGAGTGTGGAGTAGAAATTATAGGAGGTCTAATCAAGAGCATTTGGACTACTCCAGGTTGGGGATGACTGAGAGAATGCAAAGGATTATCTGAATCAATAATGCAGCTAGGTAATTTTTGACCCTGGATTTAATAGGGTTATAGGTAATAGAAAAAGTCTTATAAAGTCAAGAGTATTTTCTTGTGAGATAGAACTATATATTTGGATAATGGCTATGCTTTTGGGAAAAGACTCCTGACATTATTACTAGAAGTTTGTTGCATGACCATCTCTACTTGGCCTGTGACTTATTGATCTCGAGAATCTCTACCTTTCCACATATATTTTTCATCTGTATCATGGACATAATAACAATATATCTTGACAGATATTATAAGGATAAATGAATGTGTGTATTGCATCAAAGTGAAATGACTGAAAAATGCAAGTACTGTATTTTTTGCCGTATAAAATGCACCAGCATATAAGACACACCTTAGTTTTTGGAGAGGAAAATAGGAGAAAAAAATTCTGCCTACCAGGTATTCATCTGGCTAGCGTCCTTAGCCTGGTCAGCTTCAGCACATTAGTTCGCTCTCTGGTTTTGAGGTTGGGGATGGTTGGGGCTAAAAAACAGCTTCAAAAGAACAGCTGATTGTCGGAGGGAGCTCCAGTGACTAAAACAGGTGAAGCACGGAAGGGGTTCAGACAGCAGCTGTTCTCTTCAGGAAGAGAAGGCAGCAGCTGTTCTGGGTAGCCATTTTGGGCACTGTGCATTGCATTTTCAGCCTACAAACATCTCGCGTTTTTGGGCAGCAGTTGGCAGCAATGTGTTTTGGTGATCCCCACAGCCTTGAAGGGCTCTCAAACAGAGCGTTTGGAGGCTGAAAACACGACATGCAAAGCCCCATTGTCAGTGGCAATCTCTACAGCCAGGAAGAGGATGTGCGGAGGCTGAAGGGTGGGGGCCGGCGGGTGGGCGGAGTTACATTCAGAGTATAAGATGTACCACACTTTCAGCCTCTTTTAGGAGGGAAAAAAGTTTCTTATACTCTGAAAAATATAGTATCTGTTTACTTGGCATGTAATTATTGGTTGTTGTTTTTTTAACACCTTATCTTCTGTACAGAATACTTGGAAAACATTCTGTGTGGTCACTGTCTTCTCCCTGTATTCATTCTCATTGTTTTTCTTGCTTCCAGAAAATAAATCAAGAGATTGCTGAAATATTTCTGGAGATTGATCATTTCCAGCAAGCACAATCATGGTGAGGTGCCAGCCACATACATACATACATACATACATACATACATACAAAACATACATACATACATACTTACATACAGAAAATATATATAAAACAAAATTAGGAAATGTTGGATGTTCCACATAGAAGTTCTCCTTGGATATAGAAGGGGAAAAGGTTTTTTTCCCCCATGCTACCCATAAATACAAGGGATCGAATAATTTATACAAAAATGGTATTTCCTGTTGCAGCTAATAGCCTTTACTTCTTCTGCTTCTTGTGCCATGTCCATCATCGGACATTGGCGATCATGTTCGCTTTCCTATTTTTGTCAACAGCCATATGAAAAAGTGCTGCTGAGTTTTGTCCAAATCAGTCCCTTAGGTTTTGAAGCCATGTTGTTCTTCTTCTGCCTGGGCCTCATTTGCCTTCAATTTTTCTCTGGATGATTAAGTGAAGGAAGCTGTATTTTTCTGGGTGTAGCGTCATATGTCCAAAATACTCTAACTTTCACTTTTTAATGACTGATTATTTCCCTTTGCTTTCCCAGGTGACTTATTACCTCCTCATTTGTGATTTTGTTAACCTAGTTTATACATAACAGCCATCTGTAAATCCACATTTCAAATGTGGAAACATTTACAACAGCCTTTACTATGTTAGTTAAATTAGTGAAGAATTGAGTTTAACCATGATCCAGAATGCTGATTGGAGAATCTGGGAGTTGAAGTCCATATATTTTAAAAGTTGCCAAAGTTTTAAAAACACTGAATTTTAAGCAACATACGCTAAGGGAAAAGCTGCAGCAGTGAGAATTAAGAGCACTCAGAGTTATACAGCTTGCTTTGCATCCTAACGTCTGTTTGATTAATCTGTTAGTCTGAAATGAGAACTGCCATTCTGTCATTTAACGCTGCCTACAATTTGTAACAGCAGTTTTTGGATTTATTTATTTTTTAAAAACTAGTTACAGGCTGCCTGTATCAGGTATTCAGGACCTGGGAGAGCTCCATGGGGGGATTAGAAACTGATCCAAAATAACAGCTGGATTTTATATGCACAAGGAACACAAGCAATCTAAATGTTTTTTTCAAGCCAGACTAGTCAAAAATGTAAAATGTTTCTTCTTTAAATTCTACATTTAAATTGCTATTTTGCTTTGCTTATTTGGTTAGGATAGGCGTATCTTTATGAACAATTATATGCCATCAGCTTGACAAATCAATCATACAGCATTTCCTAGTTTCCTTGAAAACATTACTAAGCTAAAATTGCAAAAATGCTTAGCCAAACAAGTGCTTAAAGTGATCTTCTAAACAATATATGCAATAGAAACTTTGATTTGAAACGTAAGATTACAGAGAGCAAGAGTAGTATATGTCTTATATATACTATACTATGGAAGTAGTAGCATGTAATAGAATATAAATATTTATTTATATACCAGCTTTATTATTTTTTATAAATAACTCAAGGTGGCAAACAAATCCAACATAGCTTCTTCCTTCTATTTTCGTTACAAACAACTATCCTGTGAGGTGAGTTGGGCTGAGAGAGAGAGTAACTGCCCAAGATCACCCAGCTGGCTTTCATGGCTAAGATGGGACTAGAACTCACAGTCTCTGGCTTTCTACCCTGAGGCCTTAAACACTAGACCAAACTGACTCTTGTTCTATTGCTTATAATATTACTTATAATTAATTAACCTTTTGCATGAAAAGCTCCATAAAATGGGCACAGAGCGACACCAGGGGAGATCTGCTCTGCTTCATACTGTTCCTTTTATTTCATAAATTAGTAATGTACCTATATTTTGTCTAATATAAAACTGAGTTTTAATGTGCCTAAAATTAAGTAAATCAGTTGTATACACTGAACTTGAATGCATCCAATGGGGGAAGTTTGGTGTATATTTTTGGGACTTAGCAAAAAAAAAAAAACAGCTAGAAAAGACAGAAGGTGGCTTTCCTTCCCCCCCCCCCCCGTGCTCTGATCCTATCTTTATATTTGCAGCAAACTTATTCAAAGGGATAAGAACTTGAGCGTTGGACGGAAGAAATTTAATATGGATCCTGTTAAGGTAGGAACAAGTCTTTGAGATTTAATTTAAGATTGAGGTCCTTGACAATCTCAGCTTTCATGTTTCAAACAGTTGATTTCAGGAAGGAAGGAAGGAAGGAAGGAAGGAAGGAAGGAAGGAAGGAAGGAAGGAAGGAAGGAAGGAAGGAAGGAAGGAAGGAAGGAGGGTGTTGTGACCCAGGCCCATATAGTAGATATTAAATGCAAAACAGTTCCAAAAAACAAACAGATTTTATTAAAACGTATTCTAAATTAAATGAAAGCAAAGTCCTCAAAACACTAGTCTTTAGTTATCTCTGACCTTGGGATAATTAGGCAAACTGCCAAAGGCTTTTCTTGGCAACAGTTCAGGAACAGAAGAAATAACTACAGCCAAACAAGAAGCAATTCTCTCAAGGGATGTTTTCTGGCAAAGAGGCCAAGAGCCATTGCTGGTCTTTTAAGCCTTATGGGAGGGGCAATCATCTCTTGGCCCTACTCCTGAGTCATCCTCTCTGCTTTAGTTGCTCCTGCCTTCTGGCAGCTCTTCTCATATGTGCACTAGGAACAGGCTCCTCCTGTTCCTCTGCCTCTCTACTGTCAGCCTCTGGAGGCTTTGAAATCCACATATCACACCCCGATGGCCCTGGCCCTATCTCTGCCTCTGGTGTAGAGCCCTCATCCAGGCCTTCCCCAGCCTCCAGGACTGGCCCATGTTCTTCCTCAGCCTCATCGCTGTCTGACTCCACTGCTAGCTCCGCAGGCTGCTGACGAGCCACATAGGAAGGAAGGAAGGAAGGACTTTTGTGCCCACCATGTCTCAAAGCCAATGTGCATTTTAGGAACCAGCTCAAATAGCAGCTAAAACAAAGGTGATGGTACTTGGGCTGGATAGTTAAGAGGGAGAGAGAAAGTAGTTCTTTTTCTCTTTGCCATTTCAGGGCATAACCTCCACTGAGTTATCTATTATTTGCCCTGCTTTTGAATATGGGTTTAATGGTCTTCGAGAAAAGCACTAAAGCTTTTGTTCCGTTTCAGAGTGGATTTAGTGCATTAAACCCATATCAAAATGATCCCCATTGTCAGATAATAGTTTGGCTCCCATTGAACTCAGGTATATTTGCTCAAAGTCAGAGTGAATTTTGACTAAAGATGACTAAATCTGCCATTGGTAAAAATTCAACTCCTCCCAAACTCTATCCCCCAATAAAGAGTGTCATTGATAGCTGTTATCAGTCAGATGATGATAAGAGGAAGAAAAATTTCTTCCTTTGGAATAAATTCTCCAAAGTCCTTATTTAATGTGCCCCATGGGTAATAAATAAGGATGACACCATTTGGTAGCATTGTGCCAATAGAAGAATAGAGAACTGATAGATGCAGCGACTTTAACACCAATAAAATTTTTGACTTTTTGGCTCAAAGGTTGATGGATAACACTTTAACTCAGCCTTGGAGAAAGGCTCTTAGCTGTTTTATTAAAAAAAAAAACTACACATCCATTATTATCTAAGCCAATTTTTATAACTATGTACAATATACATACAGTAGATTGGGTGTATATTGGACGAAAAGTGAAATGTCTTCAAAGAAAAACCAGAAAGTCCAGTTGCGTCTTGGAAAAAAAAAACACGATGACCTGAGTGACTGAGAATCTCCATAGACCAGGGGTGAAATTCTGAAGAACCAGTAGCAGAAATTTTGAGCAGTTCAGAGAACCGGTAGTGGAAATTTTGAGAAGTTCGGAGAACCAGCAAATACCACCTCTGGCTGGCCCCAGAGTGGGGTGGGAATGAGATTTTGCAGTATCCTTCCCCTGGAGTGGGGTGAGAATGGATATTTTGCAGTATCCTTCCCCTGCCACGCCCACCAAGCCACGTTCACCAAGCCACACCATGCCCACCAAGCCATGCCCACAGAACCGATAGTAAAAAAATTTGGATTTCACCACAGTCATAGACATTTCTGTACAATATACTACATGAAAAACAGAATGGATGAGATAAGAAAACTTGAATAAAAGTTTTTAAAGCCAAGTAATGAGACCACTATGGAATTATAAGAAATGAAATAAGCCATATAATGAAAGACAGGTCCATCTCTGAGAAATCTAGTTCCTCTTTCTAATGAATGATCAGAAAGCAACCCAGATCCTGTTTCTGATGAAAAATGCTACAAATACACAACATATTCTGCTCTTTTGTGGTCCTGGTCCACCCTTTCCAACATCCGCTTCCTTAAAACAAACAAATGAATGAAGAGCGCATTGGTATTTTCTGCAGTCATCTTTCCCTTCTTTGGAATTGATAGCTTACATTTGAAAAGGAAAATCAAAATTACTAATGAACAGTTACGTTAACCGCAGCTAATTTCATCTTGGAGCTCTTATACATGCCCATGTTTTCGTTTCACCATATTTCTTTCTATTTGTCACAACCAGGCTTGCCTACACAAAGATGGAACTGAGGTTGTCTTTATCCTTATCTTTCTTTTCTAGATGTAATTATCTCTGTGCATTCCACTAACTGTAACCCATTGTGAATTGCACTTCACACTGAACTATTTCTTTCTGATACTTTCAAGGTAATTACTTCCTCTTACTAACAACACTACAGTCAAAAGTGACCATTCAATCATTAAATGGTAGTTAGAATCTTAATAGAAAAGCAACTACCTACATTACTACAATGGTGTAAAGGTGTGCTGAATATGAACAAAGCCTTTAAGAAAAAACACGAAGGACAATTTGAATAGAATAGAATAGAATTCTTTATTGGCTAAGTGTGATTGGACAAACAAGGAATTTGTATTTGGTACATATGCTCTCAGTGTACATAAAAAGACAAGATACATCCGTCAAGAATCATAAGATACAACACTTAATGATAGTCATAGGGTACAAATAAGCAATCAGGAAACTATCAATATCAATATAAATTGCAAGGATGCAAGCAACAATGTTACCGTCATGCAGTCACAAGTGGGAGGAGATAGGTGACAGGAATGATGAGAAGACCAATAGCAATAGTAATGCAGCCTAATGTGAATAGTTTGACAGTTTTGAGGGAATTATTTGTTTAGCAGACTGATGGCGTTTGGGAAAAAAATGTTCTTATGTCTAGTTGTCTTAGTGTACAGTGCTCTATAGTGTCTTTTTGAGGGTAAGAGTTGAAATAATTTATGTACAGGATGCGAGGAGCCTGTAAATATTTTCACAGCCCTCTTTTTGACTCATGCAGTATACAGGTCCTCAATGGAAGGCAGGTTGGTAGTAATTGTTTTTTCTGCAGTTTTAATTTGATAGATGATTTGATATCCATTGTGTTTTAAGCTCACTTTATTAGTTGCATTATTATTTCTGATAAATTTGTAGGTTACTATTAAAGAACCTACCCATGCAAAACTAGTTCAACTAGAAAATATATCCAGCCCTATTTAAAACCCCTCTTCAAATATGAATGTGTGTGTAAACACTAAAACATTAACCCTGAGAACCATTTCCCACTTACCTTCACATTGAAGAGCGCTACTGTAAACACAGCTGCAAGTTGAAGACAGTTGAACACGTTTAAAAATAAAATAGGGAACTGGTGGAACAAAATATCTTCACTTAATTGATGCAATTAATTAAGGAAGTTACTTATGCATGAAAGAGAATCCTATGGTTACGATGTCATCACAGAGAAATCGCTTAAGAAATCTCAGTTCTGATTTCCCACAATCACAGGGCCTAAAGCAGAGCTCCAGAATCTGGCTATACTTTGCTTACTAGGAACATATGGCCCAACTGTTGTAACTGAATTTTGAGAAAGAAAACTGTTGGAAATCTTAAAATACACAGAGAAGAATTTATTAATCTATTATCTCTATCTTGGGCAACTGAATGTTCCTGAGTCTTGAGATAATGGATAATTCATGGCTTAAAATAAATTCAAGTCATAGAACAAAGAACATAGAATAACAGATTTGGACCTTGGAGGTCTTCTAGTCCTCCTGCTCGATTAGGAGACCTTCTATCGGTCCAGACAAATGGTTTTCCAATCTCTTTTTGAAAACTTCCAGTGATGGGGCATCCACAACTTCTAGAACCCTAACTGCTCTTTTTTCTGACAGCCCCTCAGTACTGGAAGATTGTTATCATGACTCTCCTAATCCTTCTCTCCGATAGGCACTTACCTTTGTTGCTGTTCTCTGCACTGTTTCTAGACTAGACCCTCAACATCTTTTTTGTATTATTGTGATCAGAACTGGAGCTGGTACTATTTAACTAGAACCAGTAAAGCTAAGTTGTTCATATACCAATAACCATCACTCATTGTTATAGTCCCTTATTTTACATGTTCTTGTTTATTTCTTGAAACCAATAGTCCATTCACAGTTAGGACTCCTCTGTTTTCCCAAACAGGGTATTCAATATCTGGTTGAGCACAAGATACTCTCCTTGGATGCACAAGAAGTTGCTAAATTTCTTTACCAGGGAGAAGGACTCAATAAAACAGCCATAGGAGATTACCTGGGACAAAGGTAAGTGCCTTGTCAGTGAATAAACACATCTATGTTTCACTTCTGGCCTTCAGGCCACAGGGAAAATATGCTTGGGGGTGGGGGAAAATCCATGTTTCTCATCTTGCTTCTGTTCTCCCGCCAGGGATCCACTGAATCTCCAGGTTCTCCAGGCTTTTGTAGAATGTCACCAGTTTGCCAATCTCAATCTTGTTCAAGCACTACGGTAAGTTCCGAAACATGCAAAGTAACTCAAAGATTGAGGCTAGGTGCTAGATACTAAACTAATCAAAGAGAAAAGCAGCCTAGAACTAAGGAGAAATTTTCCAACAGTGAGAACAATTAACAAGTGGAACAGCTTGTTTTCAGAAGTTGTGGGTGCTCCACTACTGGAGGCTTTTAAGAAGAGTCTGGACAACCCCTTGTTTGGAATAGTACAGGGTCTCCTGCTTAAGCAGGGAGTTGGACTAGAAGACCTTCAAGATCCCTTCTACCTCTGTTATTCTATGGCTCTCTTTTGAGCTTGATGCTCATTTTTCTTCTCTAGAGGGGAACCAACTATGATGCTGCCAATGTGAATGAAATGGAGAAATTCTCTCATGCACTTAAGTGGTTTTAGTTCCACTTCTATGCATATACAGTATATGTAGATAAATTCCAGCCTTGCTAAGCAAAACCAGTAAGGATTCAAGACTCTGCCATTGTGAAAAATGATTCTAAATTTGTGGCATGGGAGAGAAATCCATCCAATAGTTTAGCACTTGGCTGTGTTCGCACATGATGGTTACTGAGCTTGTATCATAACTTGAACCAGAAGCTATCCAAATGCCTCAAGTTCACAAAATAAGTAACTAAGCCACAAAACCTAACCTAGTTTTTAGTCTACTGTGAAATGTAGCTTCTCGATTGATAACTGAACTGGTTATACATCTTAGATCAGTGTTTCTCAACCTTGGAAGCTTGAAGATGGGTGGACTTCAACTCCCAGAATCCCCCAGCCAGCAGCACCGGCTGGGGAATTCTGGGAGTTGAAGTCCACCCATCTTCAAGCTTCCAAGGTTGAGAAACACTGTCTTAGATGAACACAGCTGCTTTGTATGAAGAAAATCCTAGGTCACATGTGTGAAGTCGCAATTCTAACTCGCACTTCAGTTTGTTGCAAAAAGAAAGGATTGTACTCTTCCTTTCAACCAACTCAAAATATCTATGCAATTGATAAATCATCAGATGAAAATCATTACCAGAAATAGTAGAATTGTTAATTCAATTATTAATCAGAATTTTAAGACCACCTAACTCCTCAGTGACTCTGGGCAGTTTATATGAAACAGAAAAAAATAAATGCATATAAAAGAGAAAATGTCCTCACCAGCAAAACAAAACTGGAGTTAACCAAAAAAGGTTCCAACAACTGACCTCTACCAAAGCCTAGGAGACTAACCATGCTTTCAGTATGTCTGAAACATCATAAGGGTAAAATTTCTATTTTCTATGACATTTTCTGACAGAAGATTCTGAATATATGGTTTTCTTTACAGACAGTTTCTGTGGAGCTTCCGTTTGCCTGGAGAAGCCCAAAAGATTGACCGTATGATGGAAGCTTTTGCCAATTGGTATTGTCAGTGTAACCCAGGCATTTTTCAGTCAACAGGTGAATGGATGGATGGAGATATTTATTTAGGATACTAAAAGACTAGTCCTAATAGGGTGGATAGAGATGCCTGTCTGATTTCAATCTGTGGTTCAAATCAATGTGTCTATACTATTTCTGTATTATCTACTAACTTTCAAGCCTAAGATCTAGTTGCTTCAGTTAATGCATATTTTCTGCACTGCCTTTCAACTCACTGAGTGGTTCAGTGAATTAAAAGATGTTGGAGAAGGTCTATACTCCAGTGCCGTGATGGCGAACCTATGGCACGCATGCCACAGTTGGCACGTGGAGCCATATCAGTGGGCACAAGAGTGTTGCCCTAGCTCAGCTCCAGTGTGCAAGTGTTCCGGCCAGTTGATTTTTGAGCCTTCTGGTCCCACTGGAAGTCGGGAAATGGGCTGTTTCTGGCCTCTGGAGGGCCTCTAGGGGTGGGTGGGTAAGGTGGTTTTCGCTCTCCCCAGGCTCCTAGAAAGCCTCTGGAGCCTGGAGAGGGTGAAAAATGGATCACCAGAAGTCAGGAAATGGGCCATTTCCGGTCTCTGGAGGGCCTCCTGTGGGGTGGGGAAGGCCGTTTTCACCCTCCCCAGGCTCCAAGAAAGCTTCTGGAGCCTGGGGAGGGCAAAAAATGGACCTACTGGACCCACCGTGCCATCGTGTGCCAAAAGCAGGGGGGGGCTTGGGGGGGTCACATGAACATGCGTGGGAGGGCGGGGCTCATTGAATTATGGATGTGGGCACGCGCACCCATGACTCCCCCACACTTCCCCCATTTTTGGCACGCAACAGCAAAAAGGTTAGCCATCACTGCTCCAGTAGTTTGAGTCCTACCATTGTAGGATAGACTGAGTTCCCAGTCTATCACTTGCCTCAGCTTCTGCAACCTACTGTGTTTCCCCCAAAATAAGACCCAGTCTTATTTTCTTTTGGGCTCTGAAATAAGCACTTGGGCTTATTTTTTGGGATGTCTTATTTTGAATGCTGCTGCCACAAGGTGAGTAGGTGGAGCTGTCCCCATGCACCCCGCACCGTCTTACCTCAGGGTCCCCGCAGCCAGGCCAACCATGCCCTGACAAGTGCTTTGCCTCATAGCACCAGCCCACTTCTTCTTCTGGCACTGGTGCAGCATCGGAGCAGGAGGCTGAGTGATGTGTTGGTGCTGTGGCTGCAAGGCGAGGCAGTTGTCAGGGTGTGGATGGCCTGGTTGTGGGTGCCCTGAGGTAAGCTGGTGTGTATGTGTGGTATCTCCACCCCCTGCTTTGTGGTACCTTGTGTCAGCGGCACCGTGAGTAACCAGATGGAATGGGCAGACAGCCGGCTACACCGGTGCTTAAGTAGGGCTTATTTTGGGGATAGGGCCTATATTGGGTGCATGAGCAGAAAACATTCATAGTGCTTATTTTCTGAATAGATCTTATTTTCAGGGAAACATGTTAGCAATTCAAAAGCATATAAATGTGAGTAGATAAATAGGTACCACTTCTGTGGGAAGGTAATAGTTTCCCATGTTTTGCTGCACACTTCATGCTGCAGCGTGATGTCATGCTGGCCACATGAGCCACAGAAATGTCTTTGGACAGTGCTGGCTCAGTGACTTAATGAAATGGAGATGAGCACCACTCCTAAAGTCTGCTCTGACCAGCAGAGCAAAGGGATTTTTGCTCTGCTGGTCCACAGGGATTCCATTACCTTACTTTCAACTCATTGTTAGGGGAGTGATTAAAAGCAACAAACAAGATAAGGATAACACTGATCATATCCTGATAAGTATTAACATGGAAGAGTATGCTCTGCACCCCTAAAATAAAAAGGACTTCCTGAAAATTATAAAAGCCATTAAGGAACTAAAGGCAAAAATAAATAGATGCCAAGCTGGATAGAGAATACCTGAGGTAGCACAATATCTTTGAAACAGGTTAGAACCTACTGTTACTGTTTTACTTATTTATATGTACTATGGCTGCCAACTCCAGAAGATTCTGGGCTGTTCTAAGCTTATATATATATAAATAATAGTTTTACTTAAGCTAAATCTTTCAGAAACCCACTAGTCAGCTGTTAACTCTACATTTTTCTTTCTTTCTTTCTTTCTTTTTATTTATTTATTATTTATTATAACATAAAACAACAATACAGGACATACAACTAATATATGAATACTCTTTTTACAGCGATTTTGTGATGATCTTTCTTTGTTATTCACAATTTCCCCTTATTTCTCTTTATATTATTCCAATCTACTACTTGTCCCCTTCATTTTATTTACAATATATTTCTCATCATTCATAACAAATTCTTAATTCTAATGCTTTAGTTTTTAACATTTCTATCTTTCCCCCCTATTTTTCTTCCTCATTTTTCCTTTCCTCCAACCACTTGTACCATTTATGCCAAATCTTCTAATATTCTCTGTCCTCCTTTTCTTTAAATTCTTTTGTTAATCTGTCCATCTCGGACATTCCAAGATTTTTTTAATTAACTCTTCATCTGTTGGTATTATTTCTTTTTTCCAATACCTGAGATAGCACAATATCTTTGAAAAGGGTTAGAACATACTGTTACTGTTTTACTTATTTACATTTACTATGGCTGCCAACTCCAGAAGATTCTGGGCTGTTTTAAGATTATATATATATAAAGTTTTACTTAAGCTATATATTTCAGAAACCCACTAGTCAGCTATTAACTCTATATTTTTCTTTGTCAGATGCCTGCTACATCCTTTCATTCTCAGTCATCATGTTGAATACCAGCCTCCACAATCCAAATGTCAAAGATAAGCCTCCATTTGAGCGGTTCATGTCCATGAACAGAGGCATCAATAATGGAGCAGATCTTGAAGAAGCGCTTCTGAAGGTAAAGTAAAAAATAAACTAAAAATGTCATCTGTTTTACTGATATGAAGACACCTTTGCTAAAAGATTTCTGGTGGTTTTAATGGTTGCGTACACTTCAGAAATGCAGTTATTCCCAGCATACTCATAGAGTGATAGGAGAATTTGCTTAATTGTATCTACAAATAGCATTACTTGCTAAGTAAAAACAAATTACTGTGAGCATATTAGACATATCAGACATACACTGTCATAAGTCTAAAGAAGATGCACTAATTTATTGCCAAGTACTCCAAAGAACTAGGTTGATTGCTTTGTATTCATAGTTTGTAGACCAGGTTGGCATCTTTTAATTACATTAAATCCTAACAAACAAAGGGAGTATGTGAGATGAGACACAAAAGAAAATCATCACATATTCAAGTAATTCCATCCAGTTGATCTTAGTTTTTTTTAAAGGTAGTCAGATTTGGATGGAACATTAAGAAAGTACAAGGATGTAGGCTAGATCAGGAATTTAAAAAAAACTTGGAAAAATCAATGTCAAACCACTTCTGAATTGTTGCTGAGAAGATGACATTGTATGTGTCCATGTAATCACTAGGATTTGTAGCTTGCGGTAATATTTCTGTCTATTCTACGATCCCTAAACTAGATAGGGATATTCAAATTATTTTGTGGTGCATTGATAGCACAGAATGATGTATATACAATAGATATTCTGATATGTATGGTATATGTAACTATATACAATGTAGGCAACCATACATTATAAATGTACACATTACCCATTATAATGCATACTTCTGCAGTAGTATTAAGGTAGTCCTCAACTTACAACCATAATTGAGCCCCAAAGTCTTGTTGCTAAGTGAGACAGTAAATTTTGCCCTATTTCATGTGGTACCTTTCATGCCACCGTTGTTAAGTGAATCACTTAAATTGTTGTTAAGTAAATCACTGTTCTTAAGTGAATCACAGCACTTGTTAAGTTAGTAGCAATAGCAATAGACTTATATACTGCTTTACAGCGCTTTACAGCCTTCTCTAAGAGGTTTACAGTGTTAGCATATTGCCCCCAGCAATCTGGGTCCTCATTTTACCTACCTCGGAAGGATGGAAAGCTGAGTCAACTTTGAGGCTGGTGAGATTTGAACTGCCAAATTGCAGGCAGCCGGCAGTCAGTAGAAGTAGCCTGCAGTACTGCACTCTAACCACTGTGCCACCGTGATCAAGTATATGAAAGACAAACAGAATCATACTTGATAGCCATAAATGAACATGCCTATTTGCATCTATACCTTTCACTTTTCTACTGAATGTGGGAGAGTGTTGGAATTATACAGTCCTTTTCATTTTTCTTCTTCCAGTACTCAGGCTCTTAAATAGGGTTTCATTGCATGTTTGATTTGTACTATAGAGCTACAAGTATTTTCTGTAAAAGTTTGCAAATCTGTACAAATTCAGTATTGGCTTTCAAAAATTATCTTGAAACACTCCTATGCAACTTTGCATAGGAAAGGAATCTGAAATTACTTTGTGAGTAAAAGCGGAGCTTTCTGAGTGAGCAATTTCAGGAAGTTGCAGGAACATTACATAATATATGACATCATATCCCAGTAGCCCAATCTTATTACTTCATTGGATGAGAAATCACTTTTAAAAACCACGGAAACCTAGCAATAAGTTATATGCACATAGGCAGAACTTATGGTTCATAAAATGGAAATAGACTTCCTGAGCATATATGTGTGTGTTTATCTTCAGGTCATTTTTTAAAAAACTTTCCTGAAAACTGACTGGACAAGTTCTTGCAGTTTTCTTGGCAAGATTTCAGAAGTGGTTTGCCACTACGTGCTTCCTATGGCTATGAGTGACTGGCCCAAAATCACCAAACTGACTTTGTGCCTTAGACAGGACTAGAACTCACAATCTCCTGATTTCTAGCCTGATATCTTAACCACCCCACCAAACTGGGTTTCAAGCATAGAGTGAATTAATTTCAGTAGTGATGAAATGCTCTTTTCTTTCACTTTTCATCTATGTGTTTCAACTTACTTATTAGGACTAAGCTGTTGGGGCTTGTGTGTGATTCACAGCATATGCTTTATGATTGTGGTTTCAAATTAGATTGACAGGAATAGCAGGAAAACGTAGTTTCATTGCAGGAAGTGATGCACACACACACATAAAAAGAGAACTGATAGAATGAAGTGGTTTAGCTAATTTCCTTTATTTTTTTAAAAAAAAGAAAATTGCAAAACATATCTCTATCTTATTTTGATGGATGAAGAAGTTTGTTTAGACTCTACTGTATCAGTGGTAACACTAGATGTCTGGTGATTCAGTCAGAACTGTATGTGTACTCCTAACAACAAAACTATATTACATATGTTTAGGGACTCAGGTTGGTTTGGTTGATATCCGTGATGGCGAACCTATGGCATGCATGCCAGAGGTAGCATGCAGAGCCCTCACCAACTGCTCTTCTGGTTTCCGGGATGCACGTGTGTGCCAACCAGCTGGTGTTCGTGGGTGCTAGAGGGCTGGAAAATGGCCAATAACAGGCCATTTTTCGGGCCATTTTTCAGGTCAACAAACAGCTTAAAAATGGCCAAAAAAACAGGCATTTGCGCACCAGCCAGCTGGTCTTCAGGTTTCCAGTACTCCAGCGTGCACAAAGACCAGCTGGCCAATGCACATACGCATGTGGGATATGCGAAGACCAGCTGGTCGATGCGCACATGTGCACTGGGCAGCTGGTCTTTGGGTTTCCGGCGTTCCGGTGTGCACTTGGTGCCAAAATGGTTTGCCATCACCGGTCTATATGGTTAATCTTAAGAAAGAGCAAATTGCCAGTTAATAAAGAGAAAGGACTGTCCATTGAAAGGATTGGTTCCAGATCCAGTCAAGGTTCAGACCAATCAAAAGGAACAAGTGGCCTGGGAAGGGAGATGCGCTACCTGAGGCCTATTCAAATCAGGAGGCCTATTACTGCACCAGATAAACAAATACATTGACCTGGTACACCAAATATTAAAGCTCATCATGGTTTTCCCTTGTTTTCTCTTCGTCTTTTCCGTGGCAGAATTTATTTGAGAGTATCAAAAACGAACCCTTTTCTATCCCAGAGGACGACGGAAATGATCTCACCCACACTTTCTTCAACCCTAGTCGGGAAGGCTGGCTCCTCAAGCTAGGTAACCCGCTTGTAATTTGCTAATAAGAAGGAAAAAAATAACCCTTGCTCCTGACTTCTACTCAAATTTAAGTCTTTTTGCAAGGAAAAGGGTTGTGTTCATATCATAGCAGCGGACTGCAGCAGCAAAAACCAGCTAGCCAGCCTTCAGCTATGGGGCGAGAATGACCCCTGGTGTTTGGCTCTGGTATATATTTCTCTAGAGACTCCTGCAAACGGCACAAGGCCATAACAGAGTGGCTGATTTTTTTGCTCCTCACTTGGCTTGGGTAACTTGACTGGCATCATTTAATGGGCTGGAGGAAAGCCACCTGGAGGGCTGGGGACACTTTTTCAAAGGATAAATTGAAAAATTTATCCTATGTGGCTTTGTTGACAGGTGTTCCAGGCCTGCATAATAAACAGAATTTATGAACAGGAGATTCGAACCGGAATTGTCAAGACCCAGTAATTTAACCAATAATTTGTACAGCAGCTCACCATTCAAAGAGAGATGATTTAATGAAATGCTCTTTTCTTTCCTTTCTCATCCATATACTTTGTTTCACTAATTCATCAACCTGCTTATTAGGATTAAGCCGGTGAGGCTTATTTCTGATTAACAGTGCACTCGTCTTCCTGGCTGCTCTTTGAAGTCCTCCTCTGTGCTCTTTAAAAGTATAAATCAAAAGCTGTAAAGAAAGAATAAAGTATTTTGGCTCCAATTGAATCAGATCCATAAGCTTCCTGGGGTAAAGTCCCAATTTTACTTAAACATCATCTCTCCCTTCTTCTTTCACCAAGAAGCCAAGCGATACTGTGAAACCTTTGTCATTCCATAGCTTTTTTTAAAGGGAAAGAAATGTACAGGTAGTCCTAGACCAGGGCTGTCAAACTTGCGGCACGCAGACCGGATGTGTTGGCTGAGCCCACACCCGGTTTAGCGAAGGGGAAAAAAGGCCTGATATGTCACATGACGATACCGTGACGTCATGAGTTTGACACCCCATCCTAGACTTACTACCATAAGTCAGAGTTTCTGTTGCCGAACAAAGTGTCTGTCAAGAACTGTCCTATTTCATGACCTTTTTTGGCATGGTTAAACAAATCAATTCAGTCGTTAGGTGAATCATGCAGTTGTTAAATGAATCCAGCTTCCCCATTGATTATGCTTGTCTAAAGCTGTCTATAAAGGTTATAATGATGATCGCAAGACCCTGCGTTGCTGCAATTGTCATTAATGCCCAAATATTTTTAAAAAATCCAGAGTGTTGATTAAGGGTTTCATCCCATTACATATATTTTAGATTCCATCAGTTAAGGAATTCCTACTGGTGGGCTCTAAGAAGGCTAAGAAGCAATGGCTTTCTCTGCCATTGTTCCCTGTCCTATGGAAAATCCTTCCATCCCAGAGGTGAGGGAGGCTCCCACTCTCCTGGTTGTCAGGCCTGGAAGCCATCTTTTGTATTGGGCCTTCAGATCTGCCACATTTACTACTGTATGGAGATTGTATGGAGCATGAGTGACATATAGCCATAATAACATTATTTTCTCAGAGGTTCAAGGACATCTTGCCTTGCACCTGGAAGGTTGGAACTGGGAGGCATCTCCAGTTGGGATGGTGCTTTGATTGGACCATGTGATGGATTTGTGGGTGCTGGGCAGGGACTTGAACTTTCCTTTGGGTGGGGAAACCCTGGAAGCTTTCAGATTTGGGTTTCCCCAGATGTGCCAATATGACATTTCTAATAAAATGTAACTTGGAGGAAACTCAAGCCTCGGAGTTTCCTTTTGTTGGGGATGTTACTTGGAACCCTGACACTGGCCTTCTGAAAAGGGTTAAAATATGGCTCTGTGGCCTTGTATGGGGAGCTCAAAGTAGGGGAATGTATTGGTGCCATGAGAATCCTTCCTCCCTTCGCCTTCAAATAGTTTTTAATGGGGTTTAATTATTCTTACCTCCTTAAAATTTTTAAAATTTTAAAAAACTTTTAATCCTAACATTTTTAAATTTTATACACTGTTTTTGTATTTCCATGTTTTATTATACAACGCCCAGAGCCCTTCTTTGAGGGAGATGGGTGGCTCAGAAATGTGAAAAACAAACAAACAAACAAACAAACTGGTAATTAAGTTTTGATGTTTTGATGAAGTGTCTGATCCCTGGCTGTACTGGCTACAGCAAATATTGTTTGTTCGTTAATTCATATTAAGATATATAGTACCTCACATTTTTATGGATGTATGATAAGAAGCTTTACCACTATATATCTTTAAAAAAACCCTCTAATTAGCTCATTTCATTCTCTTTATGTTCCAGGAGGCAGAGTGAAAACTTGGAAACGCCGCTGGTTCATTCTGACAGATAATTGCCTCTACTATTTTGAATACACCGCGGTAAGAGCATTCTCAGGGATGATCTTCCATGTATAAGATTTCTTGGCTAGAAACTAGAGCTGAGGTGAATCAGAAAATTGTCCAAGTTCCACCTTGACTGCTCTGTTGATCCATAGCTGTATTCAGGAAGAGTAAGGAGGAAAGCCTGACTTTATCCTGCTGATATATCCCAGCAGAAGTCTTCTAGCTTTATGGTCTTTCACATTACCACACCAGTGGTGGAATTCAATTTTTTTTACTATCGGTTCTGTGGGTATGGTGTGGCTTGTGGGTATGGCAGGGGAAGGATACTGCAAAATCCCCATTCCCACCCCACTTCAGGGGAAGGATACTGCAAAATCCCCATTCCCTCCCCACTCCTGGGGCCAGCTAGAGGTAGAATTTGCCGGTTCTCCAAACTATTCAAAATTTCCACTACCGGTTCTCCAGAATCTGTCAGAACCTGTTGAATAGCACCCCTGTATCACACCTTATGTTTGGTTATGCTTGGGTCACAACTTCTGGTTGTAAAGGTAAGCAATTAACAGGAGAAAAAAATGATGAAAGGATGCAGAATCCTTCATGACACTGAGATGATGGTTTCAGTTCATGGCAAAGTGAATGAATCTCTGTGTTCTGACCCAGCTCTCCAAACATGACAAACCCTCTGAAGTTAATTCAAAGATTCCTTTATTATGAGCGCCAGCGGCTCCGGCAAAAAGCTTATGTCTCACCACAGGCTAACAAGTCTGTCCAACTGGAAGATGAATAGTTGTCTGACACATCTATTCATCTCCGCCCCCTGCCTTTTGTCCCCAGAGCTAGGGTAGGGTTTCGCTAGCAGCAGTGGCTCTTTTGCCCCAGGGACTGGCCCATAGATTCCCCCTGCTCTCCTCTCCTCTGCCTTCTGCGCATCCGTGCATCAGGCACTGGACCCAACTGTTCCTCCTCTTCCTCATCAGCCACTTCCAGACCTGGGGGCTGTTGATTCTCCATCTGAGGGCTGACGGACCTCTCTCTCTCTCTCTCTCTCTCTCTTTCTGCCAACTCCATTCCCTCTTCCCCCCTTGGAGCTCTCAGGTTGCCTGATGATGACCCTGATTCCCACGCCTCCTCCTCCTCTGATTCGGCTGCTGGAGGGGCTGCTGGCCAACAGGCCACGACAATCTGATTGCATTTGCAGAAGGCTCTGTAGCTCTTCAAAATTATATGGGGGAGTGCGTATCACCTGCCGATCACATTTTCATTACTTTGTCATTCTGGAGTGAATTCTTCCCCTGATTCTTTTCTAAAGCAAAAGTTGTATGACTTGGTTTGTCATTCCTTGATGTGTGTGTGTATGTGTGTATGTATGTATATATATGTATATAACATGTGTATATGTGTGTTATGTATGTGTATGAGTAGATACACACTTTCTTTTGAGAGCAGGCAATAGAATTTCATTCTTAATGTGTGCTAGTGTGCTCACAGTAAAAAATGGTAATAAAGGGCAGTCTTAATCTTAATTCCAAACTCTTAAGAAATCATTTATTTTGCTTCCCATTCCAGCTATAGGGCTTTTTGTAAGATGACATTTTCTTTTTTTTTCTTTTTCTTTTCTTTTCTTTTCTTTTCTTTTTTTTTTTTTTTTTTGCTAAACTGGAATCCCATGCAAGAAAAAGGAATTAAGTCTTCTACAAGACATGTTGAAATGGAGAGTTAAGATTTACATTAATTTCACTGATATTATGTGCACACTGGGACAATTCACTTATGATTTCTGCTGTTTACTAGGACAAAGAGCCTCTAGGGATTATCCCACTGGAAAACCTATCAGTCCGACCAGTAGATGATCCGAAGAAACCAGTAAGTCATTGCCGTTGGGTTTGTAAAACATGCTAGATTGGGCTAAAATAAGTTAATTTCTGCTTCAGTGTATTGCAGGAACAGTTTTATTAGATGCAGCCATAGCACCTATTATATTTTTATTGTAACTTTGTGTTTTAACTGCTGTTAATTTTTTATTATGTTTTTATCACATAAATAAAAATATAATCAGTATATAACAAATATATAAATAGTATGTGAAAACAAGATCATTATGTTAAATACATGTTTTATTTGTTTGGGCATAGCATGATATGGAAATTCAACAAATATGTTTTATTATTCCATGTTTATAATTTAGTGTGTTATATGAACCATTTAATTCTCTGAATTGTAAAAAGTTACTTGCTTCCTTTTTTTGGGTTATGCCCCCCCCCCCACCACCGCATAAACAAACACCATTCTTCTTTAGAAGTTAGTCATGACCATGAAGTCTATGGAATCCAATCCCCAAATTCCCTTTGTTCCTGTGTTGTACATTGTTGATTTAGGATTCCAATGTATCATAGATCAGAAATAACATGTTGCACAGTAAAGCATTTCAATTCAGGCTTCATACTATTTTTCTATTCAAGCCTCCTCAATCTGGGGGCAAGCTTGACTCTCAAGACATCTCTTTGGGATTGAATTAAGACAACAGGTGGGACTCATCTGCAAAGTCCTGCATAGTTAATTATACCGAAAATTCCAGGGGTTATAATTTCAGAATGGAGGTAAAGTTCAAAGAGATCCACATGAAAAATTCATTGTAATGAATTCCAAAATCATATTTCAAATGTAACTGGACTCTTAATCCTTTCTAATATGCAGCTGCCAAAAAAGCCACTGCATCAACAGAGGGACAGCTTCAAGATCACGAGAAATGATAGTACTGCTCTGTACTGCACTAGGCGAGGCCACACTAGGATTAGTGCATCCAGTTCTGATTGCCATGATAGAAAAAAAAGACCCTAGACCAGTGATGGCTAACCTTTTTGCCATTACGTGCGAGGAGGAGGAAGTGTGTGTGTGGATTTTGCACGTGTGCCCTACCCCACCCCGTTCCCCCCGCTCCTGGCATGCGATGGCCCAGCAAGCCCGTTTTTCTCTCTCACTTGGCTCCGGAGCCTCTCTAGGAGAGTGGGGAGGGCAAAAACAGCCTCCCCCCTCCCGTTTATGGCCCTCCAGAGGCCATAAACAGCCCATCTGCCAACTTCCAGTGGGACTGGAAGGCCCGTTTTTTGCTATCCCCAGCCTCCAGAGCCTCTCTAGGAGTCTGCCCCCCCCCAAAAAACGGCCTTCCCATCCTCTCAGAGGCCCCCCAGAGGCCAGAAATGGTCTTACTTCTGGTGGGCCCAGAAGACCCAAAAATCAGCTGGCTGGTGCACGCATGCACGCCGGAGCTGAACTTGCGTGCCACTGATATGGCACATGTGCCATAGGTTCACCCTAGACAAACCAATAAAATTATAAGGAATTTGGCTGCTAAACTGTACAATGTTCAGTTAAAGGAAGGAGGTATTTCTAGCCTAATGAAGAAAAGGATTAGGGATGACATGATAGAGATCTTTCAGTACTTTAGGGGCAGTCACAGAGAAGAAGTGATTAGTCTTATTCTCCAAAGTACCTGAGGGGCAGAGCAAAAAGCAATGAGTGGAAGCTTGTTAAAGGGGGATCCAACCTGGAACTAAAGAGAAATTTTCTGACAGTGAGACCAATTACGCAATGGAACAGCTTGCTTCCTGGAATTGTGGATGCTACATTGCTGGAGGTTTTCAAGAAAAGTTTGGCTATCCTTTTGTCGGAGATGTTGATGTTCTCCTGCCTTGGAGAGGGATTTGGACTAGAAGACCTCCAAGGTCCCTTGCAGCCTTATGATGACTCTATGTTTCTGTGTTTCTTCTTTTTGTGGAGTCCAATTTTATATCTTTTTTTACAAGTCTACCAAGCATGATAAAAACGAACCTTTTAAAACTAAACCCCTCTGCAACTAGTTGTTCTCTTGAATTCATTTTATATTCTCCATGCTCTTGTTCGAACAGCTCTCAATAGGTTAACAATTTCTTTCTACTTGCTGTTTCTTTCTTATGAAATGCTTCTTGTGCTGAGACCCATAAAGGCATTTTCAGGCACCGTCTGTCTGTGTTTATATCTATTCCATATTTTCAATACGGCGCTTTTGTAAAATCTACATTAAACTTGTCTTTCAAAAGATGAGAAGAAGCCCTTTGTTTCAATGTTTGGACTCCTCAAGGACCCAAGATATACAGATTTCACAGAGGTCAGGATGATCTCATCAGAAAACTCCACTGGAGAAAAACTGGTTACCAGTTCAGAAGCCAGTTTCCTACCTTGTCTCCTAGTGTATTTATCAGAATGGAAGGGAGAGGAAATTTCGTCAATTATTCATAATGCCATATGCCATGCTGGAAAGTTATTAAAGGAGTAGACCAAGTTAAAACAGCTAAACTGCCCTACAAAGCTGATATCAGATCCTTTAACTTCTTGCATACCATTTGAATGGATAATCCTAATGAGACCAAATGGCTGATTCTTGCCAAGAACCAGTTAAGTATAATCAAAAACAAATTCCTGGCCAGTGTTTTCCTTTCATTAAACAGCTGACACTATTCCAAGCCTGCACAGGTTTACTTACTGGGAGTTGCTTAGAAAAAAAATCAGCATAAGATTGGGTGGTACAGCATGGACTTATTCCCAGTTCACAAGCATTCTGAAAATCTGGAATTCAAGTGAAACCTCAACTATGGTCTTTTCCACAAAATCAGTTTTGAATTAGATCTTCAAAATCTAATTAAAAATGGACTCAACATAGGATCTGGGCTGTTCAGATCTATTCAGATAAGTATCCAATGAATACAAGCTTATTTATATGTTGATGCCTCATCCTTCTATCCCTTCACTCTCTGATTTGGTTGATTGATTGATTGATTGATTGATTGATTCGATTTATATGCACCCCTTCTCCGGAGACTCAGGATGGCTTACAATGCGTTAAGCAATAGCCTTCATATTTTTTTGTATATACCTGCTTTGTAGGGCTTTTGGCTCCCTCCCCGGTGTTCTTCTTTATACAAAGTCAGCTTATTGCCCCCACAATCCGGGTCCTCATTTTACTTACCTCGGAAGGATGGAAGGCTGAGTCAACCTTGAGCCTGGTGAGATTCGAACTTGCAGTAATTGCAGGCAGCTGGCAGTTAAGTGCTATTTAACAGAGCTTTAGTCCACTGCTCCACCAGGCTCTTTCCTTATTTTCAGCAAATCAAAAACCAAGGTTAGAAAACAGGAACAAAACCTAACGTCTATTCATGGACTACAAAATACGCATGTACCATAGTTTGCTGGTCCAGCAGTAATCAATTGATCTATTTAAGAAGCTTATTTTCTGCTTTTCCTTGTATGGTCTCAGGTGGCTAATACAAGAATGGTAAAATGCAATTAAAACTGGGGCATGCTGAAATCCATCAAATGACTAATGGAAGAAAAGGAAAGCGCTGGAGGAAAACAGAGAGGAGAAAGTGCTTGAGCAGAGGACTCCTTCATGTAATGTCTTCCATGATTTAGCATTTTATTGGAACTGAATCTAATTAGCTCCCAATATCCTCTTATAATGTACATTTTAAAATAAATGTTGGTACTTTATGGATGGGGGTGGCCTAGGAACTATGCTGCATATTGGAGAAATGCAAAATTCTCATTTTGTAAGATAATAATTGCAATAACTAACTGCATTCCATTCTGCATATTAGTCCATAAGTGGCGCACTAGGTGAAACCAGTTGGAATACATAAATCCACATGTAAATGAAACAAGTGTGCAAAATAGCATCCTCTTCCAGATGTATTGGATTAGTAGCCCTATCATCCCCAGCTATCCAGGTCAAGGTAAATGAAAGTACTTTAAGATCTTTGTCCTGGGTCATAGAGAGATACAGGTTGTTTCTCACCAAAGCACAATAGAGATGTGCACATCCATATCAAATATTGGAGAGAGTAGCATTGTTGATTCTCACTGTTTTCCACTTAGAGGTCCAGGATGTTTCTCAACTACAGCACAAAAGAGATGTACACATCCATATCAGATATTGGAGAGAGTAATATTGTTGATTCTCACTGTTTTCCACCTAGAGGTCCAGGATGTTTCTCACCTACAGCACAAAAGAGATGTACACATCCTTATCAGATATTGGAGAGTAGCATTGTTGATTCTCACTGCTTTCCACCTTTTTCCTCTCAGAATTGCTTTGAGCTCTTCAATGCAAACTGCAAAGGCCAGAAGATCAAAGCTTGCAAGACTGATGGGGATGGAAGGGTGGTTGAAGGAAAGCACCAATCCTATAAGATCTCTGCAGCCTCCCAGGAGGACCGTGACCTGTGGATTGAAGCCATACAGTAAGGAGGAAAGGCTGTCATTCTTCGGTGGGATAACAATGACATAGAAAAGAAGACCCCAGAAGGAGAGTGTTCAGTAATAAGGAATATCACAATATTTTAGTATGGGCTTAACAGAGGCACCTATCATCATTTCATAAAACAGCTCTTTTGTGAAATATTGCATTTGAAATTTTGTATTATTCTCTCTAGTGTTTTTGACTTCCTATGCAATCATCAAGTAAGAAACATGCATGCATTAATCACCTGACCACATTTACTTTTGAGGTCTTCCCCCCAAAAAAAATTATGACACAAGAAGGATACTTTTGATGATGAAATTTGCCAAGGATAGGGTCACTTCATCCTATAAATCAAAGAAAAGAGAGTTCTGGTAAACATTTCAAAAAATGATAAAAAATATCCACTTAATATCAAAAACTGGGAGGGAATAATGTTTTATATTCCTTTCAGCAGTACTCTCTTCCTTATTTCCTACTTTCATTGCCATAATCATTTTAAGCATGGGAAGAACTCTCTAGACCAGGGGTGAAATGCTACCAGTTCGTACCAATTCGGGAGAACCAGTAGCAGCGGCAGTGAGTGGTTCAGTGAATTGGTAGTGGTGGTAGCGCGAGGCTCCGTCCACCCGCCCAGACATCATTACTTCCTGGTTTTCACCAGGAAGTAAACTGTTTTTGACCCTCTGCACATGTGCAGAGGGTTTAAAATTGCACGTGATGTGCACATTTCTGAACCGGTAGGGAAGGTAAGTAGATTTCATCCCTGCTCTAAACCCAGTATCCACTTTTTTAGGATAACCACTGAGGTTCCCTAAAAAGAATATGAAGGCCATTGTCAAGTCCTCTTGCCTGTATAATTTCAATGACACATGACCTCTAAACATGGAAGATGTTGGAAGTACATAGAAACATGGAAGTACATAGCTATCACATTGCTTTTCCCAGCTTCAGGCTTAAAGATTCCACTGTGTTCTTTGAAGGAGGCAATCAGTGCTTTGTTAACAACCAAATCTTAATATTATTTCTATTTTTCTTTATTTTAGAACCAGCATCACTAGAGATCCCTTCTATGACCTGGTTGCTGCTCGTAAGAAAAAAGTTACCAGCAAAAAATGAACCTTCTGTCTTGTACCACCTTGTTCAATGGATGATTAACACCAAGAAAATATTTATTTGAAGTCTATAATGGCAAAATTCCTCAACCATCTCTGAGACAGACAAGAAAATGAAAGGATGATCAGTGGCCTGCTTCCATTTTCTAGAGTCAGCATATGCAGAATCAGAAACTGGTACAGGAATTCTTTCTGCACAGAAAACAAGCATGGATTTCTAAGTAAATGGAGCAGGATATAGTTATGTGCATGGATGATGGAAACCAGGGAATGGTTTCAACAATATTTTTATACCTATAAGACTAGATTTTCCTACATTGATGCCTGCCTACTCTGACTCACTGTCTTGAGGTTTCTTGAATAATGATGCTATCTGAGATAAATTTACTTGGAATAATAGGCTGAAGGACAAAGTGAACTAATAGACTCAAAGGATGCTGTGAAATCTGGCCAGAATAAACACATATTACTGTGTGGCTGAGCTTGGCAAATGGTTGGTTTGGAGCTGGGAATTATTGCCAAATTGATGGTAATCCTGAATATTAGTTTTTTTAGGACAGAATCTTCCAGCCAAAATCAGGCTCTAAGCAATAATCAGTTGTTAGTTTCTATGTTCTTTGAGTTGGCTGGCCCATCAGTGTTGGAACAGTTGAAAAGTGTGTTTACAGATGGATAATTGTTTACTTCTCTTCTCTTCTGAAACATTCATTAGCTTAGAGACATGATGGTGAACCTATGGCACGGGTGCCTCAGGTGGCACACGGAGCCATATCAGTGGGCATGTGAGCATTGCCGTAGTTCAGCTCCAGCACGCATGTGTGTGCCAGCCAGCTGATTTTTGGGCCTTTTGGTTCCACTGAAAGTTGGGAAATGGGCTGTTTCCAGCCTCCAGAGGGTCTCTAGGGAAGTGGGGAAAGCTGTTTTCACCCTCCCCAGGCTCCTAGAAAGCCTCTGGAGTCTAGGGAGGGTGAAAAACAGGCCTGCCGGGCCTACCGGGCCTACCAGGCCTAAAAGCAGGTGGGCGCGTGCGCACATGCGCAGGGGCAGGATGCACTGAATTATGGGTGTGGGCACATATGTGGGCAACCTCCCCGTGCTCCCCCCACTTTCGGCACGCAACGGCAAAGAGGTTAGCCATCACTGGCCTAGAGGATCAAAAGCTAGTTTTGTTTTTGTTTTATTGCTATGGAAGACTTACATTCAAATTCCATCTTCACCATAGCGATTGTGGGAAAATTGTTTCCTTCTCTTCTGAACTTTTCATCTCTACAATAAGTTCTGTAAAATAATAACATTTGTTTAATGTGGTTATGAAGAACTGGATTGTTATAAGAATGATGCCTGCATGCTAATGAGTAGTACGATATTTTTGTTTAAGGAGATGTAAAGAGTTGCTTGTTATTAAAATACACTCCCATATGCACACTTAGCCAGAATTCGGGTGTGTTGTTTTCCACACTGATTCAAACAGATGGAGAAATAACTGTTTTTCTTTTCAAATGAAAAAAAATGAAAAACATCTTGAGGTCTTTTACACTTGTGGTTTTGTTTTTATTTTATCAACATAAAACAGAAGCAGGAGGTATGTTATATGTCTCTGTTGCTTTTCTTTTTTTCCTATGAATCCTACTATACAATTTAGAAAAATACCAAAGATTTGTTAGATGTGAAAAGTCTTAAATTCACCAAATGGGAACCATATTCAAAGAAAGAAAATTCAAAGTAAGAAAGTCCAGCTTGGATGGCCCAAAAAATAGCTTGATATAAAAAAGCTTATAATGTTAACATCGATAGGTTTGGAAGCTGATGGCATTCAAGGATATAGAAGATGTACTCTTATTCAGAAAAAGGAATATACGTGGCAAAAAAATTATCCAAGTCAATTTTGAGTCTTATCCAGCACTCCTAAAGTATATCGTCAGAACTAATTCACTGCAAAGATCCAATCTGACTTTAATCCATGATCTTAAGTGGATTCTGAGAGAAGAGAATTCTATAGAATCTTGTATAGAGATTGTATAGTATGTATAGTTCTAGTACATGGAAGAAATATGTACTCGTTTGTTTTAATTGTTACAGAATAAAATGAGATTCGCAGGAAAGCTATATATGTAATGGATGAATGAAATAAGATCACTATCAAAATAGAATAATAACCACTCTGGTGGGAAACATCCATAATTCTCAGATTAGGTTGAGAGGTATTTTGCAAAAAGAAGGGTGTTCTGAGGAACCCAAAGGTGCTTTTTCAAAAGACAACTGGACTTTCTTTTTCCTTGAAGATGTTTTGCTTCTCATCCAAGAAGTTTCTTCAGAACTGAAGAAGCTTCTTGGATGAGAAGCAAAATATCTTCAAGGAAAAACAAAGCCCAGTTGCCTTTTGAAAAAGCACTTTTGAGACAACCATGACCTGAATGACTGAGACTCTCCATAGACATAGCACTTTGAAGAATGGTGATGCCCTCCCTGAATGTAGTAGAGCTGATTTGTGGAGATTAAGGTAAAAGTATAAGACATGAACCCATCATGGGTTAGTTCGTGCATAGCTGAAAGGACCAGACAGCAATGAGGGGACAATAATAAATGCCAACTGCTGGCCTGTGAGTGAAATTTTTATCCGAATTTGAATATTTTGGGGAATGAATATGTAAAGCATTGTATGATTCAGAAACTTTGGATGTAGTGTAATACTGGAACAATGGGAGAATATGTGGATGAAAGGCCTAAAATTTACACTAAATTACAATTTAAAAGAAAAAAAATTGTAAGATCTTTGGTATTTACACCAGATAAATTGTCAAGAATGTATAAAGGTTTTTCAAATGAATGGAAATGTAAAGATAAAGAAGAGGACTGTTATCATTTATGGTGGGTATGTGATAAAGCAAAGAAATATTGGAATAGGATTCACACCTTAATACAGAAGTTTCTCAAAGTGAATATAAAGATAAAACCAGAAACTTTTATTCTGGGTTTAATGGAAAAAGACTTGGGAAAAAAATGGAACTTTCATGTTATATATGTTAACGGCAGCAATATTACTTTATTTTCCACAAAAATGGAAGGACACGTTGATGCCTACAATGGATGAACGGTTGCAAAAGCTGATGACTTAGCAGAGACAGCCAAATTGACTGCTTTGATTAAAGAAAAAAAATACAATTACTTTTGTTTCTACTTGGAATCCACTTCTCAACTTTGTGCTTGAGGTGGAAAAAATTAAACTTTGATTTTGGGTTTTACCAATTAATAGGTTTGTTGTTATAGAAATGATTTGTTTATTATATTATGTAAAAGTTGAAGCTTGATATTACTATCTTATTTTACAGTGTTCCCTTCCACTTTCCCTCCCCTATTTTCCTACAATTTTCTTTTATATTTTTGTATTATATATTATAAACTAATAAAAAGCATAAACATTTTTTTAAAAAATATTTTATACCTACCTAGTTTAACAACCTTTCACAATTTGTTTTTTAAGATCACGGATGTGAGGAATGATAGCATGTCTAGTGTGATCCTTTGGCTCACGCTCAGAAATTAGTGTGATCCTAATTTCTCATGTTAAAATTGGAGATACATGAACTGATTTCCCCAGATTATTGGGAATATGTATAATAGAAAGACTGTGACTTTAGCAAGAAACTCTGAACAAATTATAGATAGCATTGAATATAATCAAGGTCTGATGCTAGTAGCAATTCCATGCAGAATTGCTATGCAGAAAGAAGTGTATAAAGTGTACTTTTTTGGAATCATATCAGTAGTAGTAGCACTGAGCTATTATAATTCTGAAATACAGTCTGAAAATGTGTGAATACCAGAGTAGAAATAAAGATTTATTGATGCCAATCTATGTAGAATCACTTTCTGTTCCAGCACCCTCTGTTTTAGCTAATATATTATCTATTCTTGTTTCTATTGTTATATTTACTTGTTACTTGAATTATTTATGTATTATTATTCTTATGACTTAATTAGATTACTTTGTCTTTTTAATTGCTGTAATTGCCTTGTCCTGTAAGTACTATACTATACTGTACTATAAATTAGTATTTAAACAAACATAAGTGCAAAATTCAGGCTGTGGTGACCTCTGCATTTCTTTGCTGTTCTTTAAGCTGGGCAAAAAGAACAATCCAAAAGAGGAATTGTGGGTGCTATTTGCAAAATGTATAGATGGTAGCTAAATTTAGAAGGTGGATTACTTATGTGCATGGTGATTATAATAATGAATTACAGCTAGGAAATGAGCAACTCCTTTTTTCTTGAGTATGGATGAGCAGTGACTATTCCATGTCTTGCTTTTCCTTTCTGCAGATAATCTCACCCTTTTATCTCCAGTTGTGGTTCTTCTTTCTCTCTTTTCTTCCTGAAGAGGGCTCCGTGCACAAGGAAATTCAGACACCAAGCTCTTTTTTCTCGCTTTGGCACTGCAACAGGGCAGGTGAATTAATTCCAGCAGGCACAGCAAATAGATATTAGAGTCCAATCACGTGCAAGCACAGGAGATGAATGTGAAGGTTTTCCTTGAATGAGGCCCCCTGTGTTGCTCTTCCTTTTTGCTAATGGTGACAATCCTCCAAGGAGTTTGCTTATTTATTTATTTAGTTAGTTGACTAGCATACATCATACATCTCACTGTGGAAAGAGGATGAAGAAATATCTGTGGGGGAAAAAAACAACTTTGAACAGAAAATGGAAATAAATTACCAAATATTCTGAAAAGATTGTACTGTACATGCCAGGAGCTTTCTAACCAATTTAGCTCACAACAGAAACTCCAAGAAAGGCTTGGCCTGTACCACCTGTTCAAATACTCGAGGATGTGCAAAGAGAATAAATGTTTAGGTACAAAATAATTCCAGCTGGATTTCTTCCCAGATCTCCTAGATAGGCTATTTTGGAGCTTCTTCCAGATGAGATGAAATCTATTTCTAGTTACTCCCTCCACAATGTTCCCTCAGTAAAATGAATAAATCCCTTCAACATGACAAGAAATTATTTTTAAGCCTTTAAGAACATCATGTCAGGCAAAAATTCAGTCATGTGAAGTTCTTGCAGTGGTGGGTTCCTCCTGGTTCAGCCCGGTTCTCCCGAGCCGGTAGCAGTGATGATATGACGTCACTGAACCGGTTCTATCTCCCCCGCCCCTCCTGCATCCCCCAGCCCCATGCCCCCCACCCCCCATGTTATTCTTACCTTTTATTTGGCCCCACCCCCAATCTATTGCTGCCTCCTGAGTCCTAGCTGATGGCTAGAGGGAAAAAACCTGTTTAAACTCTTGCCACAGGGCTTCAAAGGGCCGCCCTACATCTGATCAGTGTTAAAAGAAAACAAATGAGTAGACCGGTGCCTGCAAAAATACATGAGTAGATCAGTGCCTGCAAAAATAAATGGGTAGACCAATGCCTGCAAAAATACATGAGTAGATCAGTGTTTGCAAAAATAAATGGGTAGACCAGTGCCTGCGAAAATAAATGAGTAGATCAGTGCCTGCAAAGATACATGGACCGACCAGTGCCTGCAAAAATCTATGAGTAGATCAGTGCCTGCAAAGATAAATATAGATAAAGTATAAAAATACTTAGTACAAAACACAAAAACAGTACAAAAATAAAGAGCGTGGATAGCTCAACAGACTAATAAGCCTGTTATTAACATTCAGCTGTCTGCAATTATTGCAAGTTCGAATCTCACCAGGCTCAAGGTTGACTCAGCCTTCCATCCTTTCTAAGGTAGGTAAATTGAGGACCCAGTTTGTGGGGACAATAAGCTGACTTTGTATAAAATATACAAAAGTATGAAGGCTATTGCTTAACACATTGTAAGCTGCCCTGAGTCTCCGGAGAAGGGTGGCATATAAATCTAATTTTAAAAAAAATGGGTAGACCAGTGCCTGCAAAAAATAAATGGGTAGATAGGTACAGCTCTGGAAGCAATTAAAAGCCTGGTAGACTAGTACCTCTGCTAAACCCTAAATAATTGTCACATGACCATCAAGCCACGCCCACAAAATAAGCCATGCCCACAGAACCGGTAGTAAAAAAATTTAGAACCCACCCCTGAGTTCTTGGTGCATTTTGAACTTGCTTGTTTGCTTGCAGACACATTTCATTACCCAACTAGGTAACAACATTAGTGTAACTGTATATGAGGTGTGCTACAATGCAGTATATATAAGCAGGCAGTAAACTTACACGCACATTGATGATGTTATTAGTCTGGGAGTAAAACATTTGCAAGCAGACAATCAAGCTCAGAGAGCACCAAGAACCTCACATTTCAGCCTTGAGACATTTCAATTCAATTTCTCAATTTTCTGTCTTCCCAAATATTTCACCTGCTGTTCAGCCAGCTCTTGATATTTTGTTTTCAGGAAACTAGGAACCAAATAAGCCCTCTTCCCTTCAAATCAATGCGCAGGATTGCATATAATTTTAGGACCCAAGTGGAAAATCCTAACAGTGTTTTATCATAACAAATTAAATGTTCTGTTACTCTCAGAATGTTCTGTTACTCTCAGGGATGTGTGCTGTTATCACAGCACACACCCTTCCCAACTTGGCCCTACCCAATAATATGGCTGACCTGGCCCCCTTTGTATAAATTTTCAAAACATGCTTGAGCTATATTTTTTCTTTGAAAATGGCTAACTTGGTAATATGGCATTTACAGAAGTCATAATGCCCACAACTCTACCTGGATCTCCAAAATTAAATATTTTAAAAAGGAATCAAATGATCCAAATCTGAAGGATTACTGCCTCAATGGGCAAAGTTTTTGATATCACGTGTAAGTTTATGAGTTTTACCCATATTTAAAATTTAGAACCGGTTTGTGCTCATCACCTTGAGGGAAATAGCAGTGCCTGTGTCCTGAAAAGTTTGCTATTGCCTGAGAAGTGACCAGCTTTGTCTTTAATTTGGTTAAGGATCTTGAACATAGTGCAAACTAGGTAGCTTCTTTTTAAAATTTATTTTTATGAATGAGTAAGAGTTGCTGCTGCTGAAGAAGGAAAAAAAGAAAGGTGGCTTTAAAAGGTAGAGAATTTCCCCTCGCAGACATTGCTTATATTTTCTCCTGTACTGAATATAAAATTGATATAATTTCATATTTCCTATTACCTTAAAAGGTTCAGAAAGGGTCATTTATACCTGCAGAAAATCCCTACACGTTGCTAAGGATTCATCCAGCTGCAGAGCTATATATAATAGTTTAAAAAGTATCTACCATTTTAAACTATCTCTGGTAACTTAGCTTCATTAAGCAAGCAATATAAATTGTATCTGCGTTGGTGATTTACTGCTCTCCACCTTCTCACTGGTAATGGGAAGAAAGTGAGGGATTGAATTGCTATGCTGTTTGATATGTATAAAAGCAGAGGAAAAATTTAAATTAAAAGAGGAAGAAGTAAACCAGAGTATTATTTCTTTTAGCCATTTTAGAGGCAATCGTCTGAGCTGGGAATAGATCTCAAGAGATTAATCTGAAAATAAAAGGTCTGAGGTTTTAAAAGTGTCTCTCTCTCTTTTTTTTTAAAGCACAGGATCTCTTTTCTTATAACCTCACAGAACTATGGCTGATATTCCAAATGTTGATGGTCGGATATTCCTGGAAGTTGGTCAGGTTGGCTGTGGCTACTGGGAATTGAAGATTATGCAGTATTTCTGGGAGAATGAAAGTCAGAGGATATAATCCAATTTATTTAAGGCAAAGATATACAGCCTTTTTTTTGGTTTGTTTTTCTATTTTCTTACAGAAGTAATCTGCTAGAGGTGGCACCGGTGGGCAGAGCAAGAGACTAAAAGTGGATGTGGATAGAGACGTCAAGCGCGTGCGCGCGCGCGCACACACACACACACACACACATTTTTCTTCCGCTGCAAAGAAAAGGATAAATTGCTTTTGGAAAAGATCTGATCTGACTTGATTATTTACAAAGGGCTTTTGAAATCAGGCCGAAGGCCCCAGGATTCTGAAGCTGTAGATTGCCACTTTTGATTAGAGGCATCACAGTGCTTTGCATATAGAATAAATCATGTTCCAACCACAGTATCTGCAGGTTTGCTCTGCACTCCCCTGCAAACATTACGTGGTAGGAAAGTTCTTTTCCTGAATCCTGTTTACAAAAGCTTGCACTCTCTTGCATTAGGCAACTTCCTAAATTCATATCCTTATTTCTTATGCCCCGGGGTTCTATCCAGGCTCCTTTCCAAATACCGGGAATATAGATTCTGGAGCAAAGCCCTAATGAGACTTGGGTTAAAATGAAGTCCCAGACAAGCACTGAATCTTTATGTTTAAAATAAGATTCAAACGGGGTTCTTTGAAATGTAAGGTGGAGTGGAGAGGTAGACAATGCTGGACCAAGTTTTTTGTGGTAGGCTGTGGCAGGATTCCGAGTCTCAGTTTCCCAAAATGCCTTGAAATAATAGTGGGCCTTCTAGAAAATTAAAATGAGGACAATTTCTGATGCATTTGATTGGAACATTTTTCTTCATAGACAGGAGCTCAAGCATTATAAACAGGCTGGACCAGAATATGGACCAGCTTAGATTCATATTTCACTTTGTTCACCCTTTGACTCAAGATGTAATCTGTGTTGACCCTTCATCATTAATTCAACCGAAAATTTGCCTCACTACCCATGGACACTTTCCTATCTGGGTGTGCAATGCCCTGTCGGATAGTAAATTTGATAGATTGCTGGCTGGCTAACATGCTTCTTTCCATGCTTGGGAGCACAAGGATGTCTGAAGACAGAAAACGAAGCTTGACACTTTGGGCATTTTTCCTATCAAGAACTTTGGAGTGCAGCTGTTTATTTATTTTCATAATAAATGCCTATATATCTTCATAAAAGGCCACAAAGTGATGGGCATAAAACAGAGGAATATGGCAAGTTCTAGCATTGTCCCTCCCTTTCCACCTCGGCTTATCAGTTCCTCTTTTGAAAGATGATACAATTTTAAAAGGCTTCAAGAAATCATTTGCTAGTGAGGGAGACAGAAACTGGAAAACCAGCCAAGAATTATTTTCAGCAGACTTCAGAAAAGATGTGGAGAGCATGCTAGCAGGAAATGCAAAGGTGGAGGGGTGGGTGGATTGTGGAGCAAGTCAGCAAGAACAAGTCGGAAGCTTTGAGGTACTACACCTGGATTCTTGTTCTAATTCCAAGCAAGGATTTATAGTAAAACAAATCAGACTTTTCAAACCTTAGGATTTCAAACTTTTCAAACCTTAGGATTGCAATAAGCCAGATTTTGACCTAAATATGATCTTTGGAAGGAATGAAGATAGACAGAAGCTTCCTGGCTGGAGTAGGTAAGCCCCAAAAATGCTGATGTTTGTGAATAGTTTCAGATGCATCAAATAACTGTGGGTGCTTTCACACTACTCCATTTTGAGTTCCCGATTCTTTATAGTTATTGTGTTAATTTTCACTTCTGGAACTGCCAAAATTCTGAAGACATGAGGGAACTGTCTGAACTGGAAATGAAACATGGAGACTACATACCTCAGTTACAAGACCAAAGAAGACCTCCTCACCTCTATTCTACATGAAAGAGGGAAAAACAAAACTTCTAGCCCCCATCATCACCTTGCCGCTCTGTATTTAAGCACATATTGTGTACATTTTCCTTCATTTCCTTTGGGGGGGGGGGCGACTGATGGTTGCTATCATAGGAAGCTAAGTGGAAAACATCATTCTTCCGCTGCATTGAAAAGCAATAGACGTCTCTCTCAGGCTGTGGTCATCTTTATAGTTTGAGAGGTACAATGGATATAAAATTTTAAAACCCTGTTAAATTTTAGACCCCTGTTAATATGCCATGTTTTTTGAGATGTAGAAAAAAAAGATCTGGAGAAATCATTTCAGAATTTCTTCCACCTTTAATATGGTATATAAGCTATACCATTCAATTAAAAAACAAACTGAATTCTTTTAGGAAGGAAAATAACAATTAAAAAAAGGGTACAGTAAAGCCCCAGTATCTGAGTGGCACTAGTCAATATTATCCTGGTAGGGAGGAAGAGTCCATGCAATGCTGGTTAGTTCTTCAACAAAGATCTTCAACTGCTTGTTGTTCTTTTCTTCCTTTCATGTTCTAGCACAGTGTGAGAGATCAACGGTCCTTCCCTTGTTTTTTAACTGCAGCTCCTGCTATTACTGTTGGCCATATTGATTGACGGATAATGGAATTCAACATACCTACTTTCTATCTCAATCTAATAAATCCCCTGACCCTACTTTAAAAAGTCTCTTATGGGTACCATTATCACTGTGGCCCCAATTTTGTATTTCCATTGGCTAAAGAATGAATGCCAGTGAAGGCATCACTGTAAGCAACTGTGACAGGGATATGCCGCAGTTTAATCTTGCTGTGCCATTTCCAATCTGCCTTTCTCTTTTTGATGTTGATGAATGGGGCCTAGGTAGAAAGAAAAGGTAGAAAGGAAAGAGATTATTTATGGGAAAAGACATGCATGCATATATTCTTGCATCTTCATTATAGGATGTCTCTCAATTTTATGAGGGTAGGCTGAAGTTACAGAAGTAACACAAATAGGAAGTTATTCTCTAGAAGAAATAGGATAATATCAAGTTGAGGGCAGGCTGTTCATTGTCTAATTCCTTCTCTTCTACCTCATGTTTGATCTTGTAAAAATATAAGAGACCATTCAATTTCTAAGAGCAGCAGAAACATGAGGAAGTCAGCACTGGTAGCATCCTGGTGGATTGGTGGCTTTTTCAATACAGGTACGATCCAGACCACTTCTCTGTGCCTTTTATATGCTGTGGAAATGAAGTTTCCCCAGATGATCTGCTTTCAGGGAACACCATTAAATTCTATCCTTCCTCAGTGTGGTTTATGAAGCTGTCTAGCTTTTACTGACCAACAAGAGCCGTGGTGTCCAGTGGTTAGAATGCAGTATTGCAGGTTACTTCTGCTGACTGCCAGCTGCCAGCAGTTTGACAGTTCAACTCTCACAGACTCAAGATTGACTCAGCCTTCTATCCTTCCAAGGTCGGTAAAATGAGGACCCAGATTGTTGGGGAAAATATGCTGGTTCTCTAAAAACACTTAAAGAGGGCTATAACACACCGTGAAGCAATAAATCTAAGTGCTATTGCTATTGCAATATCCTCTTTTTTCCCCCTCCCACTAATAATCCCAATTCAAATTAACGAAATTGCTCTAGAAATTCTTTCCAAGGAAACAATATCTTAAATAAAGTATGATGTTGCTATACTTATTTTATCAGCCAGGATGCATGTGTCTACTCAGTCTTTTGTTGATCTTGTCTCTAGTGGTCTGAAGCCTCCATGGCTTCTCATGTTCCCTGCTGAAGATATAATCTGAGATCTCCCCCATAAAGCATTTTCAGGAGTAATATTGTTGTCACACCAAAAGGAGTGTCCTGTCCTTGTGAAATTTCTGGAGAAATGGTGCTTCTCTTGAAAAATTTGCAGAAATAATCTATCACATTTTCCTATCTGCAAATAATTGCAAGTATGGCAGGCTGCCCTTTGTAGCTGTTTTCCACTTTAGTTTAGGAGAATATAACTTTGTAGTGATTATGGTATGGTATGGTATGGTATGGTATGGTATGGTATGGTATGGTATGGTATATTATATTATATTATATTATATTATATTATATTATATTATATTATATTATATTATATTATATTATATTATATTATATTATATTATATTATATTATTATATTATATTATATTATATTATTATATTATTATATTCTGTCTTTATAATAGACAGAATATATCTGTCTATTATAATATAATAAGAGTGCTCTTCCATTGGCTGGGCTCAGAGAGAGAACAAATGGCCTCAAAACAGTCAGTATGCTTCCATCAGGCCTTTGGTTTAGGTCTTGATGCCAGTCTTGCTGTCTGAACTTGAGCACAGCATGCAAAACAGTGACACTTCCCCTCTGTTTCCCTTCCATGCTTATTCCCACTCAGTTCAGGGGTGAAATCTAGCAGGTTCTGACAGGTTCTGGAGAACCGGTAGTAGAAATTTTGAGTAGTTTGGAGAACCGGCAAATGCCACCTCCGGTTGGCCACAGAGTGGGGAGGGAATTGAGATTTTGCAGTATCCTTCCCCCGCCACACCCACCAAGACAAGCACACCACGCCTACCGAAACACACTATGCTCACCAAGACACGCTAACGGAACTGGGAGAAAAAAATTTGGATTTCACCACTGACTCAGTTGTTCAGATGAGCAAAGAAGTGTCATGGTCTTTGAGAATATCCTTAAAAGAGAGGACGAGGAAAATCCATAGGATAAGCAATAAGAAGCAGCTTAGCAATCTCATAAGGGACCTTCCCTAGTTTCTTAGGCTGTAAAAGAGAAGGGGGAGAGATGTATTTTCAGGCTTGCAAGATAGTCCAGACAAGAAGCACCAGCCAGGAGTGCTAACACTACATATTTCTTTATTTCCTTTTGTTCTTGAGCTAGCTCTGTTGGTACATGAGCACCCATCATCCTGGCAGCACCAGCAGCTGCAGTCCTTTCAGTTGACAGCACTGCCACTTTACTGTAGATCTGGCACTTAAGGTACTAAGAGTCTGTCTTCTTGTCACAACAGAGGAGCTCTGGGAGGCCTCTGGGAGAGTGGGGGGGAGCCTTTCCGTTATCACTCAAAAGCACACCACTAAATCTGAGTCAAAACATCATAGTACCTGCAGGTTACCTATCGTTTTTATCAATGCTGGAAGCTCTCCCAACAGATGGTTATTACTTAAATGGGAAAGAAACATAGCTTTCCTCAAGTGGAAGGAATGGAAAGCAAAGATTATAGTGATTTGTCTGGAATCAGCAGGGTTCCTTTCCTTCAGCTGCTGGAAGTTTGGTATGCAGAGGGGGGCAAATCACCCTCCAGATATATTCAAGTGCTCAGTCCTGCAACACTCAGAAGACTGAATTCAATGAGACTGTAGATGCCTTGACATTAATCCTAATATGAAGAAAGGAGCCACTCATGAGAATGCCACAGCTATCTATTCCTGTCTCTGCCAGCACTGGTTTTGATCCTGTTAATACAGTAACATTTGCTGGTAGTTATAAAAACAAGACATCACAATGACTTTTTGCATCAAGGGAACGCAAGTGAGGCTAGCACATTTGTTGATAACAGTTTATTTTTTAAAAAAAAAACTGGTCTAAGATGAATCAGAACCAAGGGGCAAGATTGTTCCATACTGTCAGGTCTGATGGCTGTCGGCTCTGTGTGAGAAAATGAATCTTCTTCATATTTCAGAGGTTTCACTATTTCGGTTCTACTCCCTATTGATTCTGTCTGAATTATCCTTTTTTGGGCCAAAAGCTTATTAACTGTTTAGAAAATGTACTAACAGGAAGCTCCTCTCTCTTTTTTTAAAGACTTTTTTGTAACCCCGCTTTTATTACTTTTATAAATAACTCATACCTAATATTCCTTCTTCTTCCTGTTTTTCCCACAACAACAAAGTCCTGTGAGGTGAGGTAAGGTGGGCTGAGAGAGAGTGACTGGCCCCAAATCACCCAGCTGGCTTTCATGCCCAAGGTGGGACTAGAACTCAGTTTCCTGGTTTCTAGTCTAGTATCTTAACCAAATTGCCTCTCATGCAATCTAAATCAGGGGTCTTCAACCTTGGCCACTTTAAGCGTGGCAGACTTCAACTCCCAGAATTCCCCAGCCAGCAAAGGTGGGGAGACTCCATCCCAAGCTTAATGTACAGTGAGGTTCAAAAAAGGTATCCCTGGGATCCGTCTGCCTTTTATAACTTCTCACCACATAAATTGTTTACAGTCTAAAAATGGAAGACACGACCTTCAGCACTAGCTATGAGTAGTGTAAATAACCGAGATAAGGTGTAAAAGCAAAGGATGAGAAAGATGACCTGTCAAACTCCCGGAACAATTAGTCATATGAGAAGACAAGAGGGGTGGTGGAAACGAGCAGCTAACAGAATAGTTGTCTCAATGTTATTTCCTCAAATAATACATTTCTGCAGCTCTACTACAATAGAGCCAGAGCTAAAAAATATGATAAGGTGTATCTTCTCCCCCCCCCTCCTTTTCACACAATGTAGTGACTAAGAAAAGACAGATAACTTTTTCCAGAGGTCAGATTCTTTTGACCTCTGATTCTTTTTAAAGGTTTTTTTTTTAAATTCATCCAATGACAGTAAACTCTCCTAGATTTGTAAATTGCTTATATCTGATTTATGATATAATGCTTTCTGGAGGGGAGGGGAGGGGTCACTAAGCCTTTCCTTATTTACCTCAGTCTAATTTTACCCAGTGTCCTACTGACATCAATGAGATGTTCAATTAAGCTTGGCTAGGATTGACGGTACTGTAGAAGAGTTCATAGCTTCCATCTGCTCTTTTGCAAATTGCACCTGGAGAGATAAGCTATGATAGATCAGTTATGTTTTTCTAAAGGTATTTTTTTCCAGTGAAGAAAGATGTCTTCCCTTATAATTAATGTGCACAGCACCATCACCTAAGAGTGCAGCTGACAGGAGAAGGTATTTCCAAAGATGAAGTATATGGTTAGGGTGGGATATGTTGGGGCTTAGGCATGTAACCTTGCCAAAAAACAGATTAAAAAAAAAACAAGAACACTATTATTTCTCTTAAGAATGGTTAAACACATTAGATCATGGTGATAATAGCTAAAATGATTTGTTTGGTCAGGGAGGGAATGACAACTACTTTTATAAAAGACTGGGAAACCTTTTATGGACTTTTTGCTGAAAATGGAAATAATGTGATGATTTCTGGATTCACTAATTAAAAAACGGAGATGCATGTGGGAGAAGGGAACTCTGTTGTGTAGTTTTGAATGGGGCATTCACTATGTCCATAACTGTGGTAAAGAAGATGGGATGGTGCATCTTTAAATATTTTATTTCTTTTTTATTTCCTCACATTCTATTGTTTTCAACATTTTTCTATCTTTCTTGTTCGTTTTTCTTTTTTGTGTTTATCTTTTAAGTTTGTTAAAATTATTTGATATACCATATTTTCCGGCGTATAAGACGACTTTCTAACACACAAAAATCTTCTCAAAAGTTGGGGGTCGTCTTATACGCCAGGTGTCGGTCTCCTGTAACCAGGCAGACCAGCCCCAAAGGCTTTGATGAGCCTTAAATGGCTCTAAGGAGCCAAGCTGAATTGCCTGCTGAGTTGCCGCTAATCAGCTGAGTTATACGCAAGCCCCTGTAAAAGGAAAAAACTTTCCTTTTACATAACGCTGGCCATCCAAGCTGAGATTAGCAGGCAACTCAGCTGGGATCGCCAGAGCTTGGATGGCCAAGCGCTGTGTAAAAGGGAAAAACTTTCCTTTTATACAACGCTGGCCATCCCAGCTGCTAATTTTTGCCTGCTAATTGCTCCCTAGCAAAAATCCCCCCCCCCCTCCAGCTTGCTTACCTCAGCTGCTAGCCGCAACGCTTGCCTTGCCTTGCCTGCAATCCATTGCATCAGCAAGCAACTAAATCTCCCTGCCTGCTTGATTGCAGGCAGGGAGATTTAGTTGCTTGCTGATGCAAGCAACTTGCGGACTTCAACTCCCAGAATTACTCAGCCAGCAAAGCAAAGCTGGCTGAGGAATTCTGGGAGTTGAAGTCTACAAGTCTTAAAGTTGCCAAGGTTGGAGATCCCTGTTCTATTAGGTAAGTTTTTTTCCCCCTTTGGGAGCTTTAAAAAAAATAGTTAATTGGGGGGGTTTTTTAGTTGTTCTTTTTTAGACCTAGCCATTTAAAGGCTAGGTCTAAGTTTTAGGCTAGGAAGTTTTAAATTTAGCTTTCATATAAAAATAAAAATAAAAATAATAAAAATAATAAAAATAAAAATAAAAATAATAAAAATAATAAAAATAAAAATAAAAATAAAAATAAATAAAATGTGTGCAACTTTCTGAGATTTAATGTGTTTCTGTAGTGTTTCACTCTAACTACACAAACACACAAAATCTCACAAAGCTGTATGTGGAATTTTGTGTGTGTAAACCCACAGTGTAAAAGTTGTTTTTTTTGGGCTTTTTGTGGCTGTGTGAGGTTCCTGCTTATTGCAGGGGCCATTTTGGGTCTAGCACAGCTGCTTTTACATTGTGGGTGAGCCAGTTGATGTTTTTTAATTTTTATTTGGTGTGCGTTGGAAGAGGGGTCGTCTTATACAGCAAGTATAGCCCAAACCCTATATTTTTACAGGAAAAGTTGGGGGTCGTCTTATACGCCCAGTCGTCTTATACGCTGGAAAATACGGTATATACATATAAAGGTAAAGGTTTCCGCTGTCCAGTTGTGTCTGACTCTAGGGGGTGGTGCCCTTTCTTAGTCGAGAGAGTTGTCCAAAGACATTTCCATGGTCATGTGGCTAGAATGACTATACATCGAGGCACACGGAGCCATCAAAGTGGTACCTACTTATCTACTCACATTTGCATGCTTTTGAACCGCTAGGCATGCAGGAGCTGGGACAAGAATGGGAGTTCACCCTGTAGCTCATCTTAACTTCTGAGCCATCACACTCCATCTACCTTTACCTCTATCTCTACCTCTACATCATCTACATTCACATCCATGAATGTACATGTACATGTACATGTACATGTACATGTACATATTTATTTTATTTATTAGAATTTGTCAAACAAAAAAGAACAAGAATAAAAGAAAAAAAATACAATGTCAGGAATGATAGGCATGATTATATACTTATGCAGGCCCTCTCTACTGACCACTTAAGTATGAAGTAAGGTCCACGGAAGTAAATTTGCAACTGAAACTAGGAAAATTTGTAGCTGAGAAAACTGGATCAGGTAGAGCATTCCAGACTTTGACAACTCTATTACAGAAATCATATTTTTTTACAGTCAAGTTTAGAATGATATATATTGAGTTTAAAGCGGTTGTTCACAATTAAAACAAAAAAAAAGTCATTTACAGGTAAAGCACTATGTATAATTTTGTATGCAACACCTATATCTGACCGCAAGTGATGCAATTCTAAGTTATCCAAACCAAGAATTTCGAGCCTAGTAGCAAAGGGAATTCTGTTGTGTACAGAAAAGTGCAAAACTTTTCTCGGGAAATACTTCTGGACCCACTCGATTGTACTGATGTTAGATATATGGTGGAAACTCCAAACAGTTGAACAATACTCTAAGACTGGTCTAGCATAAGTTTTATAAGCTCTGATTAGCAATACAATGTTTCCAGAATAAAAGTTTCACAAAATTAAATTTACAACTCTTAATGCTGTACACAGACACATGTTAGACCAGGATGGTAATGCTACAGAGAGACAAACATATGAATCTTACAGTGTGTAGCCCTCGCTGACACCAAGATTTCTAGACTTTGGAGCATGAGTTTTACTCAGCCTTACCTGAAGATGCCAGCCTATGAACCAGAGACATTTGTCTGCAAAGCTTGTGCTATGTCACTGGCATGACCATTCCCAAGGAAGGATAGGATTCTGGGGGGCATGTAGCTTCTGAGTGGATGAGCAGTAGCTGTTGCTTTCAGAAAAGAAAAACAGAGCAAATTAAACAGAGGGTAAGAAGTGAACTGAAATTGTAGAAAGGTAAGAGAGTGAAAAAATGAAAAGGTGTTAAAACAATGGTTATCAATATGAAATTTAAATTTAAAATGACAAAACGCTTGAAAGGTTTCTGCACCCTTCCTGCCCTCAGAGCATTAGAGGTGTCCCACAGCACTAGAGATGGGTACCATAGCTTCCCTCCTCTAAAACTTTCCCTTCGGTTTCCTGCCTGAAAAATGCAAGAACATTTTGTATAAAAAGAACTCCTTCTGCAGTACATCTCTTTCCATGTAGAAGATGAAAAGGTGAGAAGTATTTTTTTTCTTCTTCTTCTCACTTCTGAAAGCTTCAGCCTTTGACATTAAATATAAAGGAGAACAATCATAAATTCAACAAAAGTGGGCACTGTGAACCTTTGTCTACTTCACAGTGGGACAGAGAGGCCAGGGTGTAAGGAGTAGGAAAGCAAGAATGGGAAATATGAAAAATGGACAAATAAATAGGTCAGAGGCAAAACGACCCCCATAAGTTTTATGTGACAACAAGTTTTATAATATATTCTTTAGTGGCCAAAACCCCATCCTCTAAGTTAGGTACAAACAGCATTAGTGTAGCCTTCTCTAACCCACATCATACCACACCATACCACACAATAAGCCATCATACCACACAATAAGCCATTATTTCCAAGTAGAATGGCCAGAAAAAAGCAGAAGGCTGAGGTTAAAACCACATTTTGGCTAGATGGAATATTTGATCTCAGTCTTTTGGTCTGCTTACTTTCACAATGGCAGCAGCGGCACTGATATATGATTTGTGTGTTGTGTGTGTGTTTGTTTGATTGATTATTATACTGTCTATCTTACTATCCAAAGTTGTTGCCATTACAAATAGAAGTCCATTTTAAAAAAACAGCCCTTCAGACAGTCACTCATGCCTAATCACTTAAAGCTTGACTATTGTGATGTGCTATACATGGGGCTGCCCTTGTAGACCATCTAGATTCTAGAAGCTTTAGCTGGTCCAGAAAGCAGTGGCATGAATAGTGATGGGCATGGCTTGGTATGCCCCTGTAAGGCCTATTTTTGCAAGTGACATTGCTTGCCAGTTTGTTCCTGGGTGTGATTCAAAGTCCTGGTCGCTCACTTCCTATAAAGCCTTATATGTCACAGGGTTCAGCTTCTTGAAGGACCAAGAATCTACCTAGCCAGATGGATATGGCAGGATTGATATACTGTGAGTTCCTTCGATTAAACAATGTCATTTATTGGAACCATAGTGGCATTCGATTCTGAGCAATATATGCTATAATCCAGTTCATCTGATCAGCATCAGATTGGAGAATGTCACCAAAATGGAAGGTCTGCTAACTTTCTGTCATTGTTTCATTTAAAATCTATCCCAAGGACAAGCCCCATCATCATGATCACATTTTATCACTTTTTTTAAAAAAAAACATGCCTTCAAAAAGTTTGTTGAAGCACTATGATTATGTGTCATGAGAGAAGAATGGTTTTTTGCAGGAGGTACTTCAAGAAACCATTGTTTGTAGCATGCTTGTCAGATCAATAAAACAAAAGAGAATTGTGCCGGAGAGAATCTGAATCATGAACTAAGAGAAATGAAGCACTGATGCTTCATTTTTGAAGATGAAACCCGCTGAGGATGAAAGAACGTTCCTTAAAGCATGAAAATCTAGTCTGGGATAACTGATTACTGCTGTCAGTGTATGACTCATGAAGACTGGTGTAACATAGTGACTGCTAGTTTTTAGAGAGCATGTTTAATACAATGGCCAAGATACTTATCTGTGAACTATTGAATTCTTTCTTCAAACATCATGTGTCTTAAGTGAGTTGCATTCAAGGAGCACTGGTCCTACCATTGGTCTGAATCAGATAATTGTTTCTGGCTCCCAATGCAAATGTCAGGGGAGCACTAGAAGTATTGGAATATGCAGCTGCTATGACCATTGCAGTAAATGACATTCTTATAGCACCAACATTAAACCTTTATGCCATTTCATATCCCACCAAATATAGTGCTCCAGAAGTGCACAGACTAGTGATAATGAGATTGATTTACCTTGCAGAATTGTAAGGAACATTGTTGAAATAATCCTCAATGATATTCTTACAAAATTTTAAATATTATCACCATTTGGCAAATGGACAAACAGTACTCTATATGTATTTAGTCAAATGTTCACTTTTTTTACTGCTTCATATGATCTAGTGATGAGATGTGGCCTTACAATCATATCTTCAATCTCCACAGTAGCATAATGTATGCTTGAGCAGCAACACAAAATATACCAATTCCTTTAAAATTTGTAGCTCTTGATAAGGGTGGCATGTTTATTTAGGATCTTCTCATCCCTTTACTATATATTTCATTTTCTTTCACAGATTCTCTTGTGACCTGAAACATCATATAATCAGTTGGACACCATCTTTAAACTTTATTTAGTACAAATAGAACATAGTGTGGAAATCACTTTTATGGACGCTCTTTTTCATGAGCTGTGCTCATTAAGCACAGCTAACACCAGATTTCTATCTGCCTATTGGCTAAGGCAATTCATTTAACCTGGTGCTCTGCAGATATGTTCAATTATTTTGTATCAGTCCCAATTTAGAACTATATATGATCTATTAGAGGGGACCTAGTTGAAAAAGACTAAGTTGGGTGAAATTTAAAACAACACATTTGACATTCATCTCAAATCTAACTTTCTCCTTATCCAGTAATAACTGAAACCTCTAACACATAGAAAATGCAAGCAAAAGGGAAGGGATTATACTTTAGTAATCAGTATGCATTTTATATTCTTAAATCCACAGGTGGGAGGGAAGGAAAAGTGATAAAATGTGTATCACAATGTGGAAATGCAAACTCCACCCTTTATAAATGTACACACATTATAGTATGGTGCGAAAGAGTACAGCACATTTCATCACTTCTGTATTCTCATGATTAGGAACAGAGAAACAAAGAATCATGAATATTTTGCACAGCTGGCTTCTCCAGCTATGTATCAAGTGCAAAACTTTCTGTAACCTATTTCTAAGCTCATTAGTGACCCATTCTCAATATGTTGCCATAGAATTGCAAGCTTAGATGCCTACTTGCCTCCGAGTATAGACGCTTCTATTTTCCTTGAATTCCTTGTTTCTTTGGGGTGTGAATTAATAACTTTCCAATCCATTAGCTGCAAGCCCTTCTTGGATGCCATTTTTTTTTTTGAATTGCCAACTCTTATCCAGCCTACCTCCTATTTTATAGATAACTTTCCATGTTTCTAATCATTTTATGCAGAAGGAGATGCCCCACAGCATATCCTGGTTGTTATATAAGGACATAATTTGCAGTTTGCTCACTCCGAAACAATTTAATGAAGAACATCTTTCAAACCTCCTTCTGCTTCTCAGATAGCTCTGTTGTCAATTATAATTAGGGCAACAAGTTTAGTGGTCTAATAAAGATTAATAGAATTTTAGGGTTGTAAGCAATTCCCAGACTGAAGCCCACTGCCTCAGATGAAATGCATTTTAGTCCATTTAGAAACCCATGCCGCAATCAGTCTGTTAGCTTATGTGCAGAATAAGATTCCTAATATTTTTTCTTCTAACAAACTAACATGGTGATACTTCCCTCTCTTCAAATACACCCCAGTATGAACCCTGAAGGGTTCAGCCATTACATGTCTCCTCCCTCCAATCAGTACTCAAACCAACCACGGGATGGCACCTCTGTTCTGCTAAAACACCTTTGAGGATCAGTTGATCTGATTTGGTATGCAAGCAGCCACTTTGCACACAATCTTTTTTTAATGACTGCTTTTTTGATGCCACTTTAAACACAGTGATGCACTCCTTGATACCAGAGAGCAGTCCCCCTCAGTGAGAAGGAAAAACAGCTACAGTAGCCTCAGCAAATTATTTCCAGTCAGTGCCCTTGCATATTGATAGAATAGGGCCAGCCTAAACACATCTCACTGTAGATCTTTAATATTCATATCAAGGAAGGAGATAAAAGAGCAGTGTAAAGCTTCAGAGAAGAGGGCACAATGTTGTTAGCTATGCAGTTCCACCATCAGCTGTAGAGCTGCTGTTGATAGAGCCATAGCTCAAAGGTCGGGTCCATGTTTTGTGTTAGAAGATCATAGATTTTTCAGCATCTTCAAACACAATTTGGAAAGGCACCCTTAGAATGACTGCCAGGCAATATGGTACTGGCTAAGGGTCCAACAAAAGGCTACGTCTTGTATTGTAGAAACAGATTGCATTTCAGAAAGTCAGAGGTAAAATAGTGGGAAATTTATTTATTTATTTATTTATTTATTTATTTATTTATTTATTTATTTATTTATTTATTTATTTATTTATTTATTTATTTATTTATTTATTCAATTTATATGCTGCCCTTCTCCGGAGACTCAGGGCGGCTTACAATGCGGTTAAGCAATAGCCGTCATACTTTTGTATATACCTGCTTAGTAGGGCTTTCACGCCCCCTCCAAGTGGTGTTCTTTTTTATACAAAGTCAGTTTATTGCCCCCACAATCCGGGTCCTCATTTTACCTACCACGGAAGGCTGAGTCAACCTTGAGCTTGGTAAGATTTGAACTCGCAGTAATTGCAGGCAGCTGGCAGCTAAGTGCTACTTAACAGCACTTTAGTCTGCTGCACCACCAAGGCTCATACCTATAGTTGTCCTACCACCAAAATCAAGAACTCGGGAAATTTGATGTCTCCAAATTGCACACTCCTCACTTCCTGAATGGCAGTTGTATTTTGGGAAGCCGTTTCCAGCTTTCTGAAATGCAAGTCTTCATTTCAGCTAGGATTAAGCCAAGGAATCTTGTATTCAGATTTGAATGCAGCTTCCACTGTCACTTCTTTTGAACCAATCTAAAATGTTACAGCTATCCTTTCATATTCATATTTACATAATTTTGTAATAGGTAGTTGCCACTTAGAAAACAAGGTGTTGCATATCAGAGAGAAAAGTCTATACCACTGATGGCTAACCTTTTTGCCATTGCATGTCAGGAGGGGGGGGAGGTTTGCGGGAGGCTCTGGAGGCTGGGACAGCAAAAAATATCACTTCCTGTCCAACCGGAAGTTGGGAAACAGGCCGTTTCAGACCTCTGGAGAGCGTCCAAGAGGATCAGGAAGGCTGTTTTCGCCCTCTCCAGACGCATAGAGAGGATCTGGAGCCAGGTGAGAAAGAAAAATGGGCCTTCCCAACCCACCCACCCCAGGCCCTCCAGAGGCAGGGAACAGCCTGTTTCCCTACTTCTGGTGGGCTCAGAAGGCCCAAAAATCAGCTGGCCGGCACACGCATGTGCACCAGAGCTGAGCTGGTATGCTAGGTGACATGGCTCCACATGCCACCTGTGGCACCCGTGCCATAGGGTCACCATCACGGTCAATACCAAAGACACATACTTTTTTAAAGGTATAAAATTCATTTTATTAGGTGAAAGCTATTGGCAAAAACTGTGTTCAGTGGGCAAAACTGAAAAGAAATATGTGTACTCTATGCCTGAAATAATATTCACACAAAATACATACACATTTTAGAACGTGCTTGATTAAAAAGCAAGCAAACTGTTATGAAAATAATAGCATCCGTATCAAGACAAACACTGGTAGATTTGTACATCCTATTCAACCACAGAATCTTCCTTCATTGCCAGATCTCAGAATATATAAAGCATTCTTGAGGATGGTTTCCCCAGAAAGGAACTGATAGCATTTCCCAAATCAGTAAATCCCATAAACATATAACATACTACAGAGTAAAGACAGGACTACAACAAAAAGCAGCCTTTCTAAGCAGATAAGACTAAAAAGTGTTTGATTTACTTTATAGTGATTTAGCGACAGATGAAAATAAGAAAACCAATAAGGCTGATATGCCAATGCTTGACTTGTAAGGGAGCTGATCACATGCCAGAATTGTGCAGGTTGGGGAAAGTGTCCTAGTACCCCTTGTTTTGTCTCTGAGAGGAACAGAAGAACCCCATTATGAAATGCCTTCTGTGTAACCAGAAGAGCTCTCTTTGCTTGGCAAGCTATCTGCAAAGAAACAGCAGGCGTTGTCTGGGGTTAGCCTCCCCAAATAAACAAGATAGGAATCACAACCAGATGAGCTAACTCTACCATATTGTAAAGCTACATTGACAGGATCTCGCAGGTCTGAAAGTACAATTCTCTCCCTTCATCCAATAAACCAACCAACCAAACAAACAAACAAACAACTAAACAGTGAGGGACTCTTCTGAGGCTCTTGCCCTGTTCACCATCCAGGCTGTGCTGTATTTTATCTGCCTGTTCCCTTTGCAGTATCTCTTTACTCAGTCTTCCAAAGTCATTCCTGTATTCCATTATAACAGGAGGTTGTGTGTGTGTGTTTGTGTGTGTGTGTGCGCAGACAGCCTTGAAAAAATACCACTCAGCTCCTGTTCTGGCATTTCAATGATATGCCACTTCATTTTTGCTTTACCAGCAAGGCCTCATTCATCAGGTGTCAGCTCTGGCGTGCCAGTTGGCCCAGAGCTGCCATTTGGAGGGGAGGCAGCCACCACTCTCCCTGGCCATCCTGGAATGTCCTGAATGACTGGCAGGGAAGGGTCCTCCTGTAGAGGCTGACTGGCTGACTCCTGTAGAGGAGGACCAGTTCTCCTTAAAAGCTTACTGGCAGCAGAGGAGGAGGAAAAGGAAGGCTGGACTTAAGGCGGATGCTGGCTTCTTCACATGTATGCTCATTTCAGGGTCATGTGGGAGGAAGCTGCATGCATGAGTGGGTGGATGGTGCTTATAGTTTAAAAGGTGGTGGGGAGCACGGGGAGGGGGGGGGTTTAGCCCTAACAAGAAGTTTCTTTTGCGATTGTCACTGAATCCAAAAAAGAAGTAAAGCAGGCAACAACAAACCAGGTTTGTGGCCAGGAGACAGCATTTATGTAGAAAATAGTGGTGCTGTCTTTATAAATGTGAGAGATCTTAGATGGACACAAAAGGAAGCAGAAATTTACACACTTTGAAGGGCAAGACTACCGCTTAGTGGTGACAATAAAGCCACCATTGAGAAGGCCCATTGGGATGAATTCTCTTACAATGTACTGGGAAAAGTAACTGTGCTGCAGCTGCCAAAAGCCAACAGAGTCCTTGGCTGCATTAACAGAGGGATAGAATCGAGATCACATGATGTGTTAATACCACTTTATAATGCCTTGGTAAGGCCACACTTGGAATACTGCAGCCAGTTTTGGTCGCCACAATGTAAAAAAGGTGTGGAGACTCTAGAAAGAGTGCAGAGAAGAGCAACAAAGATGATCAGTGGACTGAAGACTAAAACATATAAAGAACGGTTGCTGGAATTGGATATCTCTAGTTTAATGAAAAGAAGGGTGAGGGGTGACATGTTAGCAGTGTTCTAATATCTCAGGGGCTGCCACAAAGAAGAGGGAGTCAAGCTATTTTCCAAAGGACCTGAAGGAAGGACAAGAAGTAATGGAGGGAAACTGATCAAGAAGAGAAGCAACTTAGAACTAAGGAGAAATTTGCTGATAGTTAGAACAATTAATCAGTGGAACAACTTCCCTCCAGAAATTGTGGGTGCTCCAACACTGGAACCTTTTTAAGAAAAGATTGAACAACCATTTGTCTGAAATAGTATAGGGCTTCCTGCCTAAGCAAAAGGGTTGGATTAGAAGACCTACAAGGTCCCTTCTAAACTGTCATTCTGTTATTCTGTAACAATAGTTAAGAAGAGAAAAATTATCATATATCGGGCAAATGAGTTCTTAACCTTTCTAGTTAACTTTTGAAAGGCAAGGATGGGTTGCTTACTTAGAAGACTGAATTTCACAGAAAAAGTCTTTAAGTGATAAGCATTTCAGATGTTTCTGCACCAAGGTACAGGAAACAATTAGAGATTCCAACTGTTATGATAGGATAGGCAACAATGAAACATGGTGAAATACTACTCATAATTGCCAAATAGTTTGGAAAATTACAACTTATTCAAAAGCACCATAGTCTTATAAGACTATGTGGGGGTGTTGCACTGTGTGCAAATAATAAAATACATTTGCACAGCAATTCTGGAATTGGAGCATGGAAATTTTATTAAAAGCGTTTCTGTAAAATAAGCAAGCAACAAACATTGTAGTTTGAGGGAGATTATTATGAACTGCCTAAGCAGATAAAAGATAAGTTTGAGGCCTTTTTGCACCAGATGACAAGTCTTTCAGAGCTTTCAATTATCCAGCTGGGAATCCAACTCTACGATGAGTCAGAAATCCAAAGAATTTGTATCCACTTTTGAGGACAATTTCATTTATCAGATGGTGGTATAAAGAACAAGGTAGCTTTGCTTTCCAAGACCTAATCCTCACCAATAGGGAAGAATTGAAGGTGATGGGTACCTTGAAGTGAAGGTGACATGTACCTTGGGGGAAAGTGATTTTTGAATTCTTGATATCCAGGAAAGAAGAATCTGAGAAGAGTCAAACTTCTGTCTTTGGTTTCAAAAAAGCAGATTTTGATGAACTGTGAGAGAAGATAGGTTGGTTCCAATCCCTTGATCTCCTGAAAAAGACAAGTGTTTAGGAAGGATAGGAAATCCAACAAAATGAAATACTAAAAGTGCAATCAAACAATTTGAGGCTTGTAAAAAGTACCCAAAAACACAAAAATGAGTTTTCTGGATGCCTTAGAAAAAATAAGGAAACTGAAGAGGCTAGCATTGCAATAGCACTTAGACTGATATACCTCTTCACGGTGCTTTATAGCCCTCTCTAAGCAGTGTACAATGTCAGCATCTTGCCCCCAACAATCTGAGTCCTCATTGTACCAACCTCGGAAAAATGGAAGACTGAGTTAGCCTTGAGCTGGTGATATTCGAACTGCCAAACTGCTGGCAGTCAAGCAGAATTAGCCTGCAGTACTGAATTCTAACCACTGTGCCACCATGGCTCTTATAGGATATAGGTCTACTGCAAGGAAAAAATAGTGAATTGGTGATAGATGGTGAGAACGGAGATCTTCTTAAGCCTATTTGCATTTGTTTTATCCTAGATGGGAAGGAGAGTCTAAGTTGGTCATTGTTATGTCACCAGGAGAAGCTGGAAAGGGCAGTTAAGGACTGACAAGAAGAGAGTAAAAAGAATTTAGCTCAATGAATTCAAATCTCCAGAGCCAGAATTACATATTAGGGTAGGGGTAAAATCCAATTTTTTTCCCTACTGGTTCTGTGGGCGTGGCTTGGTGGGCATGGCAGGGGAAGGATATTGCAAAATCTCCATTCCCTCCCCACTCCTGGGGAAAGGATATTGCAAAATCTCCATTCCCACCCCAGTCTGGGACCAGCCAGAGGTGGCATTTGCCGGTTCACCAAACTACTCAAAATTTCCGCTACCGGTTCTCCAGAACCTGTTAGAACCTGCTGGATTTCGCCTCTATATTAGGGTATTGAAAGGAATAGGTAAGTATTCCTATGAAGATAGGAGAAAGGAAAAATTATCCCCATCTTCAATAAAAGAAAGAAAAGGGAACTGGGAAATGACAGGACTGTCCATTTAGTGTCTATGCTATGCAAAATGCTTGAACAGATTATTAATCAGCATGTTTGTGAGACATGCTGTAATTAATAGGAGTCAGCACTGGTTTGTTGTAAATAAATTGTGCCAGGCTAATCTTATTTCCTTCTTTAATAGAGTTACTAGCTTAGCAGATCAGGGAAATGCCACAGCTACAGGTACACCTAGAGGTTGGTAAAATGAAGACCCAGATTGTTTGAGGGCAAGATACTGACTCTATAAACCGGTTAAAGAGAGCTGCAAAGCACTGTGAAGCAGCATATAAATCTAAGTGCTATTGCTAGTAGTAGACCATAGCAAAGCAAAGTGCTTTATGGTATTCTCATTAAAACAATGGTTAAGTATTCACTATATAATTTTCTATTTTTCAATAAATTTATTAAGAATTATACTAATGCAATGGCATAATGCAGAAATACATTAAAATATTTTTTTAAAATAAAAATAATAAGAAAAAACTACAGGAGAATAAGAAATAAAACAAAAGGAAAAGAGGAAGGAAAAAAAAGAAAAAAGAATCTTCCCTCTTTATCCCCAGCATGTAGACAACATAACAGTTTATCACTTGTGTCTTAAAATAGAATCAAACATTTCTTCCTTCCATACATCATCCCATTTTCTATAAATCCATCTGTAAATCTGTAATGCTCCTTATTAATCAGCAAAACTCCAGCAAAGTTATCATAAATAAAAACTTAAATATTTATATCTCCATTTCTTAGACATTCCTCCTTATCCCTGTCTTCAAATAATCAAAGTCCAATCCCCTCAGAAAAAAAAAACAATTAAACATTACCATACATAACCATCATCTTACCCCAGTAAAAAAAAATCCCTCATTAAATATCAGAAAATAGCAGCATATTGTTCATATATTAAAAATAACAACTTTACAAATTTTTTTCTTTACACCCAATTAAACATCATCAAGAATAACCATAATCATTCTGTAAGTTAACCCATTTGAAATAACTTGGTTCAAAAAACTTTTGCCTATAATGAACCATTTCTCCCAGTTAAAGGTTATAGGAACTGGAGTTTTAATAGTATATAGATAAGGGGAAAAAAGATAAAATCCAAAGTGATTTTAAAAAGATGTTGATGGGCTGAAACTTGAGTCAATAAAAAAGGCTATATTAACGGCTCTGAGCTTGATGGAATCTTGTTACTCCTAGCAGATTACAAAAGACCACAAAACATCAGTTTCTGCTCTTTGTTCATGAAAACACAGCTGTATGGAAAACATATGGGTAATCTCAAGGTCTCTCCATGGTCCTGCAAGAATTTTTTGGCAAGTACAAGAAACCATGTTTGATAAAGTCAGTGTGAAGGTGATCTGTTATAAATACTTTTTATATGCACTCACAATGCAGTTCAATGTTAGACTTCTGGAATATATGCACAGCTAGACTATTACATTGCAACCAACACAATATACCTGAAGCGTTATTAATACCAATACCTACTTTTCCACATATTATTCTTGGGAACATTCCTTCATTCAATATGAATTAAAGTTCCACTTATTTCAGCAAATGGAAAGATAAAGAATGAGAAGAAACAATGGGACACAATAAAATATAGGCAAAATGGATCTCAGAATTACAGATCTGGAAAGTGCTATTTAATCTAATGAATTGAATCTCTGCTCAGGGCAGAAATCCAGATTAAAGCATTTCTGTCACATTGTAGTTTAACCTTCTTTTGAATCACTCCAGTGAATACATCTCTAGTTAACTGGATCTGTTGTCAGACTGATCTTTCTGTTAAGAGGTAAAACCTAGTATTTAGTTGGAAATAGCTTTCCTTAATTTACCGGTAAATGGATTATTCTATGTGTCCTGAACTCTAGAATGATAGAGGATAGGCCTTGGCCTTTTTCTTTGTGATATCGTTGCTGATATTAGAAGAATGTGATCATAATGAATATCTGCCCCTTCTCTTTCTTTCTTTTTTTTAAAAAAGCTTTTCCTTTTCTTTGTAGAATTAAGCTTTTAATTTCCTAATTATCTTCATTGCCCTTCTCTGAACCTTTTATAGTTACTACATATTTCTTGAAGTATGGAACCCGAAGCTTGACATGAGATCTGATCAAAGCAAAATTAGTGAAATGATAACTTCCTGTGACTTGGAAATTGCATCGCCCTGCTTGGCTCAAATTTAGTTTAATTCAGCTATGATTTGAATACCATTTTTTGTCAGTATTACTTACTAAGTGAAGTATGTTCCAGTCTCTATTTGTACATTTGTTTCCCGTTGCCTAAGCAAAAGAGATGGTGATTGTCTTGGATAAATTTCATTCGGTTACTTTTTACCTAATCACGTTCATTTTCAGTTTTATTTCTGCTTGCCTAGGGTATTAGCTGTACCACTCATTTTGTATTAACTGCAAATTCGATAAGCTTTTCCTCTATCTCTTCACCCAAATCATCGACAACAAATAGTGAAGAATATAAGGCCCAAGACTAAGTCCTATGGCACAATACTGGATATCTATCTCTATTTTTATGAAGGATCATCACAATTTCTAACTACAATACTTGAGCTAGCTTTGTCGCATCTTATTAACTTATTCTTGTTAATTAGTGTGCTACAGCTAATTTTTCATATATTTCGTTGAAGTCATGATATAATATTTCTACAGTATTTTCACGATTTATTCTTAAACCTATTTGATCCAAAAAGAATTATATAAGATTAATCTGGCATAAAAAATGTTCTTGAAAAATCCATGGTGACTTCTAATAATTACCACATTTTTTTCAAGGTACTTACATATCGATCAATTCATGGTCGACTGTAGAATCTTTCCAGATATCATGTCAGACTAACTGATATTGATCTTTCTTTCCCCCTTTTGAAGATAGGAACAACATTTGCCTACCTTAACTCATTTGGTAATTCATCAGTTTTCCAGGATTTCTCAAAGATAAATACATCATGTTTTAGCCAGAGAATCACCTAGTTGCTTCAGTACTCCGGGATTTAATTCATCTGTAGCTCACTCAGAGTGACAAGAAATCCCTTTGCGATTTTTCAGTTTCAGCCATTAGTCCTTTCTTCAGCCCATCAAAATTTTCTGGTGCAATACATGGCTTTTGTTAGAGAAGATTGAACTGAAATAGGAGATGAGTACCTCTGCTCTTTCCTTGTTATCCGTTACCACTTGATTGTTTTTATTCACCAGCAGCTTTACTGATTCTTTTCTACTCCTTTTATTTTAAACATATCTAAATAAGCCTTTTTGTCACATTTTCCCCCTTTGCTAACCTCACCTCATTCTGAGCATTTGCTTTTCTGACACCAGCTTTACAGTTCCAGACTACCTGTCTGTATTCATCTTTTGTGATCTGGCCTTTTCATTCCCTCTATATATATTCTCTCTCTCTCTCTCTCTCTCTCTCTCTCTCTCTCTCTCATGCACACACACACACACACACTTTCGAGAACTTTTCTAAGCTATATCACCATTTTAGCTCCTTCTTTTGTTCTTCCATTTTCCTCCAATTAATTATTTGCAAGTCAGTATTCCCTTATTCAGAAATTCCCATTCAATCTGAACTCATTTTCTGATTAATTTCTCCTTCCTGTGATCCTACTTTGTCACAATCTATTTGATTTTTATAGCCAGAGTTAAATATTTAACTATGATTTATTTCAGTTTCTGTTAAAATCAAGACCTTCAATGTGACACATTACTTCCTCCCAGTGTTCCTGCAGTGCCCATTTCCTCAGTCTCTCAAGCCTTGTAAACTGATTACTATCAAACCAAGAATAATTGTACTGATGTCTCTAGCCTATTTGTCTGTAACTTGTTTGCTTGAGGTAAACTATATAATTAACACCCTCAACTCCAAACCGCTAGAGTAGGGATCTTCAATATCCAGGCCTTGGCCCACTACTGGGCCGCAGAAGTGGTGGCCAAGAGCACATATGTGCACTGCATTTGTGCAAGTGGCGGAGATGGGTGCACACCACTTGCACAAATGGAACTGTGTGCACATACACTCCCGCTAGTCACGTAATACCATCTCCTCTCCCCCCCACACACAAGCTGGTCCACAAAGCCAGAAAGATTGAAGATCACAGCCCTAGAGCATATCTAGGTAAATTAGGAAATATTTTGGCACTATTTTCCATTAATATTTTAAATCATATTTTTGTAAGTAGATATAATCATTGGGGCTGTCCATCTGTCCATCCAATATTTCAGAGATTGGATAAAATAAAAATGCATCCCGCCCCCCACAAAATGAAGTTTGACACTTAAGTTGATACCCTAGATAACTACTTATTTGGATGGAACATTTCTGATAAAGAATACTCTTGGGCCATCTTCCATCCTTTGGAGGAGAAATTTGTCAGCAAGAGAAATGATTAAATTTCTGAAATATCATGCATGATAGTATTTTTTCTTCCAATGCAGAAGTTATGAAAGAATGTCATCCCTCTAACTTTGTCTCTTTGAAAGATAGTTATCATCCACATCTTCTCCATGGTTGGGCAAAGAAGAATACTTGAAAATAAAAGAGCATTGCTTTCATTTGTTCCTCCACTTATTTTAAATTAGAAAGTGTCTATAGTATTCTCAGACATGTTATGTGAAGACCTGGCTTTCTGGAAAAGGTTCTATGCAAGGTGGATGGATGCAGTTATAGTGAAAGATTGAAAGATCTGCAAGACAAGGTTAGGGATAGATTATCATGGACAAAATCTATGTTTGCTAAAAGTCAACATCAACTGTATGCCATATAATCAATGTTTTTTTACTGCTTTGCTAAGAAATTCATTCATCTGGATTTTAGGATAAATGAAAAAAGTTATTCAATTGTTGTATTTTAGTCATATGAGTCATCCCTCTAGATGAGGGGTGTCAAACTCAAGGCCCATGGGGCCGTCCTGGAAAATGTAAGGGGCCCTCCTGCATCAGTTTGGCTTAATCTACCCAATGCGGCTTCAGCCTCGTCTACCCAATGCAAAGAGGAAACATTGGGCCAGCGTGGCTTCAGCCTGGTCTACCCAGTGCAAAGAGGAAACATGCCAGCAAGCTGGCCACTCCTGCCCAGTCGGCCACACCCACCCAGTTGGCCACACCCACCCAGACCCTCAAGGTCAACTACAGCCCTCATGCAGCCCTCAATGAAATTGAGTTTGACACTCTTGCTCTAGATGTCTGTAATACCTATTTAATCATATTTATCCTTTTGTATTAAGAGCCCAAGATCATCATTTTTATTCCTATGCCCTGAGATCTAGCATATAAATGGTGAAGACAATGAACTCTGTGACCCAGTGTGACTTTCACTTTGTTTAAGAAGCCCCATTTGAGCAACACCCCTACAATATGGTGCACAATTCTTTCTATGAGTTCATGTCTTCATGAGCTATATCACTAATCCACCAACCTTTGTTTCAGTTCTTCATAATAATGACTGATGACCGTTCGTATGTCTCTTCTGTTTGTCTTCTTATGGCTTCTCTTTGACCCTTAAGGACCCACCAATTCTGCAATGTTTCTTTTGCTTCCCTTGCTCCTGTTCATCTGCAAAAATCATCTCTGAATTCAAGCCCTGCAGAATATCCTCTGTGTCTCTTGTTTCCAGACATCTTTCATAACCACTTGGCTTGTTCTGATCTGAGTGTCTTTCTTATTCAGAATTGTTTAAACTATCCGTTTCTGTTGTACAGTCTCTTTTCTTTGAGCTATCTTTCCTCACAGCTGAAGTGTGGCCATTTGGTGCTCCAATCTTCTGTCTTGTTTTTAAGGACTCTGATGAATTTGCATTTGCTGCATACTGAATATGTGGCAGGTTGTTTCCAGGCAGGAATACAAATATCTTATAATTGCATACTCTTGTTCATCCATCATCACTTTTTTCTTCTTAGGGCACCATCAGTAGAAAGAGCTTTATTTGTCATTGGTCTCATCTTAGATTTTCAGGTTAGCCAAGAACAAACTCATGAATTAAAGGGGAAACCACTCCATATTCCTCCAACAATCTCCAGTTTGCAAATGCCCTGGGATTGCAATACTTTATGTTCCTGCTATGCTATGCTCCTCTATGGTCTACTCTACTTCTGCTTTTCTCAATAGGAAGAAGTCAGTAGACAGACAATTTGCAATCAGCAGCTATTCAGAAGGTAACCTTTTTATTCCTCGAAGCTGAGCACACAGTTTCTTAGAACATACAATTTCTCTGTTCACTCCCTTTTCCTGGGTTCTTCCTTTTGTAAAATTATACTGGCAAATTCCTGTTTATTCTCCATATTTGTTCTCTCCATGAACAGTTTCCCTTTGGAGGAAAAGCAAATTGCTATACTAGTCTCTAGCATTTAAAGCCATAAAGAAATTGAAGTATAAATATAGATTGATTCACGTTTTATTCATTAGAATTTGTCTAAAACTAATCTATTCAAATTCAAGTTCATTTAGAAGTAATTGGAGTTTAATTAAAGCAAAGTCAGGTTAATTGTCATTTAAATTACATCAATTTGATTAATTTCTTTTAAAAAAATATCTATTTTTTATGGATAATATTCATTATAGAAACAGGTTCCTTTAGTATTTGGAAAGAAATAGAATACGATTGCCAATTTTTTTTTTCACGAGCGTTGTTTGCAGCACATACATACACAAACAGAAAGAGAAACCAGTTAGATGAACTGGTGTTCTGAAAGCTTCCCACCATGAACCTGATGACAATGTTTTTATCACATGAACAGCTTCCAGTTTTGGCATTGAAAGGGGTTCATTTAAACCAGAGACCAGGACACATTATATTGGAGGGGAAAATGGTTTATTGACAGAAATAGAGGAAGAGACCGGCTAAGAAGAGCTGGGATTACTGTCCCCTCTTCTTGGCTGTACACAAATTAGAATATCCATGTATTTCATTGCATATAACACATCATATTTATTTATCTCTTCATTAAGACAATTTGTATATGTGACAAATTCCAGTGACTCCAGGTGGCTTGAAAGGGCAAAACCTCAGTATCTCCCCTCCCAACAATATTGGATGATGATGATGATCATGATCATGATGATAATAATAATAAACAAGGAAGCTTATGACAATGAATCATGCCTTGCACCCTAAAAGTGATGTTGACCGATTATATTTACGAAGAGCAGAGGGTGGTCGAGGACTCCTACAAGTAAAGCAGACTGTGGAAGAAGAAAAATGCGGCTTGAATGATTACATCCAGAAAAGTGAAGAACCAATGATTAAGGAAGTAAATAAAGGAGGCCTTTTAAAGACAACTAAAACAAAAGCAGAATATAAGAAAGAAGTAATTGAGCAGCGAGCTGAAAATTGGAAAAGCAAAGCTCTGCATGGCCAATACTTGAAAAGTATTGAAGGCAAAGGTGACCAGAAACTAACTTGGAACTAATTAAGATCAGGAGTACTGAAAAAAGAAACAGAAAGCTTTAGTTTGGCAGCTCAAGAACAAGCCTTAGCCACAAACTGCATGAAGGCAAAATTTCAACATGTTACCACCAACAGCAAATGCCGCCTCTGTAATGGGAAAGATGAGACAGTCGACCACCTGATCAGTGGATGCAGCAAAATTTCACAAACCGACTACCTACAATGCCATGACCGCGTTGCTAAGATCATTCACTGGAAATTGTGCCAGAAGTTTGGATTTGAGTACAGCAAAAACCACTGGGAACATCAGGTTGAGAAAGTTCTAGAGAATGAGAAACTCAAGATCTTGTGGGACTTTAGGATTCAGACTGACAGGCACTTGGTCCACAACACACCTGACATAATGGTAGTTGAAGAGAAAAAAGTATGGTTCATTGACATTGTAATACCTGGTGATGCACGGATTGAAGATAAGCAGCAAGAAAAAATCACAAAGTACCGGGACTTGCAAATTGAAGTTGAGCGACTATGGAAAAAGAAATCATGTGTTGTTCCAATTGTAATTGGAGCCCTTGGAGCAATACCCAAAAGGCTACACCGCTATTTAGAAATTCTAAATTTACCGGACTTGAACATTTTGACTCTACAAAAAACCGCCTTACTCGGAACAGCTTACATCCTCCGACGATACCTTAACAGTTCCCAGGTCCTTGGTTAGGACTCGAGCTGCTGAGCTATTAACCAGCCTCAAAGACTGTGAATCTCACTACAGATTAACCAATAATAATAATAATAATAATAATAATAATGCACGGATTGAAGATAAGTAGCAAGAAAAAATCACAAAGTACCGGGACTTGCAAATTGAAGTTGAGTGACTATGGAAAAAGAAATCATGTGTTGTTCCGATTGTAATTGGAGCCCTTGGAGCAATACCCAAAAGGCTACACCGCTATTTAGAAATTCTAAATTTACCGGACTTGAACATTTTGACTCTACAAAAAACCGCCTTACTCGGAACAGCTTACATCCTCCGACGATACCTTAACAGTTCCCAGGTCCTTGGTTAGGACTCGAGCTGCTGAGCTATTAACCAGCCTCAAAGACTGTGAATCTCACTACAGATTAAATAATAATAATAATAATAATAATAATAATAATAATAATAATAATAATAATAAAAAAAACCGCCTTACTCGGAACAGCTTACATCCTCCGACGATACCTTAACAGTTCCCAGGTCCTTGGTTAGGACTCGAGCTGCTGAGCTATTAACCAGCCTCAAAGACTGTGAATCTCACTACAGATTAACCAATAATAATAATAATAATAATAATAATAATAATATTAATTATTATTATTATTATTATTATTATTAATAATAATAATAATAATAATAATAATAATAATAATAATAATAATAATAATAATAATGCACGGATTGAAGATAAGTAGCAAGAAAAAATCACAAAGTACCGGGACTTGCAAATTGAAGTTGAGCGACTATGGAAAAAGAAATCATGTGTTGTTCTGATTGTAATTGGAGCCCTTGAAACAATACCCAAAGGGCTACCCCGCTATTTAGAAATTCTAAATTTACCGGACTTGAACATTTTGACTCTACAAAAAACCAACTTACTCGGAACAGCTTACATCCTCCAACGATATCTTAACAGTTCCTAGGTCCTTGGTTAGGACTCGAGCTGCTGAGCTATTAACCAGCTGAGCTATTAACTATTAACCTATTAACCTGTAATCTCACTACAGATTAAATAATAATAATAATAATAATAATAATAATAATAATAATAATAATAATAATAATAATAATATTTCTATACCGCCCTTCTCCTGAAGGACTCAGGGCGGTGTACAGCCTAATTAAAAGCACAAAGACAAACAGAATTTAAAAATTAAAATTATTAAATAATTTGGCTCAAATATAAAACCCTCAAATTTTAAATCCCACATTTAAAACCAATTAAAATCTTTACATTGATAGCCCAGCCTGGCGGAACAACAAGGTTTTGAGGGCACAGCGAAATACCAATTTACAAATATGACAAAACCAATATCCCCCCCTCCCAACAATCAGACTAGCCATTTGATGGGCTCTATATCACTCTTGAAGGATCCTCAAGCCCATTGGCTAAACCATCTCTTCATCCTTATGAAAGAATGTCAGAGCATGGGGGGGGGGCAATATAGGGAATCTTATCTCTGCAGGTGAGGCAGATATCTGATGAGGTAGGAAAACCATTAGGGTGTAACTATGAAGTAATGGGGCATAACTCCAAAGACAATAGGGAACAAAGAGGCAGTATTCTACGAACACAGTTTCTTTTGGAAGTATTCTTTGTTTTCCCACAGCTCTACTCACCTGCCAGTAGCTTTTCCCAACTTACCAGCATTCCTTGGGCTTCTAAATATTTTATGGCTGAACTGAGAGTTTTGATTTACCTGGCAAGGTGCTTCTGTGATGAAGTATTTGTCCAATTTAATACCATGTAGCTGAGCCAGTGCTTTGTTTTCCCTGGGTATTTGAGTTAGGAGTTTTTAACCTGATTCCCCTCCCCCATTCTCCTTCAATGCTGGGTTCCTGGATAAGAACACAATTGATTCTGAACGCAGGTTCAATAGGTTTTATGTGGCAAAGAGGAGCATGGGTCCAAAAATTAATTTATTCAAAACTAAGGTAGTTGTGTTTGACAGGGAAATTGGAGATCAATAACAAGTTATACACAATGGTAAAATAAAGCCAGAGCAGCTGGAGGAATGTATAAAGGATAGGAAAATAGATGAAAAAAAATTTTAAGATGTCAAAATGCCGGCAGAAAAGTAAGAGTGTATTGCATGTGATTTATTGCAACTAATGAATGTTTGTCCAATAAGTGTTAATGGTTATGTTTAAGAGTATGCTGCTGTCAATTTTGTTGTGTAGAGGTGAAAGTTGGGCATGTCAGAAAAAACATAATAAGTCAAGATGCAATGTGAATCCAATTTCCTTTCTGTTGTCTAACTCAACTTTAATAGGATATCTCATGTCCCCCAAGCAAGCTCAAACATCATAGATCTATTTAACAACTGACTTTTCCTTGTCTATGGATTGCAACATTTTAGCTATCGAAAATTCTATATAAAAAGTTATAGAAAAAGTGTGGCTTGATATTATTATATAACTGCCTTCCCAATGTAGTTTTTTCCATGTTTAGTGGACTACATTATCTCTTACCCCATACCAGTACTGGTTGCTGTTGTCCAGCACTATGGGGGCATAAAACTGTCAAAGGCATTTATTTATATTCAGACATCATTTCACTTTTCCATACAATAGTCCAACTATCTTTTTACTGCTGTTTGACATCTTCATAATTTGAGTCATAAGAAAGTAATAATCTACTAGGAAAAGAGCTTCATAATTTTGGAGCACATATACATAGATATGATTGGGCCTTGACATATAACTTCTTTCATAACTCCAGGAGATGGAGCAGAAGATGTGACAAATCTCTATCAGTATTTCTTCCATCCAGCTTTCCCTACAGATGAAGCTAAATTATGGTTTTTTTTAACCATGTGCTGATTAAAATTTGGTATATTCACCAAAGGATAAATAAAATTCCATTTGGCCATAATTACTCTTCAGACTGCCAGCTGGCCATCTCTGTTTCAAATAATAATTTAAAAAACCCTTTCTAATCATGTACAGAGTTGTTGAGAGATCAGTCTTTAGAATCTTTATATTTAAGCATTTTTATTACTAGCTCAATTGGAGGGGGCTGGAGATGCCAGAATTTGGGCTTCAGCATGGAAACTTATGTTCTAATGTTCAGTTATGGTCCATTACACACATATATTAATTGAGTATATGTATAATGGATCACAATTGAACATTAGGACACATGCATGCATGTTGAAGCCCAAATTCTGACATCTCCAACCTCCAAAATTCAAGCAACTGATAAATGGGGAGACAACTTTGCAGAGAAGTCCTTTGCACAGCAGAAAGAGCAGCAATGGTGCCGAATGTAGAAAAGCTAGCTTACTGCATCCTGAAATGAATAAAACTGACATCTAAAAGAAGGTTATAGTCCAAAATTTAGAGCTTCCTAATTGATAATAATAAAAAAGAACCTGGAGATACACAGCCAATCAGAATGCTATGCTAGATAGACCAGTGCAAGAAATAATTAAATTATTTGTCTATATTAATTGTCTATATAAATATCCTTCTATATCCCAAGGGTTTTAAAAATCAGTTGGTTCCAAGTATTTACTATTTGTTCATTATGGCAAACCTTCCTGCAACCAATCTTATTTAGACTAATAATCATTTAATATTCCTTTAATAGATTTTTCAAGTTGCCACTTAGCATTTCCAGTTATGGTCACTCCAGGGATCTAGTTCCATGTTGCTTCCATTCAGGTCATACTTTTTTTTTTAAATTGTTGGTAAATGCAGATCTTCCTACTGCAAACAGTAAAAATAAACATCAGTGTAGGGATGAATGTGTGTGGAGTTTTCAGAGGAAAGGCTTTCATTTCACTTCTTCCAATAAAAGTCTAAACTTGAAGGCATTGGGATTCTTGGGATCTTTTTTATGAGAAACATTTATACGAAGTTTTTATAAGATTTAATATTTTCACAATAAATCATATCTGCACTGTTTGGTTTTAGTTTTGACAGTTTATGCTACACTCTTGCATTTTTAAAATGAGAATAGAATCTTATGAATTCGGGTCATCGATTTTTATTTCAGATGCCCTGAAACACACTCTACCTGACTCCCCCCCACTCTAGCTCCAGCGTCTTATGCTTACCGTGTTTCCCCAAAAATAAGACCCTGTCTTATATTTTTTTGAACCTCAAAATAAGTGCTTGGCCTTATTTTCGGGGATGACTTATTATTTTGTGGCACATGGAGCAAGATGGGGTTCCTCTTGCTGTCTTACCTGATTTCCAGCTCTGTCTCCCTAACCCAAACCAGAGGAAATGGTGTGGACTGGCTGTGCATGCATTTAAATATTTTTGGGGAGGGCTTATTTTTTGGGGGGGGGCCTTATTTTAGTGCATGCACTCAGAAGCCCAATTGGGCTTATTACCAGGCGATGTCTTATTTTAGGAGAAACAGGGTACAATTATTAATGTGGATTAAAGCGGTCTTTCCCATATGCACTTTAAAAAAGATTAGCAATAGGGAAAGCAAGCAGAGCAAGACCTTCTTAAAGTGTTTCCAACCCCTTTACCATCATTGCAGGAAGTGTTCTTTTGTGGAATAAAAGAAAGCTTTGTATATGTATGTTTCTGTCCTTCCCTAGTGTTGTACTTTTAAGTGTACTGGAAAGCACTGGTCAGGCGCCAAGTATTCTGTTCTGGCTCATATTCCCAGGAAGCAAAAAGAAGTTTTAAAATAGAACTGCCAATATCCTGAGCCATGCCCATAGAGATGCCTCCAGCCTGTTACAGCCTATTTCCCCACTCACATTTTCTTTTGTTGGCTTTAGTCCTGGTTTCTTTAGTTTTTGGAGAGTTACCCTGTTCACGGACAACAGAGAGAGAAAAACCTGATGTCCTTCACATTATTTCTTTCCAGTATTCTGTTGGGATGGAAAGAACAGCAAGGTAGGGGATCATACCAGTGGTGGGATTCGTTTTTTTTTTACTACCTGTTCTGTGGGCATGGCTTGGTAGGTGTGGCATGGCTTGTTGGGCATGGCAGGGGAAAGATACTGTAAAGTCTCCATTCCAACTCCACTCCAGGGGAAGGTTACTGCAAAATCCTCATTTCCTCCCAATCAGCTGGGACTCAGGAGGCAGAGAATAGAAGGGGGCGGGGCCAGTCAGAGGTGGTATTTACCAGTTCTCCGAACTACTGAAAATTTCCGCTACCAGGTCTCCAGAACTGGTCAGAACCTGCTGAATCCCACCTCTGGACTACACACAAAGGATGGCTTCTAGAATCCTTTCCAGCCTTAATCATAGTTCCAAACTGTGTCACATGACCAGGAAAATAATCTTTGAATGGAGGAATTGGAAATGTTCTGAACTGTTACCCCTTCCTATAGGATGCAGTGGGAATTTTCTTTCTTTGTTTCTTTGTTTGTTTTCTTGGCAACCCCCAAGCCAAGGCTACATTTTAAAAAATGAAGGCGAATATATGTGTCCCAGGATAATGTCACTGGGACCAGACCCAGTGGTCCCAGTCTTCTGAGCTTTTGGACTTGTGCTAGAGGCCATCCTCAGGGAACTTCTCTCTATGAAATGTATGAATAGAATAGAATAGAATAGAATAGAATAGAATAGAATAGAATAGAATAGAATAGAATAGAATGGAATGGAATGGAATGGAATGGAATGGAATAGAATAGAATTCTTCGTTGACTAAGTAGAGAGAAATTTTCCGAGGATGTGCTCCAGTGGTGGGTTTCTACCAGTTCAGACCAGTTCAGGTGAACCGTTAGCTCTAACTTTCAGTCATGAGTGAACCAGTTCTCTCATTCTTTCAAGTGGGCTTGTCCACCCGCCCCTGCATTATACTCACCTATATTTCTGGTTCCGAAGCCCAGCTGATCAGGGCAGCAGAATGAATTGCCGCTCCTCAGCTGTTTCCCTTGCTCACAGCAACGCAGAAGTTCAATTTTCTGCAAACTGTGCATGCATGCGCAGCGTACGCTTACTCAGAGAACTGGTTGTGAAACCGGTAGGATCCCACCCCTGATGGGCTCCAACAAGAATCTAAAAGCTTGGAAGACTAAACCTCTGGTCGCAGTGACCAACCCAGATTGGATCTTGCTATGTAGCCTTTTCTGGGTGGATTATTCTCTATCATTGCATTTGTTCCCATTCTGCTAATTTTCTGATGAATTATCCTGCTGGATGGATAGAGGGCTTGCATTCTGATTCATTTCATATAATTTTCACCATTCTCTTGGGTTGGAAAGAATAAACGGATAGAGAAAGCATGTATATCATGATTTCTGGAATTCCTTCCATTCTCTTAACCAGCGGTGGCCATACAAGGCACCTATGTTTCCTTCTGTGTAACAGAGATTTGCCTTGCAATTTTAATGTTTCTGCTCTTCCCATTTGTTCTTCCTCTCTATGTGTATGGGGTGCTCTGTGAATCACTATGCTTTGTTCTAAGTCACATGACAGGGAGGGAAGAGAGGAAGTGTCTTAACATGAAGAAGTTTCTTGGATGAGAAGCAAAATGTTTCAAGAAAAATCAAGAAAGTCCAGTTACTTTTTGGAGAAAATTACCTTTGGGACAACCATGATCCAGATCAGAGGTGGGCTTCAGTAGGTTCTGACCAGTTCTAAAGAACTGGTAGCAGAAATTTTGAGTAGTCGGAGAACCGTAATAAAAATTCGCACTGGCCCCGCCCCCACCCCCATCTATTCTTTGCCTCCCAAGTCCCAGCTGATCAGGAGGAAATGGAGATTTTACAGTATCCTTCCCCTGCCATGCCCACCAAGCCATGCCCACCACCAAGCCACACCCACAGATCCAGTACTAAAAGTTTTTGAAACCCATCACTGATCCGGATGATTGAGAATTTCCATAGACACGGAGAATTGACAGCATTTTGAACCACTGTCCAACTCCCTTTCCAAGGGATGCATTGGGAAAATATTTTCTGAAATAGTCTCCTTCACATCTGGATCTGGCCCATTTTCAAACTCTAACTTTCTTTTGCGGCTTCTCCCACCATACCAAATTTGACCTTGTATTCAGTTTTCAGAGAGTTATTCTGCTAACAGACAGACAGACAAATGGATAGAGACCCCCTTTACATAATTTATTTCTAACAGTCTGTGGATTTGGAAAGATTAAAAAGCTCAAAAAATTGATGAAAAATCCTAAGGTTTTTTTCCTGAGGTAATAGTGTAAAAGGCTAATTGAACATTTATGCAAGAGTTGTGGGCTTTCAAGTTTCCAAGGAACTCTTAATCAGATAAGGAAAATAAAAATTCAGTTAAAAAGAGAAGGAAATTAAACTAGCAAGACTATTGGTCACAATCTTTCATAGAATTTATGGCTTGTACTGAGAATTATGGACTGATTACTGAGGAAATTAACATTTTTTAATTAAGTCCCAGTCACTAATTAGCCATCTCTTTAAAGCAAAGTAATAGTAACAGGCCTATTCTAAGCAATTTTTTTGCTATTGACTGTTATCAATAGCAAAAAATAAATGATGCAAGATAAAGATAAAGGTAAGCAATATCACAGACAGAAAGAAGCAAACATGGCCAGTTTCCACAATGTATAGATTGCATAGTTCACCTTTCTCTTAGTCTAGAATTTGGAAGACCTGTCCATGGTGTTGTCCTTTTCTTTAATACAGTGAACATACTTGCACGATGGAGTTCATAGTGTCACTACAATGAGTCCTATATAAGGTTATATATTTCAGCTGGTGTATGCCTTATCTTGAGGAATACAGGTAGTACTGTAATTACAACCATTTCTTTAGTGACCGTTTGACGCTGAAAAAAGTGACTTATTTTCATTTCCTTTCATTTCAACACTTATGACTGGTGTAGCATCCCAGTGATCACATGATCAAAATCCGGACACTTGGCAATTGGTTCATATTTACGATGGTTGCAGTGTCCCGGGGTCATATCATTTACCTTTTGCAAATTTCTGACAAAAAAGGCAATGGGAAAGGCAGATTTAGTTAATAGCTGTGTTAATTTTATATGAGCCACGGTGGCGCAGTGGTCAGAATGCAGTACTGCAGGCTACTTCTGCTGAATGCTGGTGGCCTACAATTTGGCAGATTGAATTTCACCAGGCTCAAGGTTGACTCAGCCTTCCATCCTTCCGAGTGGGTAAAATGAGGACCCAGATTGTTGGGGGCAATATGCTGACTCTGTAAATTGCTTAGAGAGGGCTGTAAAGCACTGTGAAGTGGTATTTAAGTCTAAGTGCTATTTCTATTGCTACAAACTTAACAAGTGCAGTGATTCACTGAACAACCGTGGCATGAAAGGTCATAAAATGGGACAAAGTTTACTGTCTCACTTAGCAACAAAAATTGGGGGCTCAATTGTGGTTGTAAGTTGAGAACTACCTGTAATACTACTGCAGAAGTATGCATTTATATGTACGCTTACAATGTATGGTTGCCTACCTTGTATATAGTTGCATATACCCTACATATCAGAATATGTATTGTATATACATCGTTCCATGATCCAAAGACACCAGGAAGATCGGTTCTGTAACTATTACTCAGACATGTTATGCTGATATTTATTTGTTTTCCTTTTAACAATGACTTTTTGTGGAAAGAAGCCAAGTTGGGTGAGATGGTGTACAATTCGGGAAGATGCCAAATGCAAGATGAGGTTACCTTAATAAAATTCTGGTTTGGAGATCCTGCAGTTGCCAAGAACTTCACTTGCAACTCCTTTTTATATATATTTGCTATTTAGCAAAGAAGATGAACTCTCTTGATTTTATTGGGATCTGACTGAACCCTGGAGGAAAGTCCCTAATTACATCACTTCTCATGCTACTACTGCCAAACTGATATGCTAGGTTCACTTTGCTATCAATCATTGCTTAATAAGATGATCATAGAGACAGATAGTGCAGGTATTCATTCACTACTCAACCCAAATGGGAAATACAAATGATCTGTGCATCACTTCATTACTCTGTGAGAAAATTCTTCGGGATCCACCATCTGCTAACTACCACTGAATCTCTTGTGATATCTCAATCTGAGTTCTGGGCAGCAGATGGCTCCCCTGGATCCTGAACGGTGGCTCTCTACTGCTGAATGATCTTTGATGCATTTTCAATCAGAGGAACTGTCACTCACTTCTGCTCTGGAACTAGATGGAAAATTGTGTGTGCTCTTGAGTCAAGGCCTTTCTGAAAGCCACTTAATAGGTTGTCAGAGTGGTGGCTTTGGCATCAGGAGGGAATACAAGTCCTCAGGATATTTGATCAGAGCAGAAAATCACCTTTATTTTGGATTCCATTCCTTCAATTAGTTTAAAAATTGAGTCTCATGAGAAGATGGCAGAAGGAATGTTTCTGCTACTACTGACTTCTTAAAGAAAACAGTTTTGCCAGGCTGGCTATACACTACATTTAGAATTAGGGATAGCCAGCTTATAAATATTAGTTTCTGAGAACTAGCAAGTGATGTTATTATCCTCAGGCTTGGTTGTCAACTATCTAAAGCAGGGGTGGGCAACTGTGGCCCTTTTACAACCTGTGGAGTTCTTGGACTCCACCTGTGGAGTCCAAGCTGGCTCAGGAATTCTGGGAGTTGAAGTCCACAGGTTGTAAAAGGACCACAGTTGCCCACCCCTGTTCTAAAGGGATCTATCTAATTACCCACTGGTATAACCACTTAATCTATCCTGTGTACTGTATTTGATTTCCGTTTCCTAAATAAAGAACTTTAGAGTTGTCTCTCAAATGTCATTGGGTTGTTTTCAGCCCATTTCACTAACTTACGTATCAAGATCTTTTTTTTTAAATAGTGTCTTCTATCGTCATACTTAAAGCCAGATTGGAGTAGTGGTTAACACATTAACCTACAACCTGGAAAACTGAGCTTTATTCCCACCTTAGGCACAAAGCCAGCTGGATGACTTGGGTCAATCACTCTCTTTCAGTCCTAGGAAGGAGGCATTGGCAAACCACTTCCAAACAATCTTGCCAAGAAAACCCCAGAGACTTGTCCAGGAAGTCATCAGGAATCAAAAACTTACTTAGAAGTTTAGAAGGCACAGGAAACAACATTAGTTACAAACAGGGGTGGGTTCTACTTACCTTTACTACCGGTTTGCAACGGGACTGTGCATGCGCATGCACAGAAACTTCCTAATGACATCCGGGTCAGTGGCCGGAGCCTCCCGCCGGTTTTGCTACTGGTTCTTGTGAATCGGCTCAAACCAGGGGCAACCACCACTGGTTACACATGGTCTTCAACTTATAACCATTCATTTAATGGTCCCTCAAAGTTACAACAGTCCTGAAAAAAAGTGACTTATGACCGGGTCTTCCTACTTATAACCATTGTAACATCCCCACAGTCAAAATTCAGGTGCTTGGCAACTGGCATATATTCATGATGATTGAACATCCCAGCATCAATGAACACTATTTGTGAAATTCCTGGGGGGCTTCTAACAAGTGGAAGTCAATGAGGAAAGCTAGGTTCATTTACTGACTGTATGATTTGCTTTATGACTTTGGCTAAAAGTCATAAAATTGGGTGCAATTCAATGACTATATCACTTAGCAATGGAAGCTCCGCTGCCAATTGTAGTTGTGAGCTGAAGACTACCTTTATTCCATATTATTTCATGTCTCTGGAAATTGGTATTCGTCCAGCAAATGTGGAAGAGTGCAGATTCTAAGACTGAATCTTGTTGCACCCACCCAATCCAATCACAAACTCCAAGGAATCTTTAAAGGTAAAGGTAAAGGTTCCCCTTCCACATATGTGCTAGTCGTTCCCAACTCTAGGGGCTCAGGGGTGAAATGCTTCCGGTTTGGACCAGATTGCCACAAGCTGATCCACAAAGCCAGAAAGATTGAAGATCACAGCCCTAGAGCATATCTAGGTAAATCAGGAAATATTTTGACACTATTTTCCATTAATATTTTAAATCATATTTTTGTAAGTAGATATAATCATTGAGGCTGTCCATCTGTCCACCCATTATTTCAGAGAATGGATAAAATAAAAATGCATCCCCCCCCCCACACACACAAAATGAGGTTCGACACTTAAATTGATACCCTAGATAACTACTTATCCGGATGGAACAGATAGAGTATTTCTGATAAAGAATACTCTTGGGCCATTTTCCATCCTTTGGAGGAGAAATTTGTCAGCAAGAGAAATGATCACATTTCTGAAATATCATGCATGATATTATTTTCTGTCTTCCAATGCAGAAGTTATGAAAGAATGTCATCCCTCTAACTTTGTCTCTTTGAAAGATAGTTATCATCCACATCTTCTCCATGATTGGGCAAAGACTAATACTTGAAAATAAAAGAGCATTGCATTCATTTGTTCCTCCACTTATTTTAAATTAGAAAGTCTCTACAGTATTCTCAGACATGTTATGTGAAGACCTGGCTTTCTGGAAAAGGTTCTATGCAAGGTGGATGGAGTTATAGTGAAAGATTGGAAGATCTGAAGGACAAGGTTAGGGATAGATTGTCATGGACAAAATCTATGTGTTTGCTAAAAGTCAACATCAACTATATGCCATATAATCAATGTTTTTTTACAGCTTTGCTAAGAAGTTCATTCATTTGGATCCGGTAGCGATGGAGGCGGGTGGTTCGGAGAACCAGTAGAAAAAATCCCTGCCCCCCCCCCCCCATGCCCAGCTGAGCCACGCAATCATCAGAGGCTTTTTTTAAAAAAAAATTAATAGCATTTTTTCTACAACCTCTTTGGTGGAAAAAAGGTCGAAGAGGATGTAGAAAAAATGCTTTTAAAAGCTTCTGACGATCCCAGCTGGGTTGCCTGATCAGCAGAGGCTTTTTAAAGCATTTTTTTTAACAACCTCTTCGGCCGAAAAAAATGGTTTTAAAAGTAAAAAAAAAAAAGTTGGCCATGACCATCCAGTCACATTACCCCCCCACACCAAGCTACGCCCACAGAACCTGCAGTAACAAAATTTACATTTCACTACTGGTGGTGGTTGTATCTGTTTCAAAGCTAAAGAGCCAGTGCCATCCAAAGACGTCTCCATGGTCATGTGGCTGGCAGCACTCGGAACACTGTTACCTTTCCACCAAATGCAGTCTCTATTTTTCTAGTTGCATTTTTTTACGTGCTTTTGAACTGCTAGGTTGGCAGAAGCTGGGACAAGTAACGGGAGCTCACCCTGTTACGCAGCACTAAGGACTCAAACCACTGAACTGCCAACCTTTTGATCGACAAGCTCAGCATCTTAGCCACTGACAATGAAAGCCACCACGTCCCTCTTAAAGGAACCTTTAAGGAGTATTAATTGCCAACTAAGATCCCACTTGATTCTTATGCCATCTGGCCTACATTTCACTAATCTGTAAGCATTCTGGAAATCATTCCTACATGATTTTGACTTCTATTAATAACCTATTTTCCTCTTTTCGAAGAGAAGAATGCATGTCCCCTATTCTAGTCATCTGGCACTTATTCAGGATCTCTCAGACCTATATTGTGACAAACAGATCCAGGTTCAGAGTCAGAGCAGTAGTTGCTTCCTTCAGTTCCCTAACATATATTCCACATGACCTTGCACAGTACAACTCACCCAAAGAATCTTCTCAAAATTGTCTGGTGGAACACATTTTTATTTTTTTGAAGAAACTAGAAAGTGAATGAATGTGCATTCTCTTATTACCAATTAGCATTTTGCGTTGCTTGAGAAACCTTACATACCTTTTTACCTGTTCCTTTTATTTTGAATAAATCCAATAAAATTTACTTCAGCATAATTTGAGAACTTCATCTTATTCTTAGACTTTAGCTTTTCTGGTACCTTCAATGCAGTTTTGAACTACCTTACATACACTTCCTAGATGATCTTTCCCCCTTTCCACTTCTTGATAATTATGTTCTTTTTTCATTGTCAAGAATTCACTAAAGTTCTTAAAAGCTTAGATGAAGAACTTAAGTACAATAAGGCTTGGAAGGCAATGAATAGCCTAAATCACATCTCAAGCAAAAGCATAATTAGTTAAACTTAATGTCCAGATCCAGTCATGTTTTAAAGGAAATTCAGACAAACTGGATAATAGGGGACTGAAAACTAACTCCTTTGAGGGAACTGAGAATAGAATTGAATAGAATAGAATTCTTTATTGGCCAAGTGTGATTGGACACACAAGGAATTTGTCTTGGTGCATACACTCTCAGTGTACATAAAAGAAAAGATACATTGATCAAGAATCATAAGGTACAACACTTAATGATAGTCATAGGGAACAAATAAGCAAACAAATCATATTAGGAAACAGTCAATATAAATCTTAAGGATACCAGCAACAAGGTTACAGTCATACAATCATAAATGGGAGGAGATGGGTGATAGGAACGGTGAGAAGATTACTAGTAATGCAGACTTAGTAACTAGTTTGACAGTGTTGAGGGAATTATTTGTTTAGCAGAGTGATGGTGTTTGGGAAAAAATTGTCTTGTGTCTAGTTGTTCTGGTGTGCAGTGCTCTATAGTATCATTTTGAGGATAGGAGTTGAAACAGTTTATGTCCGGGGTGCGAGGGGTCTGTAAATATTTTCACAGCCCTCTTTTTGACTCGTGCAGTATACAGGTCCTCAATGGAAGGTAGGTTGGTAGTAATTGTTTTTTCATGTATCAACTTGAGTATCATAACTTAAGAAAATAGGTTACTTCTCAGGATGCCATAACATGGTCTTCTTAATTGTGGCATCTCTTCTGCAAAATACAGAAATTACATATCAGATATCTTTATTGCAAAGATACATATAAAAATTCAATAGTATATCGCAAGTTACACTCCCCATATATTGCTATCTACATGAACCACGTCCCCAATGAGCTTTCTTTTATAATAATTTTTATTGAAGTTGATAAATACAATACAAACTAAAAAGAATATTAAAAAGAGGGGAAAATATAAAGTACAAAAAGGAAAACAGGGAGGAGAGGGGAAAGGAGGAGGGGGGAAGGGATACATATATGTATACATGTGTGTGTGTGTGTGTGTGTGTATACCCTCCTTTTATTTATAGAATTATCAGCAAAAATATTAAATATATATATATATATATATATATATATATATATATATATATATATATATATATATATACACACACACACACACATATATATATATTTCTGAGGTTTTCGCGGGTATTTGTATGTAGGTCTTTGGTTATTCGGGTCTTCTCCCGCGTAGAATTGGAAGTATCTTGGCGACGTTTCGACGAAGTCTCATTCGTCATCTTCAGGCTGGTGTTCTCGGCTTCATGCTTCACAAAGCCGAGAACACCAGCCTGAAGATGACGAATGAGACTTCGTCGAAATGTCGCCAAGATACTTCCAATTCTACGTGGGAGAAGACCCGAATAACCAAAGACCTACACACACACACACACACACACACACACACACACACACACATATAGAAAAGAAAAAAAGAAATATAGAAAGAAATTACTTCCCTCTTCATCAAGAAACATACAAGCATTTTCTATAGATCAACATCTTTCCTAATATTTTAATCAGAAATTTATTTATCTTTATCTCAACTTTATTTTTCAATCAATTTTATGTTTCTTCCTTTCCTTTACATCAGATTTGCCCAACCTTTCCAGCTGTGAGGATCCATTAGGGATGGGAGGGGGAATGGTTCCGTGTGAGTGATGGGCAAGGGAGTTCATGCACACAGCTCCATTACCACACTCGAGGGATGTGTGCCCACTGGATGTACAAGTGGAGATACTTGAGCTTATCTGCCACTTCCACAGCCTGGTTCCAGATAGCTCAAGGTCCAGTAGTGGGTTGCAGCCCGAGGATTAGGGGCCCTACTTGTCATTTTCTCTAAAAATATAAAGGAAAGAATCTCTTCTTCCAAGTGTCTTATCTCATACATATGAACAAAACTTTAAAACCTCATCATTCAAACTTAATCAAGAAAAATCCCATTAAGAGCTAATAGAAACAACAAATTAAAAAATATTAATCATTAATCCCTTCAAAAGATGTTCCCTAAATTAATTTCTTACCATCTTCTCTTCATCTCCTCCAAGTCTCTAAAAATATAACAATACACTCATCTTCTTGTATCTTATCTATCTATAAACAACTGTAAACTATAAATCTATAAACAAAACTTTAAAGCCTTATATCTTTGATGGACATATAAGAAAGCTAAGAAATACTGGGATCAGATATGTATTTTAATCCAGAAAATTCTTTAATGTACAATTCAAACCAGAATCTTTCATTTTAGGCTTGATAAATAAGCATATTGCAAGAAAACAATTCTTCCTACACTGCAAGAATGGATGTTGAACCTAATAGAATTGACTGAGATGGCAAAATTTATTACTTTGATCAAAGAAAATAGTTTGTCCAGCTTTGTTTCAACTTGGAAACCACTGTTGCTTGAAAGAAATGAAATTCTTACTGACAATTAGTAGAACTGTTTATGGTTGTAGAAACACTGTGTAGTACTGTTGATTTTAGAGAAGAGATTAATGCATTTTATCTGTATTGAATAAAATTGGAAGCTATTCTTTTTTTTTATTTCCCCCTTCTTTTCTGCACTCCTAATTTTCCTTTTTTCTGAGCTTTTATTTTTCTAAATCCCATTTTTCTGTTTTGTACTATTTTAGCTTTTGTTGAAATTTAATAATTTTTTTAAAAAATCTTTAAGCATCATTCAGTCCGAGTAAATAAAAAAAACAATTAAAAGCTGCTGGGAAAAGGAGGATCATATTCAGTTTAACCTTGATCAAATAAGCCAACTGTATATATTTCTCTTTTGGTGTTAAAGGTCTTGATTATTCCTTTTAGGTAATATACCAGAAGCTGGTTGCTTCTCTCTTTTCCCTTTCTCAGGAATTCCTTCATAAGTATAACATATCTCTTTTGTAAATCCAAAGTAAAAAAAAAATGTCCAAGTCAATTTTCAGAATAAAAATTCACACATCCAAGTCATTTGTTTGATTTGTTATTTGTGTGTCCCTTTTAACTATTAAAACGTCAGTCAGTGTCATATGCACGTCTTCAATATCATTCTCATATTCCAACAGTTTTAAATCCATATACGAAAAAGAAGAAGGAGGAGGAGGAGGAGGAGGAGGAGGAGGAGGAGGAGGAGGAGGAGGAGGAGGAGAAGAAGAAGAAGAAGAATCTCCACTTGTACATCCAGTGACACTCCTCCTCCTCCTCCTCCTCCACCTCCTCCTCCTCCTCCTCCTCCTCCTCCTCCTCCTCTTCTTCTTCTTCTTCTTCCTCTTCCTCTTCCTCTTCCTCTTCCTCTTCCTCTTTATACAGTATTAGTGTGAATTGTCTTTCAATTATAATTTTTAATTCTTTCTGGTTGCCTTTAGTAACCAACCTTCAAAGTTTCCTCTTATCATGCTTTTCTCTAATCCAAAACATTTTCTCAGGAAGAGATTTCAAATGCTTAAACTCCTTCATACACTCTTAATAAGATTTGAAACAACTTCAGAAAGTATTTTTATAACTTTTTTCAAAGTTCTCATTTCCACACAATCTAGCCCCCTAGTACATTTAAAAAAAAATCCTAAATCAGCATTCTAATCACCCTTTTGCTGCTTATTTCCAAGTAAAAAAAAAGTTTTTCTTTAAGATTTAAACTTACATAAATCTTCTTTCACTTAGGATTGAAGGCAAATCATCTAGTATAATAAAATATATCCTCCTGGCTGCTTTTAATGTCCAAAAAAGTAATTAATAAGCTATTTCCAATAAAAAATAGTTTAAGAGGCGAAATGAGCATCCATTTGAATGTCTCCAAACAATGGTTTGGCTAAAACTGTCTCTCTCACAACACTTGTGGTCCCATCCCAGAGAGTCCCCATTAAGGAGCATTCTGGGTGATCCCAAGTCATCTCCTTCCTCTGAAAATGGATACAGGGAACTGGTTCCTTCACTGATTAACTTCCCATTGCATTCATTGGCTATGTGAAAAGTGAAGTTTTGTTAATCTACCATTGCTTTTCCAGAAGTCCCATGTCCCCAATGAGCTTTTGTAGAAAAGTGAAAAGGCTGGGTGGGACCATTTATGGAATGCAACATTTGAGATCTGCCACTACTGGGGTCTATCACTATAATGGATTCTGCCTTTATAGTTTATGTTATTCTCATTTTCTTCTACTATTTTCAGTCTTTATTTGTGTCGTGTGCTGCTCAGTCGTTTGAAATGCAGTAGCACAGCAATATCATAATAAATTTAAAAAATACAAAACAAGAAGATGATAAGTAGCATAGAGTGCAGTGCTTCACAAACTTTTCTTTCACAAACTGCTTGGTACACCCTGGTATAAAGGACTTTCTGATGTCCTTTATACCAGGGGTCTCCAACCTTGGCCACTTTAAGCCTGGAGGACTTCAACTCCCAGATTTTTATACTCAATGTAGATAAAAGACCAAGACAATTTAAGCATCCATCTTGTGATTGGGTAAGAGGTTTATGTGTCATTACCCAAAGAAAAACCACTTTTATCCAATTTTATGCAAAACTTCAAACCCATGGCAAAAAAGCAATTCATGAAAAAAAAAGCTTTATAATTTCTAGTCAATGCCAGATAATTTACACAATTGTTATTTATTTTATTTTATTTATTAAATTTTTATACCACCCTTCTCTAAAGGACTCGGGGCGGTGTACAGCCACAATAAAACAACATATAACACAAAAATTAAAAGCATTTAAAAACATATTCAATGGTTGGCCCTATTTTTTAAACCCCAAAACTAAAAATACCCATTTAAAATCCATTATTCCATCAGACCAGCTTATTGAAATAGTAAAGTCTTAAGGGTATGGCGAAAGGTACGAAGGTTGGGGATCATAGGTATCTCCAGGGGCAGTTTGTTCCATAGGGCAGGAGCCCCCACAGAGAAGGCTCTCCTCTTGGAAGTCACCAGTCGACATAATTTGACCAATGGCACCCTGAGGAAGCCCTCTCTGTGGGAGCGTACTGGCCGGTGGGGGGCTATCGGTGGCAGAAGGCGATCCCGTAAATATCCAGGTCCTAAGCCATGGAGCTCTTTAAAGATGGTGACCAATACCTTGAATCGCACCCGGAAGACCACCGGAAGCCAGTGCAGTTCACACAGGAGAGGTGTTAAGTGGGTGTGTCGTGTTGCCCCCATAATCACCCACATTCTGGACCAGTTGGAGCCTCTGAGTGCTCTTTAAGGGGAGCCCCATGTAGAGAGTATTACAGTAGTCCAGACGGGTGGTGACGAGGGCATGAGTGACTGTGCGCAAGGCGTTCCAGTCCAGAAAGGGACGCAACAATGCAACAAGGAATTGAAAATTAATGTATATTGAAGGCTGAGGTATTTGTGTTTGACAGGGGAATGGAGTGAACAGCTGCAAGCTATGCATAAGAGGTGAAAAAATAGAACACGTAGACAAATTTGTGTACCTTAGTAGAATGATCCCTAAAGATGGAAAAATTGATGGAGAAATTTCAAGACATGCAAATTCTGTTAAAAATGTAGCAAGTAGTATATGGTCTATTGCAAAGAAAGAAATATCTTTATAAGACAGAATTGTGTATATCAAGAGAAATTTGCAATTAAGCACAGTCAATGGGACTTGGTTACTTAACCAGTATACGTGATAAAACAAGAAGATAAACAAGACCCATATCTTTATAAATGCGCATGTGCAAGATGGCGGTCGCATCCAGGATGCCGTGAAGAGGACGAAAATGGGCTGGCGGTTTTAGGGGCGCTGCGGGGGTTGCCGATGGGCTGGCTGCCGGCCAACGGAACACGTGGTCGTCACGCTGGTGGGTTTTTTAGCCCCCAGCATGTCTTTTAGAACTCGCCATCGCCATCGGCTCGGAAGAAGTAGGAGGCGCCGAGAGAGATGGCGGCGAGCAGTAGCGAGCGGCGGCGGCAAGGAGCGGTGAGCAACGGCAGCAGGAACGGCGAGCTGGCGGCTTTAGGGGTGCTGCGGGGGTTGCAGACCATCGGCAACCCCCCGCCCGGCCAGCAGAACATATGGTCGGCGCGCTGGGGGGGTTTTAGCCCCCAGCGTGTCTTTTTGAAATCGCCGTCGGCCTGGAAGGAGTGGGAGGCGCCGCGAGAGATGGCGGCATGAGAGAAATGGCGGTGAGCAGCGGCGGCGACGTGACGAGATGGCACCTGGCGGAGGCGAGAGGGCGGCCAGCAGCCAGGCCCGCTGGCGCCCAGGCACCCTGGAGGAGGAGGTGGTAGCAGGGCGCCTGGAGGAGGAGAGAGTGGATTGCCTGAGCCATTGGCAGAGGCCAGCGGACTTGTCAGTAGCCTGCGGGGGGGGGGATTTCATTTTGGCCCTGAATCCATCAGCCCCTCCTCCGCTTGTACATATTGTCCGTATGCTCCCGGAGTTGTTTTTTGATTAAACTTACTGACCACCTTCCCTGACTTACTGACTATCTTGCTGCTTGACCATCCTGCTGCTTGACTATCTTACTATCTTATTATGACCATCTGGTTGACTGGCCGGACTGGAGACCAAGGCAGTCATCGGAGGACTTTTGGAGCCGGTTCCTTAATATTATCTACCCTGAGGGGGTGTTGTATTTTTTAGGACAGTATGGCCGGACCTCTGTGAGAGAGTGGCCCTGCCTTGTTCCAACTTACTGGACCTTTGCAACGAACCACAGTGAGAGAGTGGTTTGACACCCCCCAGCAGAACTGGGCAGAACTTAATGACTCTATCGCTACTGTGGGAGGGTAGCGAGGACCCTCCTGATCGACTTGCCCGCTCCTGGACATGGTTTTATCACTGCGGAAGTCATGTTTTTATCGTCCTCTCTGTTTTTATATTGTTCTGGATGTACTCTAGGTCCATGCTTCTTGCCCTGTGAGATTCCCCCCTCTCACAGGCCTGGCCCTCCATACTATCGAGGGCCTACCTTAATGACGGGTCTTGGGACCCTGAGAGGTGGCATGTGGCAAAAAGGGGATTGAGGGGTTTTTTAAATTCATTTTTAAGAATTTTAAGGGGCTCCGGGGTGGGGGTGGGAGAGGGTTTGGGGGGAACCCAAATGGGAGAAGGACAGGCTTGGCAGTGGGTGTTATGGGGGGTGTAGACTCTGGAGGTAAGAGGGCTCCTAGAGAGCCCCCTGTTGAGGGTTGGGCTATAGAAACATTGTGTGGGAGGGGCAGATATGGCGTGAGCGGGGGACCATATCATGTGATGGGGGCACACACTCGCTGTCTTCGAGCGATCGCGTGCCCCGGTCCCTGGAGCTATTCCCATTCCCCAGGTTGTTCGGAGTCTCAGGACCCGAGGCTCTGGTTGCTGTTATGCAATGCCAGGTCTGTTGTAAATAAGGCCCCCCTCATCTGTGACCTTCTTCAAGAGAGGGGTGCGGACCTGGCCGGTATTACTGAGACCTGGTTGGGCCACGAGGGTGGGGTTCCCCTCGTAGAGATGTGCCCACCAGGTTTCCTTGCATTTCACCAGCCGAGAGCTCAGGGCAGGGGTGGGGGAGTAGTGGTCATTATTAAGGAAAGTCTGGATCCGAGGGAGGCCACTGTATCTCAGATAGCCGGGTGTGAGTCCATCTTTGTGAGGTGGGGTCCTGGCGGGCAGATGGGTTTGTTAGTCACGTACCTGCTCCCTGCCGCGTGGCAATGACCCTGCCCGAGCTTCTCAATGTTGTAGCCGAGGTGGTGATTGGCACCCCCAGGCTTATGTCATGGGGGATTTCAATCTGCCATCTATCGGCGAAACATCTGAGATAGCTCGGGAGTTCATGGCTTCCATGATGGCCATGGACCTGACCCAGGTAATTCAGGGCCCAACTCACATTGGTGGACACACCCTGGATCTAGTTTTTGTCTCTGGGCAGTGATTGAGTGGTCTTGATATTGGGGATATAGGCTTAGAACCCTTGTCATGGACTGACCACTCGCTCCTCCGGCTCGACTTTCTGACCGCTGCACCCCACCGCAGGGAGGCGGAACCGACCAGGTGGTTCCGCCCCAGGCGCCTGATGGATCCTGATAGGTTCCAGACAGAGCTTGGGCCATTTCCTGAGACACTGACACGCGACTCGGCCGAGGACCTGGTGGCTGCCTGGGATAGGGCGGCCAGTGGGGCCTTGGACCGTGTCGTGCCTTTGCGGCCTCTGACCCGGCGCCGAACCCACTTAGCCCCTTGGTTTACCGAGGAGCTGAGGGAGATGAAGCGCCAGAAAAGACGCCTAGAGAGTGGTTGGAGGGCCAGCCGCTCCGAATCTGACTTGACACTAGTAAGAGCTCATATTAAGACTTACATAGTGGCGATAAAAGTGGCTAAGTCAAATTACTTTGCTGCTCTTATCGCGTCATCAGATAATCGGCCAGCCGCCCTGTTTAGGGTGACCCGCTCCCTCCTTCATTCGGGAGCGCGGGAGGATCCCTTACAGGGACGTGCTGAGGATTTTGTTCAATATCTGGATGATAAAATAACTCAGATTCGGGACGACCTGGCCGCTGACTGGGTTGGTTCAGGCGGGGTGACCGAGCCTGGTCTTGAGAGTGTTATCTGGGCTGAGTTCGATCCTGTGGCTCCCGAGGACGTGGACAGGATTCTGGGAAGACTGAACGCAACCACATGTTTACTGGACCCGTGTCCCTCCTGGTTGGTGCTGGCCTCCCGGGAGGTTACACGAGGCTGGCTCCAGGAGATTATAAACGCTTCTTTGAGCGAGGGTGTTCTTCCGCCTGCCTTGAAGGAGGCGGTGGTGAGGCCCCTCCCCAAGAAGCCCTCCCTGGACCCAGCTGTTTTAGCTAATTACCGTCCTGTCTCCAACCTTCCCTTCCTGGCGAAGGTTGTTGAGAGTGTGGTTGCATGGCAGCTCCCCCGGTACCTGGATGAAGCTGTCTATTTAGACCCGCTCCAGTCCGGCTTCAGGTCTGGGTACAGCACCGAAACGGCATTGGTCGCATTGGTGGATGATCTCTGGAGGGCCCGGGGTAGAGGGTACTCCTCTATCCTGGTGCTGTTAGACCTCTCAGCGGCTTTTGATACCATCGACCATGGTATCATATTGCGCCGGTTGGAGGGACTGGGGGTGGGGGGCACCGTCTTACGGTGGTTCTCCTCCTACCTCTCCGACCGGTCGCAATCTGTGTTGACAGGGGGGCAGCGGTCGACCCCGAGGCGCCTGGAATGTGGGGTGCCACAAGGGTCAGTCCTCTCGCCCCTCCTGTTCAACATTTATGTAAAGCCGCTGGGTGAGATCATCCGTGGTTTTGGGGTGGAGTTCCATCAGTACGCTGATGATACTGAGCTGTACATCTCCACCCCAGACCACCCCAACGATGCCGTGGAAGTGATGTCCCAATGCCTTGAAGCTGTGCGGGTCTGGATGGGGAGAAACAGGCTTCGACTCAACCCCTCCAAGACCGAGTGGCTGTGGCTGCCGGCGTCCCGATATAGCCAGCTGAATCCATCGCTGGTTATTGGGGGTGAGTCATTGGCCCCCACGGAAAGGGTCCGCAACTTGGGCGTCCTCCTGGACTCACGGCTGTCTTTAGAGGATCATATGACAGCCGTGGCCAGGGGGGCTTTTTATCAGGTCCGCCTGATTCGCCAGCTGCAACCCTTTCTAGATCGGGACTCCCTACGCATGGTCACTCACGCTCTTGTCACTTCCCGTCTGGACTACTGTAATGCTCTCTACATGGGGCTCCCCTTGGGGTGCACCCGGAGGCTCCAACTGGTGCAGAATGCGGCCGCGCGGGGGATTATGGGAGCGACAGGACGCTCCCACGTGACACCTCTCCTGCGCGAGCTGCATTGGCTGCCGGTGGACTTTCGGGTGCGTTTCAAGGTGTTGGTAACCACCTTTAAAGCGCTCCATGGCTTAGGGCCAGGGTACTTACGGGACCGCCTTCTGCCGCCAATTGCCTCCCACCGGCCGGTTCGCTCCCACAGAAAGGGCCTCCTCAGGGTGCCGTCAGCCAGACAATGCCGGCTGGCGACCCCCAGGGGGAGAGCCTTCTCTGTGGCCGCACCCACCCTCTGGAATGATCTGCCTCCAGAGTTAAGAACAATCTCTGACCTCCCGACCTTCCGGCGGGCTTTAAAAACCCATCTTTTTCAGCTCGCCGGCTTAGCCTGATTCCTATAGTATTTTATCATTTTAGAGTTTTATTTTAATATGAAGTTAGTTTTACTCTATGGCCATTTGTATTGTTATTTTATGAAATTTTAATTTTTGTATGTTTGTTTTTTAATTGGCTGTGCACCGCCCTGAGTCCGTAAGAGAAGGGCAGTATATAAATCTATTAAATAAAAATAAATAAAAATAATAAAGAAAATAAAGGTTCCAGAAAGAGAAAGGGCCAAGAATGAGAGCATGTTGGATTCAGGGAAATGTGAGGATCAGTATGAAAAAGGTATATTGAGGTAACTTTGTCTTATAAAGAGAATGACTGAAGATTAAATTGTAAAATAAATATACAAAAGAATGAACATGTTGAGAGAAAAGGGAAAACAAAGAAATTTATGGTTCAGTGGATTTGATGAGATATTAAATAAGCAAGAGGTGAGAAGTTTAAAGAACAAAAAGCATTATATAATTCAGTGTATGGGTATAATAGAAGAAAGGGTGGTATCTGTGGATTAAAAATTTACAGAGAAATACAGTAAATGGATTTAGTTAGATCTCCTTTTCTCTTACTTTCCACTGCCAATTTCTTTTCCTTAATACCTGTTATATATTCTCAGTATTTTGCATAACATTGCTTACCATGAAAGGGAATAACATGATAGCTATTTAGATTTATTTTTAGGAAAATAGATCACATTAAAAGTAAAGGAAAATAATCAGAGTAAACACATATTTCTTTCTAGGTTCTAAGCTTCAAATTTAAATGCTTATAGACTGGAATTGTCCTTTGATATCTCAATCACATACATTCTTCACATTTTTGAAAAATCTTTGTCTAAGCAATATCTGCTTGGCTCCAAGGCTTGGAAAACATCATATTAAAATTACTCTTTTTGTAATTATTGTAATTATGGTAACATTTAAATATGGTTACTCAATTGGAATCCATGTTTACAAGGTTTGTATATGCCTAAACATACAACTGGCAACTCATATTATGTATTATAGATTGAATTCAAGATCTGCTGGGATTTTGGCATTCCCATCAGAGATGTTAATGTTCACATCTAAAATCTTATAAATCTAATGTAACAAAGTGAAACCTCACGGGATGTAGCAACTTTAACCAAGTTTTATTTTTTCATGTATATAAATTCACTTTATTTAAGTTTGGTGGGTGGGCTGAAAAATCCTTATAAGACTATTATGAGCATTGCATTGCTTGCCCTAACTGAATGTGTGCATACCTAGTAGCAGTGGTGAAATCTAAATTTTTTTCCTACTGGTTCTGTGGGCGTGGCTTGGTGGGTGTGGCTTGGTGGGAATCATGTGACTGGGTGGGTGTAACTATGTAATCATGTGACTGGGGGGGCAAAAAGCAGAAACTCACTTTAACATTGTCCTGCTGGAGCAGGGGGTTGGACTAGATGACCTCCAGGTCCCTTCCAGCCCTGGGTTGCTGTGCTCTTTCAAGGTATCCTCTGAAGCTGCATCCAGTGCCAGGTTTGTAATCCTATCTTCCTCTCCTTTTCCCCTCCCTCCCTCTCCTTCCTTCCTTCCTTTCCTTCCTTCTCCCATCTTACCCTCATTCTTTCTTTCTTTTGCAGCACCCTTCCATGCCCCGTTTTTGGCCTAGGGGGCCTCAGGGAAGCCTCCTGGGAGCAAAAACTACCCTCAATAGGTAGTAAAAAAATGCTTTAAAAAGTAAAAAAAAAAAAAAAAAAAAGCTCCAAGGATTGCGCAGCATAGCTGATTGTCACAGCTGATTGTCTGAACCTTTTTTTTACTTTTTAAAGCATTTTTTTATTACCTATTGCCCGAACAAGTAGTAAAATAATGCTAAACAAAAGGAAAAAAAAAAGTTCAGACGATCAGCTGTGCCGCGTGATTGTAGGAACTTTTTAAAAACTTTTTACAGCGTTTTTTTTTTACTACCAGTTCAGGCAAATCAGTAGCATTTTGACTTCTGGTTCGGGAGAACTGCTCCGAACTGGTAGCATTTCACCCCTGCCTAGTAGCATATGCTGATTTTGTACAAATCTATGACTTTTGTCTTCTGCTTTGAAGATTAATATCTAAAAATTGGATGAAGTAATATGTATGAGGTCACCCAAATCAACACATTTACAGAACTCATAACTTCTACCATTTGGTAAAAATAGGTAACATCTTGAAAATGTTTGGCAGGGAACAATTCGGTAGTGGATTTCAAAATTTTTTACTACCAGTTCTGTGGGTGTAGCTTGGTGGGCGTGGCATGGCTTGGTGGGCGTGGCAGGGGAAGGATACTGTAAAATCTCCATTCCTTCTCCAATCCAGGGGAATGATACTGCAAAATCCCCATTCCCTCCCGATCAGCTGGGACTTTGGAGGCAAAGAATAGATGGGAGCATGGTCAGTCAGAATTTTTACTATTCATTCTCCGAACTACTCAAAATTTCCACTACCGGTTCTCCAGAACTGGTCAGAACCTGCTGAAACCCACCTCTGGAACAATTATCTGATGTCTTGGAATCCCAAAATTGGATCTCCCAAAATTGAAGGTGAAGCTAAGAAGGCCATGGAATAGCAAATTGTCTGTTGAACCATTTAGGATCTCACATTTGTTTAAAGAAATAGCGCAGTTCTGTTCCCAAGATTGCGCAAAATATAATTTAGCGACCACAATTGGAACCGGAAACTTGGTCATTAAGCAAAGCAGTCACTAAGTGAAACTGTGACTGCGCTTATGGTTTTACTTAAGCTTTCCTTCACTTCATAGAGCTGTGAGAGTCATAAATGTCATAAATTAAATAATTTCAAGGAAAATACAATGATCAGAAAATATTAGTTCTGTTCAGACTTCTGAATTAAGCGGTATTCAGTCTCCTTTCTGTTACATACCTCTGCTCTGTAAAAAGGGGTTCACCGTAGGTCTGTCCCAAACAATGTCTTACATTCTTGGCTCAGGCATTGTAATTAGAATAATAAAGAGGGAAATTGCAATCATAAGCCTTAAAGAAGAAAACATAGATTCAGGTTCTATCACTAATCAGGATGTGATGCGTGGCAAAAGAAGAAAAGGCCTCTCACTTCCAGGCTTGATCATTTTTCCTTTTGTGCCAGTGACTCCATGCCGATCCCTGATTGGCATGCAAATAAAGAATGCAAGCAACTTACAAGAACCTCCCCCTCCCGCATACGGCTGCTTTTGAAAGGCCTTAATCACTATGATATAAATTACAAAAAAAAAAAAAAAAAAACCAGAATGGAAATCTAGGAGAAGAAATCTAAGTAGAAGGGGGGAAATGTGTTTTTTGCCCTCTCTGCTCCCACGCGCCCTTCTCCCCCTCCCCTTACAGCCTACAGGGGGCAAAGCAAATGACAGAACGACAATGGCTGCAAGAGCAAAGGCTGTTGAGCCCAGCTGTGCTCAGCTGCCTTCAGTCAGGCAGCCATGAAAGGCACCGAAAATGGCAGGCAGGTAACTCACCTCTTTGTGGGACTGTTTCAACTGGACTTTGTAAGGCACTCCCAGCGTGAGGCGCGATTAATATACGGAGGCACTCATTTATTCCTCAACAGCAAGCCCTTTTAGCTATCAGTTCACACCAAAATCCTTTGCAAGGTACAAGTGGGGACCTGCTGATTCTCAGCGGAGCTTAAAGCTAAGACATCCTCCTCCGCTTCAACTAAATTGGGTGGTTTTCTTCTAGGATGACTAGCTTCGCCTAGCTAGTTCCTCTCTTCTTGTGAGGCAGGGAGGGCGAGAAAGATTCAGGGAAGAAAGATGGAGGTTTTAATAAGTTACTTCCAAGCAAGGAAAGGGGTTGCATTAATGCGCAGAGAGCAGAGGTAAAGTTGTGTATTATGTACATAGAGTTATGTGCACACAGACTTTTCCATCATTACCTGTATGCAGTTAGACACTGGTTTTGGTTCTTAGGTTAATTCTGTCAGTATATCTCCAATGGATGGATATGAATACTTTCTATGAATTAAATCTAATTTCTTATGACGTTGGATATATTTGTTCACAAAAGACTAATAGTCTATTAGAAACTAATAGTTTCTTAGCTATTTATCGTCTAGTTATTTATTTCTTTCAGCTGGGGAGCACAAGAAAAAACATTGTGTATAATGGCACAAACATTAGTATACTCTATTGCCAAATACTGCATACTGGTATGGGGAAGAAGTTGTCATACTACAAGACTGATATTCATGTGAATATCTGGAACCCTTAAATCTACACCACTCTCATGGCTTCATATTTTTTCCAACATTGCCCCTCCTGATCTCAAGCGACAACAAAAGACAACAGCACTCCTGTTATTCTGACAGGAATGGAATAAGATAAACATGCCATCAACTCCGAGAGATTTTCCAATACACAAAATATTAGACTCTCTCTGTTTCACCAGGCTTAAGTCTAGGAAACCAATTTGGGATAGCATACCATGGTCTAGATGAAGAATGGAGATTAAGATGGATAACTTTTAATAACAATCAAACAGATCATTCAAAGTAACAGTAACAGAGTTGGAAGGAACCTTGGAGGTCATCTAGTCCAATGCCCTACTCATGCAGGAGACCTATATTAGGGATTCGAACTGCCAACCTTTCTGATCGACAAGCTCAATGTCTTAGCCACTGAGGGCACGATATCGTCACGAGAGTGGGGGGAAATGCCCGCGAAGTCTTGAAGAAATGTTATGATTTAAATCTTGAGTTAAGTCTCGTGAGGGGTCCTGTGACCACAAAAGGTATTTAGAGGGAGTCCATGGTGAAGAAAAGGACAAGAACCACTTGGGTAGGAGATGAGCAGGCTGAGCTGGAAGGCGGGGTTAAATGTGTCATTAGTTTGGAATCATTGCGCAACCACAAGACACCCACATCCAGCCCTCTGTGAATTCTGTTGATCCTTTGTTGCTGATCCTTCTCATTAGGTGGCAAAAGTATTTGAGTTTCATCTTCAGGATCTGGCTTTCTAAAGATTCAACAAAACCACTTCCCAAAATGCAGTTGCCCCAAAATATATGGAGCCACCTGAATAGAATCAGGAGAGGCCATGGCTGCCCAAAACTAAGGCAAAGCTCTTTAAGTGGGGAATTCACTCTTTAAGTGGCTAATGCACCACGCAATGCAGCTGTGGTGCTTTGGAACAAACTATAACACATGCAGTTGAAGAATGTATCCTGAGAAAATTTCAAGGCATTTGGAATGATTTCACAGCCACACCAAAAGCAGTTAGGTGATTAGCTTCCTTAGATATCAATTTATAACATTTAGTTTAGCCCATTGAAAACCTATGGCTCCTTATTATGGTGATTTTATTATGATTTTATTTTAATTTGATATTTTATCTCTTATATTATATTATATTGCCCACATATCACACACACACACACACACACACACACACGTCACCTCACCAGTGACTTTCCTTATGGGAAGCTGGCAAGAACCATTGGAAATGGTAAGTCATTGCCATCACCAATCAGCATAACTTTTCCAAAGTCCAATCTCATAGGAAGATAAGCTCTTCAAGCTAGCTAATTTGAGATACATACATTCAAAAACCAATGAACTTTTCCCCCCAATTAAAAGTCACAAATAGAGAAATAGGAGAATTTTAGTAGCAGAAAATCATTTTCCTAGAGAGTAGGTACTACTGTCCCTTCTAGCCTTCTAAAAAAGGATTCTGGGTACTCCTGGTTGGGTAAAAAAAAAAGCAGTTGAATTGAGCAGATAGAAAAATGATTTTGTGCTGAAGGGAGCTGTGGAAACAAGGCTAATTATTTTATTTCACACGTGGGGACAACCCTACTGTGGCCTTTCCTGTGCCTCCACCATTTTTCTTTCATCCAGTTATTCATAAGGGCACTTTGTCAGGGTTCTGACCGATGCCCCAATAAAAGCAGGAGCCTCAAGCCATTTTTCCAGAAAAATCCAATTGTTTATTAGGAGCGCCATGTCGGCATGAACCAAATGAAGCCAGCTCTGACTTCATCCAGTTCATGCCTTGGCTCTGACCCTATTTCTCCCTCCCTCCAGTCACATTCCCCAAAGCAATTTCATGGGTTGTAGAAATCACTCCCTCCAACCATTGTGGGTCTCTGTAGAGATGGCCTTGACTTCGGCCAACTAGGATGTGTTATGTTTTGACTGAGGTGTGATTTCCCATCCCCCTGCCTATGGCAACTCGGGAACAGGTCAGGAAAGCTTCTGTAAGTTGACACACTTGTTACAGCTGTTTTCACTACCCTTTTAATAAATGAAGTTATCCAAAGGAGCCCAAATGATAAATGCTTTGCATTTATCATTTCAGCATCTTGATGAACATGCTTTACTAAGTTGTTGCTCTTCTTCAAGCTATTAAACACTTTTTAACCAGCAGTGAGGTGGCCAGATGTACTCATTTGCAATGGTTTCCTTTTCTGAAGACTGTCAGAAAATACTCTTTTATAAATGCATCCTTCCTCTATTAATAATAGAGTTTAAAAGATAATAACCTTGAGTTTAAAAGATAATAACCTTGAGAAACAGGACAGCAGTTTCTCTAGTTTTGATTTTCCTCCATTGAGCATCACAAAACTGCTGGTGAGAATAGCCACCACTGATCACTCTCAATAATGAACAGTTGAGAAGGTTGGGGGAATGTAGGTGGTGCCTGGTTGAGATAGAAGTTTTATCTACTTTTCAGTTTCTATTAGGATGCAGGGATGGGAAAATGGAACCAAACTATTTTTGAACAAGGATCTAGCACTTAGAAGAGTGCTAGATCTAAAAATCCTTTGAGGTATCCAAGTCAGGAAACTCCATGAGAATTCTAGAATTCTATTTTATTTATTTAGACCAAAGTAACAGAATCTTGAAATCCTGGCTGTGAGTTTCTTTCCTTCCAAAGAATGAAGGCAGAGCTTCTTTCTTAATTTCCAAGGCTTAAAACTTTTTTTGTAACTGTCATCATGTAATTTCTTCAAGGTCATCCATGTGGCTCACCACATTAAGATGCGTGTTTAAATGGAGCACAGATGTCAGGTCACGGATATGGTGGAGGGTTGCTGGGCGAATCAGAAGACAGTGCCCTTGATACTCATTGCTACTCTTCTGGTATTTCTGAGACCAGACACCCGAACTATTTTGGGACATGTATTTTGGACAGGGCATAGGTGAAAGAGGGAAGTGCTTAGTAACTGGAAGGTTATGTTTGCAGCCACCTAAAGTGTCCAGTGGGAGTCAAGAAGATCACCTCATTAACCACATTGTTAAGGAAATATTGTAGATTGCATCCATGGTAAAAAAAAAATGTGTTAGGAGAAGAGGACAATTTAATACTGGAACAGCTTTAAGCGACTTTTGCAGTGGATTGACAATGGAGACATATTTAAAAATAGTTTGTGGAGTATCTTTATTCATTCAGATTATACGCTCACCCAGCTAAGACTGTGAGTCTACTCAGGCAGCATCCTGATAACCAAACCAAACCAAAAACATACCTGAGATAATGGTGGAGGATGGAAGGAATTGAAAGAGGGGTCAAAGAGGCCATCTACATTAAGACTGAACAGCCCTCTCTCAACAGAGGGGGAGGGATATGACACCACCTATCTCCTGTTTACAATACAGTCCTTTTAGCAGTTCCGAGAAGGTTCCACATTTGCACTATTCAGACCACAGATAAGCTTCCAAGTGGCCTCAATGACTCTCAGAAAGAGTGCTAATGACCAGGTGACTGCAAGAAATATAAATCTCCCCATCCTCTACCATTCAGTCACAACTGAAGAAGTTTCTTGTATGAGAAACAAAACATCTTCAAGGAAAAATGAAATCTAGTTGCCTTTTGAAAAATCATATCCTGGACCTTCCAGTTGAGGTGATCCCAGTGTCTGAAGACTATGCTGGTCTGGACAGTGAAAAGCAGACTCAGGCTCAATTCTACCAATACTAAATATATGGACATCAAGTAAGACCTGTAATCATCATTCTTTAGTTCTAGATGGGGTTGCATACTCCCCAGACTGAACGAGCCCATAATTTAGGGGACCTCTTGGATTCACAGTTCCTGCTTGAGGAAGAACATTGCCTTTGTGGCTAAAAGGGCTTTGTGTAATTCCATCTTGTGAACCAATTAAAATCAGTTATGGATTAGGAGGCAGTGCTTACAGTCATTTATATCTTAGTCACATTTTGATTAGCAATTTCAATTCATAGTACAGGGGACTGCTCTTAAAGACTACCTGGAGGCTAAAGAATGAAGCAACATGAATAAGGACACTTCCTTACTTGCCTGAGTAATATTACTGCTGCAAGACCTGTATTGATTCCAGTTGGCTTTTGGGTGCAATTCATGGTGTTGGGCTTTCACCTTTAAAACTCTATATAGGAGTGGGAAACTATGGCCCCTTGGCATAAAGGGCCCATAGTTCCCCACCTCTGATCTATATGGTTAAGGACCAGGATATTTGTGACATTCTTTTTTCCCAGTGTTTTCTATCCACCCCTTAATATCTACTGGAGTAAGCACCCTTCACATGCCTTCCTTGAAGAATTACTATCCTAGGGACCACTATATCATGCATTTTTGTAGTTAATCCTCTCCTTTAGAAGATACAGTGAGCCACCTCCCTACACAAAGTTATAGTTGCTAGCGAGATTGTTTTTCTTGGAATACCAATTGTTACTGAGTTTGGGAATTTATTATTTTTTCTTTTAAGATTGTTTTTTGTATTTGTAGGACTCATAGAGTCTTTTTGGAACTGACGACATCATTGGCACAATAATAAAGAAATAAAAGGGTTGTGTGGTATCCAAAGGACTCAGGAAACCAAGTATCAATGAAGACAGCAAATGCTAGGAGAGAAATGATAACGGGACAGTCTTAGTCATAGGGTGAGATAAGATGAAGGTAAAATGTAGTGATCAGTAGGCCACAACTGTGCTGGACTTTTTCAGTCCTTGAACTATATTGGGGGTCACAGAGAGATCCAATGCAGACAAAAACACAAGCACTGTTTTTCACATGCAAGATCCCAGTAAAGAGACACAATCACCTTCAATGCTCTGTATGGAAGTTAGGATGTGTAAAGCAATATATCTGCTGTCTACTTAGATCACTGGAAGGTCAGCTTCTGTCTCACTGTCCCATCAAAGACACCCAGTGGTAATGAAGTGCATCAGGCCCTTTCTTCAGTTCAGTCTTCAGATTCATTGCCCTAGGGAATCTGCTGACTCTTGTACAACCAGGTTTTTCTGAAATGACGGGAAGTTCTTTATTTAAGCAGGCATTTCGGTTGTTAATCACTGTCTTTGATTAAGCTGACTCCAGCCTCCCATTAGAATTAGAAAAGTAGAATTTGAAGCTATTAATTAGGTCAATATGAGTTGCTGCTGTCAGGATATATGTGTGTATTTCACTGGCTGAAGCCTCCAGCTGGCCTTTGAGACCTGGCCTGGGTTCAGCAAAGTACATTTAATGAAACAGAGGAATGTAAGCTTTAGATAAGAGGCACTAAAGACAAAGGAGCAAAGCTAGTAGTCACGGGTTAACCTGGTAGCTCTGACTGACAGCTATTAGCTACAATTTTATATTTCTCCAAAGGTATCCAAGATGTTGATATACACATTGTGGAATTGTTCCTACCATCCTGATTGCATTGATGCAGGATTTGCAGTTGCTGTAGCTAATGATACAAATCTAGAGAGGTAAGTAACGGGCCTAGTTTTGCAGCACATCTGCACTCCCATCAACCTCCCTGTTTTTTCCTGCGGTTTTAATACCCAGCTAAGAAATTAATCCATTCCTTAAGATCGAAACAAGCTAGATAAGAGGCAAGTCAGTGAATTAAAAATCTGACTCTTGATTGCAGCTGTAATCATATATTTTTTGAATCCTCCCCCCACACACCGAGAGGAAGACAATTTGCACTAGAAAATAAATTGCTTCAATTAATTATATATTTAATCTGCACTTGGGACTAGAAAGTTCGGCTCTCCATTCATTGCAATGTATTGCAAGTAATCAGCCCTTTCTTCTCTCACATGGAGCAAACTAATACGTTTTAAACTATTCCATTATTTGATAATTTCTTCCATTATTAATACAAATAACCTGTGGTTGCTTTCAATTAAGGGGTTTTTATTTAATAATAGATTCTAATCAGCAAAAATTAACCTTCTCTCTAAAGATGGGGAGCTGACAGGTTCTGCTTGAATATGATGCATGTAAATAATTGTTCCTTCTTCCCTTTTCTCGTCTGCCTTTTCCTGCCATTCTCTCATCCCATTTCTTCCCTTAATCCTGTCTCTCATTCTCTCCCCTTCTACTGAGCATCTTCAGAAGTAAGGCCAGAGACCCATTCCAGTCTAGAAGACTTCACAGGCAACTTCTGTATATCAGATGTACAAGTAGGACAGGGGTGAAATGCTCCCAGTTTGGACTGGATCGCCCGATCTGGTAGTGATAGCAGAGAGTGGTTTGGAGAACCGGTAGCAAAAATCCCTGTGCCTCCCCCCATGCCCAGCTGAGCCGCGCGATCTTCAGAGGCTGTTTTTTAAACTTTTAAAAGCATTTTTTTCTACAACCTCTTCGGCCGAAAAAATGCTTTTAAAAGTAAAAAAAAAAAAAACCTCTGATGATCGCGTGGCTCAGCTGGGATCATCAGCTGCAGGATGTTGCAGGAAAAAAAAAACACCCACCCAGTCACATTACCACCCCTTCCCACCAAGCCACGCCCACAGAACCGGTAGTAACATTTCACCACTGAAGTAGGACCTACACAAAATGTTATGATTTGAAATCCTTCTATACAGTGTCCTGTCTGGAACATTCTTCTTCCATCCCATCCAATTTCCATTTGCACCACATCTTTCAGACAGGAGTGGGCTGCTGGGGGTTCGCAGGGGTTTGAGAGAACCTATAGCTAAGATTCTGTGCAGTTCGGAGAACTCCCAAATCCCACTCCTGGCTGGCCCCACCTACCCAGCACTGCCCCTCCCAGAGTCCCCACACAGCACGTTTTGGATGCAGGTAAATGCAGGGCACGCACAGAGGCTCCCGGAGGACTGAGGAAAGCCTTCGGAACCTGGGGAGGGCAAAAACACTCCCCCCCACCGCCATGGTGCAGGAGGCCATCTAGGCCATGCCCACCATGGCCACACCCACCCAGTAACTGGGCAGAGAACCTCTTGCTAAAATTTTTGAAGCCCATCCCTGCTTTCAGGTCATATTTCAGAGATCCATTCAATGTACACATTCTTCATTGTGTACGGAGCTCTTGACCTTTCTTATTAGGTCCATTTTGGCTATACCAGATAAGTAGAAATAACCACAGCCTGCACCACGGGGATGATGCTCTAATCCAGCCTGCAGCAATTGCCAGAAAAGAAGCCTTGCCTCAGTGATAACCCACCGAAAACTTGCATTGGGCCACTAATCTCCAACTTGTATAACCAGAGCACTGTGCGATCACACGGCCAAAAATTCATAGAAACATTAAAGCAAGAACATTAAAGGGACATGCTCTTGGAGATTTAAAAAAGTATCTATTTTTGTCTTTAAACTTTCATCAAAAATGCAGAAATGAAATCCCATTATGCAGGATTGTTGGATGTATTGCCAAGAACAATGTGACATGCACTTTGAACATTGAAAAGCCATATATTAATGCCTAACAATTGCCACAAAATGGGTAGAAAAAGTTTAAAACTCTGCGAAATAACAACAATAATGCTTGCTTTAGATTTTAATCCTTGCTTCTCATTATAATTTAGCTTTGTGTCTTTTTTTTTTTTTTTGGAGAAGATGAAGCCAGTGAAACTTTAATCTCTTTGGTTCTATTGATTTCTATAATCTTTCATCTTTTGCGGAATTTTTTTGTGGAGTGATTTCCATATAATCAAAAGAACCAGGGACTGAACAATGATGGAAAACTTATAATTTTGGTAATTACAATTATGGTGTAATTCTCTTGGCCTGGTTGACCGTTTTTAATCAGGCAGATGGTATGCAAATAGATCAGGATGATGTTTCATTAACCAAATGGATAGGAAAAGATGGAGGATCTTGAGTGTTTGGAACGAGGAGGCATCACAGCTTAGAAAAGAAAATTCCCCATCAGCTAATATTTTGGGGTCCATGGTTCTAGAACCTATTAGTTCTGATAAGATAGAGTGTAATTGTTGCTCAGTAAGAGTGCCTTCATTGATGCAATTATGCGGATCTGTACTTAAAGCAAGTTTTAGAAAACCATTGCAAAACTCTCTTCTATGATTTCTCTCTTCCAAGAACTCGCTTCACTATTGATAGAAAAAGGCAATGGGTTACAATGTGAATTCTGTAGCCAAACGTGCAGAAATGTTGAGTTCCAGTTATGATATATCCAAAACAATGTAGGTCAGGGGCAGTGGTGGGATTCAAGTAATTTAACAACTGGTTTTCTGCCCTAACGATTTCTTTCAACAACCAGTTTGCCAAACTGCTCAGAAAGTTAACAACCGGTTCTCCCGAAGTGGTGCGAACTGGCTGAATCCCAGCACTGGTCAGGGGTGTCAAACCTGATCGCATCGTAGGCTGTATCATGACGTATCACAATGTTTTTTGCCTTTGCAGAACTGGGATGGGTATGGCCTATGCAGGCCATATCCAGCTTGCAGGCCTCCAGTTTGACAGGCCTGGTATAGGTACCTCCCTACATCCGGTTTGGGTGAATCGATAGCAGTGGCTGCAGGAGGCTCTGCCCACCCACCCGGATGTCATCACATCCTGTTTTTGATGCTCTGTGCATGCATAGAAGGTCCTGTGCATGCACAGAGGTGGCACATGCACTCACATTTGCGAACTGATAGCGAAGGTAAATGAATATCACCCCTGGCATGCATGCATACACACACAAAATTCGGCATAAACAAATGAAGAATGCAGCAGGAGAGAAAGATCACATCATAATATGAAGATAACTAGAAACATTCTAGAAACCTGGACAATGATTAAACATGATTCTTCCTGCTTGAATTTGCTATAGGAAATTCTTAGACCTGCTCAGGTAGGTAGATTCTTTCTGTCAATGTGTTTTGTTACCTGGAAGCAGTGTTCCCTGTTCGGCCCGGTTCGGCTGAGTTGGTAGCAGTGACGATATGACATCACTAAACTGGTTCTCTTTGTTTGGGAGCTGGGCCCTCCCCCTCCCATTATTCTTACCTTTTATTTGGCCCCACCCCTAATCTATTGCTGCCTCCCGATGGCTAGAAGGAAAAAAACTGTTTAAACTCTTGCCGCATGGCTTCAAAAGGCCGCCCTACAGCTGATCAGTATTAAAAGGCAGTGTGGTGGTAGACTGGTGCCTTCTAAAACAAATGAGTAGACCGGGACCTCCCAAAACAAATGAGTAGACCAGGGCCTCCAAAAACAAATAAGTAGACTGGGGCCTCCAAAAACAAATGAGTAGACTGGTACAGCTCTGCAAGCAGTTAAAAGCCTGGTAGACCAGTACCTCTGCTAAATCCTAAAGGATTGTCACATGACCATCAAGCCATGCCCACAAAATAAGCCACACCCACAGAACAGGTAGTAAAAAAATTTAGAACCCACCCCTGCCTGGAAGGTTTGCAGTTCGCCTCAATACTTTAATTAAAAAATATCAAATAGGAGCTAATCTATCCTGACCAGCTACCTGGCATCTGAAAAAGGGTTTCTGTACATGCAGAAGCTGCTTTTTTATACAAAGCAATGCTGCAGTTCTTTTAAAGCTTTACATAAATCTAGAAAATATGTTGCATTTCTGAGACTTGCAGCACTTTAAAGCTAAGCAGATTTATAGCTTTTACTATAACGAAATATCAATTTGCTTGGCATGCAGTATCCCCAGGTTAAATCAAATTCTGGCTTTTGCTAGCTGGTCCATATGTGTTCATTAAAGCAAGTTGTCAAGGAGGCGAGTTGTTTGCCTCAGATGGTTTAGAGAGAGCAAATATGTAATATACAGTGGACAGCAGATGCAACATGATTTGCAGAGATTCTTCCTGCTGGTTATATACTCTTTTACTCAGCTGAAACATTCTCAAAGAAAACATCGCCTTTGTGTTCCTGTACAGCAGTTCTAGCTATATGAGCACATGCTTGAAAACCTTTGATCCATTCAGGAGGATTTCTGCTTCGTCATATGAAGGCTGTTGTAGGAAGAGAATTTCACTTGATTTCACTTAATTGAGAAGTGCTTCAAAAGGCAAGGAGCAGAGAAGCACCTCAAAATGGATCCCAAAGAGAGAGGTCAGTATAGAGAAGGAAGGACAAGAAGCAATGATAGAAACAAATCAAGGTGAGAACCAACCTAGAACTAAGGAGAAATTTCCTGACAGTTAGAACAATTAATCAGTGGAATGACTTGCCTCCAGAAGTTGTGGGTACTCCAACACTGGAAGTTTTTAAGAAGAGATTGGACAACCATTTGTCTGAAATGTTATAGGGTTTCCTGCCTGAGCAGGGGTTTGGACTAGAAGACCTCCAAGGCCCCTTCCAACTCTGTTATTCTAGTATTCTATTCTGTTCGAAGTGCCATTGGTTTTGCAGTCTAGCACATAGCCAAAATGATGAGTGTTCATATAGCAGGAATAGGTAAGCTACATATGCTCAAATAAGTGGTCCAAGCCACATGTGAAATTCAAGGAGTGGTATGTTATGCAGTTTGTTGTTAATGGGATTGATTCCAAAATTAAACTGCAATGTTTATTATTATTTAGATGAGTTATACCAGCCAACCTAGTAATCAGTCCACATGTTCAACTGTCACTAATGATTTTGGAAAGTAGACATATATGTATTTTTTATTTACTTCTGAGAGAAAGAAATGGACCAATTCCAAGTATAAAAGAATCCATGAGAATGTAATAGACATTCCTTGTCCACTCAGGAGCTTAGCAATTAAAATGAATCTGCACTGCTGAATGGTAGATTTATGATATGCAGCAAATAAGGTTCACGTGAGTTACTTGTTACTAAAAAAAAAACAAAAACCGAAACCATGCATTGCTACTCCTGAAAGATTTCAGATACTTCATTGGATTTTGAATGCAGATAACTATTCTTGCCAGATTAAGATAACCCTTTACAAAGCAATCTGTTTCACTGTCTAAAATCTTATGTCATTAAGTTTGTCCTGGTGCAACATCTATTTCTTTAAAGTTTGCACCACATAGTTTTGTCCTTTGAAGGAGCATGTGTACACTGAAAATCTTTCAGCAGTATTTTTCTATATAACTTAAAGTTATATAGCTGCACCGGCTGGAGGGATTGAGGGTGGGAGGCACCGTGTGGCGGTGGTTCTCTTCCTATCTCTCTGACCAGTCGCAGTCCGTGTTGGCAGGGGGGCAGAGGTTGACCTCGAGGTGCCTTGCTTGTGAGGTGCCGCAAAGGTCAGTCCTCTCGCTGCTCCTGTTCAACATTTATGTGAAGCCACTGGGTGAGATCATCCATGGTTTTGGGGTGCAGTGTCACCTGTACGCTGATGACACGCAGCTGTACATCTCCACCCCAGAACACCCCAATGATGCCCTCAAAGTGATGTCCCAGTGCCTGGAGGCCACACGGATCTGGATGGGGAGGAACAGGCTCCGACTCAACCCTTCCAAGACCGAGTGGCTGTGGATGCCGATATAGCCAGCTGGTGCCTTCGCTGGCTATTGGGGGCGATTCTTTGGCCCCCAGGGAGAGGGCTCATAACTTGGGCATCCTCCTGGATGCACGGCTGTCTTTAGAAGAGCATATGACGGCCAGGGGGGCTTTTTATCGGGTTCACCTGATACGCCAGTTGCATCCCTTTCTGGATCGGGACTCCTTATGCACAGTCACTCATGCCCTGGTCACTTCTCGCCTGGACTACTGTAATGCTCTCTACATGGGGCTCCCTTGAGGACCACTCGGAGGCTCCAACTGGTCCAGAATGCGGCCGCGCGGGTGATTATGGGGGCGACTTGGCGCTCCCATGTGACACCTCTCCTGCACGAGCTGCACTGGCTCCCAGTGGTCTTCCGGGTGCACTTCAAGGTTTTGGTTCTCATCTTTAAAGTGCTCCATGGCTTAGGACCTGGGTACTTACGAGACCACCTTCTGCCACCGATAACCTCCCACAGGCCAATAGGCTCTCATAGAGAGGGTCTCCTCAGGGTGCCGTCGGTCAGGCAATGTCGACTGGCGATCTCCGGGGAAGAGCCTTCTCTGTGGGGGCTCCCAACCTCTGGAACGAGTTACCCCCAGGGATACGATTAATCCCAGACCTCCGCACTTTCCGCAAGATCCTGAAGACTTTTCTATTCCAGCAAGCCGGGCTGGCTTAATGAAGATTTTAAATGGGTCAATTTTATGAGGGTTTTAAAATTGGGAAAGCCAAAATTGATTTAATTATGTTTTAGATTTTTTAACTTTCATATTGCTTGTATTTTAATTTTTGGCTGTTCACCGCCCTGAGTCCGTCAGGAGAAGGGCGGTATACAAAGTTAATAAATGAAATGAAAATGAAATTAAATGAAAGTTTTGTGCTCTCTTAGCCTCAGTTCTCCCATCTGCAGTATATGAAAAGCAATGCTGATGGCCAGCCTAACAATACTATTGTAATTATGATTGAACACATGGGAAACACAAGGGCTCTGAATTCTAGAAAAGTGCAATGCAATGCAATGGACACTTCATCCCACCCAAGTTCCAGCAAAGCTTTGTAGAATTTGAACCTTTCAATCTACTTTTATTAGCTATCATGTGAGACAGAGAAAAGGAAAGATAGGAAAGGGAAGCCTGGTGTAGTTCTAACCTTGGTCTGAGGGAGTCTTATAGTAGCAAAGTAAAGGGGAGCTTTACGACACTAGAAAACATTTCTCTACTGCTGGAATTGTTGTGGTCCCCAAGGAAGCAGGACCCAGTAATTCTGTCAGCTACTATGGCAACTAAGAAAGAGCAGGAGTTGGGGAAGGAGGGGGAGAAGTGTGTTCTGGTATGGAGGAATTGATATGCAGAGGTTGTTATCTGTCACCGTCCTTGATCATTAGAAAGCAAGGCGGCTGCAGGGGACGGGTGGTTGAATATCAGGAGAGGAAGAAGGAAGGAGGCTGCACAACGGAATAACTGATGCTGAGCAGGGGTATTGATTCATGCACACCCTTTTTAATTGGCTCTTATTTTCATCATATGCATTTGTATACACATCCCATGGCCTTCTGTAATTGCACCAAATTTATAGGAAGAGCTGTTAAGACATATTTGCTTTCATCACATTCCGACCACTTACTCTTCTTCCTGCCTTACAATATTATCTGCTGTATTAAAGGTAAAGGTAAAGGTTCCCCTTGCACATATGTGCTAGTCGTTCCTGACTCTAGGGGTGGTGCTCATTTCCATTTCAAAGCTGAAGAGCCAGCGCTGACCGAAGACATCTCCGTGGTCATGTGGCTGGAATGACAAAATGCCAAAGGCGCATGGAACGCTGTTACTTTCCCACCAAAGGTGGTCCCTATTTTTCTACTTTTTACATGCTTTTGAACTGCTAGGTTGGCAGAAGCTGGGACAAGTAATGGAAACTCATGCTGTTATGTGGCAGTAGGGATTCAAACTGCTGAACTGGCGACTTTTCGATCGACAAGCTCAGCGTCTTAGCCACTGAGTCCCTTTACCTGCTGTATACCCTTCATATAACACACAAATGTACAGTACATAGTGGATGAGTTCACATAACTAGCATAAGCCTAAGCCTGATTTATCAGAAAAGATTAGCTCAGTCAGAATGATGTGCTATTCCCAAATAAGTAAAACACAATGGGACTGAAATTTCCAACCAATATATCCATTTGTCACATTGACTAGCAATTATAAAACTGTAATCTAGTGTTATAGAGATGGGAGTTCTGATGCAGTAATTCTTCAGTTTATGACTGTTAGTAAGACATTAGAATTGTAAGCTGAGGCGCCCAAGTGATCCAATTTTATGTCATTTTTGTGGTGGTTATTAAGTGAATCTCCACAATCATTAAGCATGCACTATGGTCATAAGAACTCATATTTTATGATGGCCAGAAGTTCTTTACAGTTCATAAAGAGTATTTAGCAACAAGGGTCTACACACCAATTTCTAGTTACCCACAGATACTAGCAGTGAAAGCCTACATTACTATGATGGTATAAATAGTTAGATTTTTCTTGGTTCAATCATACATTCCACTTTCTTTCTTACACAAACATATATATCATGCTGTTTGTATGTATTTTACATGCATAAACAGAGATCTTAAAGTTCTCTGAAACCCTGAAACCCAACATAGCCCAACAGATACCAGCCATGAAATCCTATACTAATGGCATAAATCAGGGGTGTCAAACTGGATTTCTTCGAGGGCCAGATCAGCATTGTAGTTCTCCTCCACAGGCCGGGGTGGGTGGGTGGGTGGGTGTTTTCTTGGCCTCCTGAAGCACTTTGCCAACTAAAACGGGGTGCATGGCCTCCTGCACCCTGTTTTAGCTGGCAAAGTGCTCCAGGAGGCCATTCAAGCCGAAAACAGGCCTTGCAGGGTTGCAAGTGGCCCCCCTGCACCCCATTTTGGCTGCCAGAGGTATTGTAGGCCAGTCCTTTGCTATTTCCAGGCCAGCCCTGCGGGCCGGATTTAAATACCCCATGGGCCTTGAGTTTGACACTCCTGGGATAAATGGTGAGATTTCCTTTGGTATTCTCTCTCTCTCTCTCTCTCTCTCTCTCTCTCTCTCTCTCTCTCTCTCTCTCTCTCTCTCTCTCTCCCCACCTTCTCCCCCACTCTCTTATATAAAAACCATGTCTCTAAGCATTTTACATGCATAAACAGAGATCTTAAAATTCTACAGTTCACTTCAAAACAATATACCCAGGAGAGCTTTGAGCCAGTGAAATCAGATGCCATAATAAATTTGCTTGTCACTAAGTGATGTAAGGTACATTAAAAGGGAAAACGATTATATATTTGAGAGAGCCAGGTGGAAAAACATTGTAGGTGATGTGTAGCCCTGCCTTGAAAAAGGCAACAGGTTGGGTAGCTACACCATTAATAGCCATCAAGAGATAAGAGGACAAAATGGGCTTTGCTTTACTTGTAACATGCAAAAGAGAGAGGGGGTGGAAGTGGAGGTGGGAGGAGGAGGAGGAGGAGGAGGAGGAGGAGGAGGAGGAGGAGGAGGAGGAGGAGGAGGAGTAGAAAGGAGGAGGAGGAGCAGCAGCTTTGTGATTTTCTCTGCTCAAATGATTGCAAGACAAAAGGAAGAAAACAGAAGAACATGGTTCCTTCTCCTTTGGGCAAAAAGAGCTAGCAAAGGATATGCCATCAGAACTGTCAATCTGGCTGCACTGTATTAATGTAGTACCTGTGTGTGCTTCTCTCAAACCTGGAATGTGCACACGTAATGAGCTCCTTTATTTTTTTAATTCATTTTGATCGCGATGAGTTACTATAACATGAAATATGCCACAGTCTCAAGCGTAATGGAAAAAAGAGAATGAAAGCTAGACTTCCCTGCCTGTTTGTTGAATTCTAAGTATTATTAAAAGAATTGTTAAATTATTATATAATTATTAAATTATATATTATTAAGATAAAAAAAATAGAATAAAACTCAAAGGGCAGACTTGATGAACCACTAGGTCTTTTTTCTGCCATAAATTTTCTATGTTTCTATCTTTATGTTTCTATTACTCTCTAAAAGAAATTATCTTGCTTCTTTCATGTGCCAAGCCCTTGACCTTTATGGAGATTTGGGACATGTACTATATGTAAATTAGCATTTAATTAATTACTTATTATTTACTATATTAAATATTTACTTCTTCCATAATCCTAATTTTTGTCTTGTCTGAAATTTTTTGTCTGAAATTTTTTGTCTGAAATTTTTTGGGTGACTTTCTTATATTTCCTAACTAAATGAACATTTTGCAAATTCCAAATTTCATATTCTCAGTATTTGAAATGTAACTATATTAGATCAGTCTTCCAATATGAGCCAGATGTCTTTGCCACTTCAGAGGGAATTGAAATGGCTTCTTATATGATAGAATCTACAATGGAACAAACTCACAACATCCCTTGTTTTCCCAAAAATAAAACCTACCCTGATTTTTCAAACCACCTAATATAAGCCATACCCAAAAATAAGCCCTAGTGCAGATCGTCATGAGCCTGGAGGGGGGGCATGGCCAGCACCAGAGACAGCAAGGGCATTGGGGGCTGACAGTGTCCACCAGCAACCACAGCCTGCACAGCACAAGTGAGTTGATTGCCTATCCAAGCAGCAGGTGAAGGCAGAGATGGTGGTGGGGGAGGCAGGTGATCCAGACGTGCTGTGCAAACCGTGGGAAAGCTGAGAGTTGGTGGGACAGAGTAGGCAAGCGGCCACAGGAGGCTCGTCTCACACAGTGGCACTGACAGCAGACGGAGGCAGAGGTGTTGGGGGGGGGGAGGCAGACTATCCTGATGATCCATGTGGGTGCAAGCAAGCCAAGAGGGGTGAAGACAAGTCTCCTGTGGCTGGCTGCCCACCCTGTCTCACCATCTCTCGATTTACCTACAACCCACGTGGCATGTCCAGATTGTGTGCCTTCCTCCCTGCACCTCTACCTCTGTCTGCTGCCGGTGTACGAAGATGAGCCTCCTGCAACTGGTCTCCCATTCTGTTCCACCGTCTCTTGCCTGCTTGTTGTGGCCATGATCAAGCAGAAGAAGTGGGCCAGAGGCCATACAGGATCCTACTGGACAGGGCTGCTGGAGTTGTCACCACAAGGTGAGGCAGGTATTGGGGCATGGATTGCCTAGCTGTGGGGCCCTGAGGTAAGCTGGTGGAGGGTGCATGGGGCAGCTCCACCTCCCCACCTCATGGTAGTGGCACTGGCATGCTGTGCAGCCCCCTGTTCTATTGTGCTGTGAACAAGCAGAAGAACTGCATCTTCTGTACATGGGAAAAAATAGGACATCCTAAAAATAAGCCCTAGTGCTTATTTTGGAGTCCCCCCAAAATATAAGACCGGGTCTTATTTTCGGGGAAATACAGTATTTTACATTTACCAAAAGTTAACATTTCAAAAGTAGATGCTAATGATGTATATCAATCACAAAATCAATAGAACTAAATTCTTAAAAACTATAAAGTGGTATTGGATTTTAGACTATAAGTGATTCATCCAAAAATCACATTTTGTGTCTACTGATCTTCCCAAAGAATGTGCAATATTTGAAAAGATGGAGATTGAATATTTTTTGTTGGAAAAGTAAACAGATTAAAGGATCATTCACCCCTATAATCTGAAATGGTGAGCGGTTGGTACCTTTTTAGAATAGCATTTCAATAGATAGAATTATGAGGAAATCCCAAAATTTCAACATGTTAATATGACACTGAATTATTTCCCAAAACTATCTTTGACAAATTATGGTTATACAGGGCATGGGAATCGAAAAAAAAAAAAAAAGAATCTGAGAAATTGGAACTATGATTGATTGACTTTTGGAAACATGTAATTTATCTAAATGTAATTTATCCATCTTGAATAAGGCAGTATTTTCACTCAAGCAGAAAGTAGCCAAAGGTCTACTGTAAACTGCTGGATGATTTTAATTAGAACATCCAGGATTTCTTACTCCCAGGAACAGCTGCATTTAAAAAGAATTTCCCCAGTTGTATCCCTGAAAAGAATAATTGGAAAAATATGGAGAATGTGATCTGTGTGTAAGAGTTTGTGAAGTTATACCAATTAGATATTCTTGCCCTGAGTATTTTATCAAAAGCACCTCATTTGTGAATACCATATGTTGCCTAATGGAGCCCTTGTCTTGTTCCTACGTCAATCTCCTTGCTACTAATGTATAGGACTGTAATATTGTTACCACCAACAGTAATAATTGTACTGTTTTGGCTTTCATTTAGAAAAAGTCTTAAATATGCATATGGACCAGAATAATACTAGAATAGAATAGAATAGAATAGAATAGAATAGAATAGAATAGAATAGAATAGAATAGAATAGAATAGAATAGAATAGAATAGTTGGAAGGGACCTTGTAGATCATTGAGTCCAGCCCCACTGCTCATTTCTGACAGATGACAGTCCAGTCTCTTCTTGAAAGCTTCCAGTGATGAAGCTCCCACAACTTCTGTAGGCAAGCTGTTCCATTGGTTGATTGTTCTCGCTGCCAGAAAGTTTCTCCTTATTTCTAGGTTGAATCTTTCCTTGATCAGTTTCCATCCATTATTCCTTCTCTGGCCTTCAGGTGCTTTGGAAAATAGGTTTACCCCCTCCTCTCTGTAACAGCCTCTCAAATATTGTAATACTTGCCTATCCACATGGAAAATGGCCACTTGCCTATCCACATGGAAGAAAGCCCAACTCCAAAATTCCAGGGTGATCAACTCTCTCTTCCAACATGAAAAACAGAGCCTTGGTTGCTGTTGGCTAAACAAATGACACTACCACCCATGAAGGAGTAATGTATGCAGCCTCCTGGCAGCCAGCCCAGCATGCTAGATAATCATTGGCTGAAATGAGTTCTGCAAGAAAGAAATCCACCTTCCCACATTGTTCCTAGATAGACAGAAGAACAATGCGACTGCTTTGGTGTGAAATTCTCAGACTCAACCATTTCACACATAGACAGCACAAATAAGTAAAAATACAAAAAAAAAAAAAAATCTTCAAGGATTGCAGATGGTTTTATAACAACCACCGAGACTACAAAAATTCACCCCATTGCTTCTTCTTTTCAGTGTTTTGTTTGTTTTCAGAGTGCACTATCCACTGCAAAAAACACAGATCAAAGTGGTCTATCACAAATCGTCCATTCATCAATCCAGGCATGTTAAACTGTCTATTGTAAGGATGCTATCCTTTTGACAGGTGGATATCCCAGAAATCGCTTTCTAAGTCAGTTTAGACCAGGGGTCTCCAGCCTTGGCAACTTAAACACTTGTGGACTTCAACTCCCAGAATTCCTCAGTGTGAGCGGCCCCATTGCAAACCGGTAGTAAAGGTAGTAGATCCCACCCCTGAGAAGACCCTATACTATTCCAGAAAAATGGCAGTCCAATCTCTTCTTATGGGTACTCCAGTGCTGGAGTACTCACAACTTCTGGGAGAAAGCTGTCCCACCAATTAATTGTTCTCATTGTCAGGAAATTTCTCCTTAATTCTAGGTTGAATCTCTCTTTATTAAACTTCTATCCATTACTTCTTGTTCTGGATTTCGTTGTTCTGGAGAATAGGTTTACCCCCTTCTCTCTATGACACTGAAATATTGGAAGACTGCTATCAAGTTTCCCCTAGGCTTACTCTTTGTTTGGACTAAACATACTCAGTTCCTGAAACTGTTACTTTATTTATTCTCCAGTCCCATAATCACCTTTGTTGCTCTTCTCTGCACTTTTTCCTGTTGGAATGTCCAGAACTGGATCAGTATTCCAAAGTGTGCTCTCACCAGTATAAATATATGATCCTCACCAGGTTGAGTAAAATGGTTCAAAACTTCTGTACCCATTCAGCCAAAAAGAGACCCACCATAGTGTGGGTGGGCCTCTTACTCTTGATGGGCAAATACAAATAACTGCAAACCTATCACATACTTGGAACCTCATGAGTGACAAAGGCCATCCCCTGGCTATGTTGATCTTTGTCTTACAATGTTTGTCTGGTTTGAATTTTTATTTTTTTCTACTTTACTGGATATATGTCACATATATTTTTATTATAAGCTGCCTAGAGTCATGTATGCGAGATTGGTAGCTATATAAATTGATTAAATAAACAAATAAATCACACACAAGAAAAACACCCCAGTTTCTCAGCAAGCTACTATCAGTGGCAAATGTTCTGCGGCTTCCCATTTAATCACCTCCTCACCCCTCATCAGAACCTAAGGCAAGTTCTGTAAAGGAGCAGCCAAATGCCATTTCATCAGCAGGAAAATGGCTGATCTGTCAGAAAGCCACCAATTAAAAACTGTGCAATAGATAAACTGCCTTTGTGTGTGTTTCTAGTGGGCTGGGGCCTCCTCCTCCCCTCTCCTTTCTACTCTCCTTTAAATCTCGTTCTCCCCCGCAGAAAAAGTTGAACATAAAAAAAGGTAGAAAAATGCTCTGAGACATGAAAAGGATTTTTTTAAAAAAGGAATGATGGGTAAAAGAATTACTGTTGATAGAACAAGGAGGGGCATTCATGTTGGTATTTCAAGAGAAGGAAGGAAGGGAACCAGAGCTTGGGCCAAGTATGTATTCAGCAGATAATTACCAGTTGTCAGGACATTAAACCTCAGGACACAAACTTGGATTGCAAGCCAGGCAAAGAAAGTACAGAGGAGCAAAAAGGTTAATGGATCAGTGGAGCTCTTGCTGATTAGATGCCAGGATCATGGTGAACCAGCCGGATGGGGAACCATCATTGCATTCCAATGGAAGGTCACAGCAGCCAAAAAGCTGCCAGCAGAGGGCACCCCTGTCCCCTAGAGGAAGAATGGGCTCCTTTATATCAGCATGTGGTCTATGCTTTCTCCAGATCAAACTAAAACTCTTACCTTATCCCAGCTTTCCCTAGGATCTTCCACCTGTGTGGGAATTACTTTTGGTTGGCACAATATAAATTAATAGCAGCAAAGAGCATATTTTTGGTTCGGGGATGCTTCTGACACTCTCATTACTCCTTCTCTTTCCCTGCCTCTACATCTGAGGAGAGGAGAGGAGAGGAGGAGAGGAGAGGAGAGGAGAGGAGAGGAGAGGAGAGGAGAGGAGAGGAGAGGAGAGGAGAAGAGAAGAGAAGAGAAGAGAAGAGAAGAGAAGAGAAGAGAAGAGAAGAGAAGAGAAGAGAAGAGAAGAGAAGAGAATTCTGTATTGGCCAAGTGTGATTGGACACACAAGGAATTTGTCTTTGGTGCATATGCTCTCAATGTTCATAAAAGAAAAGATACATTCGTCAAGAATCATAAGATACAGCACTTAATGATAGTCATAGGGAACAAATAAGCAATCAAATCATATTAGGAAACAGTCAATATAAATCGTAAGGATACCAGCAACAAGGTTACAGTCATACAGTCATAAGTGGGGGGAGATGGGTAAATAGGAATGATGAGAAGGTTAATAGTAATGCAGACTTAATAACTATTTTGAGTACACAAGTCCCATGTTATCTGAAGAAGCATCTCTACCTAAATGTCTTCCACAACTCTTAGGGTCACTGAAAATTGTATTATAAGCGTAAAACATGGATCCTCCCTGCACTGATTTTAAATTATGAGAGCAATCCCTCAGATAAAGGGTGTCTGGTAACTTCTTTTGTAAGCTTTAGTTAAATTGACTGAAACTTTCCCTTTTGCTATATATTCTGTTCATTATAGAAACTGCTTATTGCAATTTCTGATTTCTTTCATTCAAATGATTGTGCTTTGGTTTCAGACTCTCATTCTCTAAAGTGTCAGCTATAAGCCTATTTTTAAACTGAGCAAGTGGGATAAAGACTTTCTATAGATAAGGCTGGTTCACACAATCATTGTCTAAGATATAATGCAGTTAGGTAATTTGTGATTCAGCTGCCTTATTTCCATGACACACTTCATAAGGTCACTGGGGAAGAAAGTTTCTTAGCGGAACTCCAATTAAGCCAGTCAGCTAACCCTGAAAGGGTTAAATTTAGTCCTAATTGGGTTGCAATAAGTGCTCTGCTCACTGATCTGTGTGTGTATTTGTTAACTCTCCTCAGAGTGAGATTAAAACCTAGAATGGTTTAGTGAAAATAGAGGCTTTCTAGGAATTTTATCTCTATGACTTCAGGCACATGGGAAGGGAAAGGCTGAAAACCAGTATATGTGAGTGGGATATGGTTAGGACCCTCCTTCCAACCTTAATTATACTACATTTTAAAAAAATTGTTCCCTGTGCCTGGAATCGAGGAGAGAGAAGTGGCAGTACGTGACAACCTCCCAAACTCTTTTGGTGGCATTTTCTCACGCATCTCCATATTGTAATATAATTTGTAGGTAATTGATCAGGTAATCAGTTCATAAAGTGTTAATTGCCAGAAGTGGACCACATGATCCCAGCAAAAATTATACTGCTGCTGAAAAAAGAGAACTTAATACTTTCAGACAGCATTGGCAATGAGATGGTGAATCACATAATTTCACAAAGGAGTTGAAGAAAATGTTACAACATGTACCATTTTACAAATGCTTTGAATAGTTTATAGTGGAATAACCAGGGGTATCTGGAAGGGGTGTATCACAAAATCAAGCTCTCAGTTACAATGATGTAACTGAAGCCACTTATATTTATAAGTGTTTGAATGACGCATGCAAAGAGAGATGGGGCCATGGTCATCATCTTGATTTCTGTTACTCTAGTTCAGCACTAGAGACTATGTGCAGTTTATCACAACTGCTATAGTTATTTCTAAATGTTTATAAATAAATGAGCATTTATGTTCTGAATGGGAAAGGAGAGGGGTAACTTAAGCCTCTGGGAGGGCAACATGGCTAAACCAATAAGATTTTCCTTCCTTGTCATTCCTAGTCTAGGAGATTCAAATAAGTAAAACAGGGATGAGAGTCATATCAGTAAAAGGGGTAGGTAGTTTAATCACTTTCAGCCCTGCTACAATTCCATCTTCCACGAAGCATTTAATTAAACCAAGAGGATAGCTCAGGGGTGAAATCCAGCAGGTTCTGACAGGTTCTGGAGAACTAGTAGTGGAAAATTTGAGCAGTTCAGAGAACCGGTAGTTGAAATTTTGAGTAGCACCTCTTGCTGTCCCCAGAGTGGGGTGGGAATGGAGATTTTGCAATATCCTTCCCCTGGAGTGGGGTGGGAATGGAGATTTTGCAATATCCTTCCCCTGCCCTGCCCACCAAGCCACACCCACCAAGTCAGACCACGCCCACCAAGCCATGCCCACGGTAGTAAAAAAAATGGATTTCACCATTGGGACAGTTCTATGGACACAGCTGGAACTTTTCTTCCCAAAACAAAGAGCTGTTTTGCACGAAGGGCAGCTGCGAGATCCTAATTTGACTTTATTTTTTTCACATTATTAAAACTATTTGTATTTATTATACAGTATCAACGTTAGTTTAATTCTAAGATTCAAGGTTTTTTTTCTTTTTCAGAAAAATAATTGAATCCCATTCCCACATTTTTTTTTTGGTGTGCTGCAAAGGACATTTATCATCTTATAAAGCTAAGCCAAGAGTGGAAATGTGATATATATTCAAAGCATGTTTATTATGCTTTTCCATGCTGCCAATCCCAACAAGCATACCTTGAGGGGATTATACAGATCAGTATTTTAAAAAAGCCCTTATTCTCAGACATGCAATGTGAAAACAATGGCAAAAAAGCAGAAATTGATTAAAATAGAAAGACAAGGGCACAAGTACCTAATTGCAAAATTCTTCTACATTTTCTTTATCACAGGGAGGTGCAAGCACCTGCTTCATCTGTGACACATGGACCGGACTAGATGATTGAATTCCTTGTTGCTTTGATTTTTATCTTGGAAAGCTATAGATGCATGCAATAATTGATCTTCTAGTAGTTGGCAGAAGTCAGAGAATGTTACCCTCCAGATATGTAATCACAAAAGAACTAAATATTTCACTTCTTTTCTTTGCATGGTGCTTTGGAGGTTACAAGAGTGTATAATCTGCGGATATTACAACCGTCATCTTCTCTGACTGTTATTAGAAGAGCCATGGATGCCTCTGCTCATAGGTGCCTTGATAATGTTACCTAGTTGGGCAATGAAATGTCTGCAAGTAAACAGCCGAGCTTAGAGAGCACTAAAAATTTCACAGTTCCTAGACTTTTCTATAATTATAAACTAAAAAGGGGGAAACAAAAAGCCCCCTTTTTGCTTGTGGGCAAACATTGTTTCCAGTTCTCTTGAGCCTTGTCTTAAAAGGAAATCTTGTACAGCATCTTTGAAAGACAAGCCAGGGAATTAAACTCTGTAACTTAATCACATAGGACAATAGATTGAACAGTTGTCTTGGCTAAGATCCTGGATTACTACAACTGGCTTTAAATCCCTGCTGGTTAACAGAATGCAGGGGTTGATTGGATTGTAGCCCTTGGGATGAAGTAGTTTCCATATAAATAACCACTGCTTCCATTACTTCCTTTGCAATATTTATAACCCTCATAGGAAAGATCAGTTTGATCCCAAGCATTGATTGGAGGGCCCATCAAATCTGTTGTTTTTTCTTCCTACTAGAAAGCATTTGCCTACCAGTGAGCTAGTGGCTGTAGAACTACAGAAAAATAGAAGACTATTACTTTCGATCTGCAAGAAAGTTCATAACATTGGGGGTAGTGACCTACATTTCTACTCTTTCCTTTTATATTGATTTTATGTTAATATTACAATTATTTGAGTATTACATTATAATACTAAAATCAAAGGGAGCAATAAAAGTTCTTTGGATGTTTAGTCTGTTAGGATTGTCTATGCTAGGCAATTAAGCCTCTTAGTGGGATGCCAGGGATTTTACTTCAAAATGTGAGCAAGGCTAAGAGCGGGCAAAGCAAAGCAGAGATAAAATATGCCTTAATTTACTTTGAACCATTTCAGATCCAGTTAATGTAACTATTCTTCATCTTTTTAATAATTTCTGTTCTTTGGTCAGTTTTAATTGGGTAGCAACTGGCAGAGTGGCTTGGTTAGAGTTAAGCTGTGTGCAACCTTTTCTTTCATTGACCATCCAGGGTTACCAGTCAGGAGTTTTTTCTAATCCCTAGGTAGCTTGGATTGAATCTCAGACTTACTTCCTGTCAAACACGTCTCGTAGTTTTCAGATAGGGGTTTCTCCAAAGCAAAATATATAAGCCATTCAGAGTTTTTAGGTTGTCAGTACCCAAGTAAATTTAAATCAAATACAGAAAATCACTTACCTCATAGCGATTTTCTTTTTCAAACCATTACCCTGTTTCCCCAAAAATAAGACATCCCCTGATAATAAGCCCAATCGGGCTTTTGAGCGCATGTGCTCAAATAAGCCCTCCCCCAAAATAAGCCCTCCCCGAAAATATTTAAACGCATGTGCAGCTGGTCTCCGCCATTTCCTCTGGTTAGGGTTAGGGAGACAGAGCTGGAAATCAGGTAAGACAGCAAGAAGAGCCCCATTTTACTCCACACACCCCAAAATAATAAGACCTCCCCAAAAATAAGGCCAAGCGCTTATTTCGGGGTTCAAAAAAATATAAGACAGGGTCTTATTTGGGGGAAAACACGGTAGACTCCTGAGCTGGGAGAGTGTTTTGAATGTAATTCCACATAATGAATTATTGAAAAAGTGGTTGGTGCCCATAGAACAAAGAATGGGGTCCCTTGATCTAGAAGAGCCACAAATGATGCACATAATAACAACAGCATTTAGACTTATATACTACTTCACAGTGTTTTACAGCCCTCTCTAAGTGGTTTATAGAGTCAGCATATTGCCCCCAAACAATCTGGGTTGTCATTTTACCAACCTTGGAAGGATGGATCAACGATGAGCCAGTGAGGATCAAGCTGCTGGAGTGAGCAGTGAGTTAGCCTGCAATACTGCATTCTAACCACTGTGCCACCATGGCTCATGGGGTTATTGTTATGGCTAGAAAAACAATGCACATGACCAGTGCATTCAAACATTGACTCCAATACTGAAAAACAGTATCTAATGCAATGTTTCTCAACATTGCCAGCTTTAAGATGTGTGGACATCAAGTCACAGAATCCTCCAGCCAGCATGCTGGCTGGGGAATTCTGGGACTTGAAGTCCTCATGTCTTGAAGTTATCAATGTTAAGAAACACTGATCTAATGGTTCAACTTAGTACAACTGGAAAAATAATTGTACAATGAAAACCAACATGGTTAAAGTGGTTAAGTATTGAATTACGACTTGGGATTCCAGAGTTAAATTTAGAGTGGTGTGGTGGCATAGAGGTGGAGCGCTCACCTCACAATCAGGAGGCTGTGAGTTCAATCCTAGGTAGAGGCAGATATTTCTCTCTCTGGGCATAATGAGAATATATCTGCTGAACAAAGCTCCACATTGGTGACAGGAAGGGCATCCGGCCATTAAACGCTCTTCTAGCTCCATTCAGTTGCCCAGACTCCACCTCGCAAGGGATTATGGGGTCGTTCAATGATGATTCCAGAGTTAAGTTTACAGTACCCTCATCCATGAAAACTCACTGGGAAGCTCTGGGCCAGGCACCATCTCTCTCACACTGAATGAATGTTAGTTCTCACGCAATCAACCAGGGACTACAATATATCAAGCTATTACCAATACAAAGAATAGATAGAAACTGCTTCTATCACTCCTAGCTTTTTATGTAGAGGAAACAGAAGAAAAAGATGAAAGAAACACAAATATTGATAGATATGAGAATTCACATTTGTTACTCAGGAGTTGCTAGAATTCTTTTATAGTAGCCTGTTAACTTTTCTTCAATAAATTACTTATCAGAAGGCCTTGGATTGAATCCAATGGATTCTTTTGTGTATGTTTAGTTTCTTTGCCCAGTTTTCCAAAAAGAAGCATGGTAACAACTGACTGTACGTCACAAGTTTGCTTTTGAGGAGAGAAAGAGTCCCTTGGCAAAAAGGCAAAATAAAAATATAATAAATAAAATGGCATGAGGTTGTAACCTCAGTCAGTTGGCTGGTGTACCATTTTCATCTTAGTAATTGCAATTTGGGTTGTGGTGGTAAAACAAAGGCAAATATCCAAGTCTGGGTATAATGCTGCACCAAGATAGTATAGTCCAACGTTCACCTTCTCTTTCAAAACTCAAAGCCATTTCCAACTTGTTCTAATCTACAAACATACCCTGGCAATGTGTTATGTCTCTTATGATTTTTTTTCATCTCATCCCCCATCAGACACAGGGATCAGCAACATTTTATGCCAGCATAATTTTCTGCTGACTCAAGGATGGATAAAGAGCACTTCTATTCCTCCCCCCACCTCCCTCGTTGAGAGTGTAAAATTCATTAGCTGCTGCATATTCATGAGGCCTAGCAAACAGGTGGAGCCAAGGAACGTTGCTATTTGTTTTGCAGAAAAAAACAAGTTAAATAAATATAAGCAACAATCTCCAATAATTTAAGAAACGGCCAGATACTTAAGTTGTGATTAATGATTAAGGACAACGGAAGAGAAGATAGAACTGAATTATTGAAAATTCCTCCTTTAACATTTTTATATGTTATTTTTTTTTTTACTTTGTTTCAGTATTTCAGTTTCTGTATATACATTATTTTTTTAACATCAGCTTGAAGAAGTAAAATGACTGTATGTTTATAATAACATTTCATATTCAAAAAAAGCAATTGTGATAGACTGTGCTTTTGTGTATATTTTATCTTGTTTTCGGGGTTGTTTGATCTGATCTGCCGAAGACTCTTATTTACCAGTGTTTCTCCTGCCATTCTAAATATATCAAATGTGTTTGTTCAGACTCTGTGTTAATGTGACATCCTTGAGTGTTTGAAAGCTAGCCCATCAGGAAGTGATAGGAACCAGACTGTCTCCTGAATGTGCCAATTATTTTACTTGAAGGGTATAGACTATACTTGAAGCATAGTACTGGTATCAAAAGTATGTTAGGTGATGAATAAAACGTATTTGGGACTGGTTTCTTTCTTTCTTTCTTTCTTTGAGTGGGTGCTACTGATGCTTAAACAAGAAGAATCTGTCCTAGAAGCAACTGAGTAATAATAAGATATGGATTATCTTTTCAGACTCACCAGGACTATTGCATCTCATCCTATCCAAATATTTACTAATGCAAATAACCATCATTGATAATTGTTCTTGCTGTGACTACTTTTGACACGGAGTAGAGTACTCAGAGCCTCCATTCTGAGAGGCAGCAAAAGCCATCAGCAGAGTCCCACCGTGGTTCTTAATTAATGCTCACTAACCATGTCCACAGCAGGCTGTGGGACAGTGAGGTCTCTAATGGCTCCGAAGTGCTGAACATGAAATTCAAAGGCAAAATGCAAAAAGGGGAAGCAGACAAGAAAGGGGAAGAAGTGTGAGAGAAGAAAATATCAAAGGAAAAAGATCCTGACAGCTTGAAATGCTTGGTCAGCATCTTTTTATAATTTGGTTAGATGTTTTATGTTAAGAATGTATGAGGGTGTTCTGGAAAATAGTAGAAATATTATGCTACTATTATATGCTTACTACTATACTATGTTAGGTATATCATGGATGTATTATTCTGTCTCAAAAGAGTAACTTGGCCGACCAGCATTCTTCCTTTCACCTCTCAGCCTTTCACATCCTTAGATCAGAGGGGAACTCCTCTTCTTCATCCGTGTTGACCACTGGCAGCTGCTCTAGCTCCCTGCCTGGAGCCTCCAGACTAATTTGTTGCAGCTGTAAGTCTCTCCACCCAAACTCAGCTGGCTACCCTCTGGTTGTTCCAGCTGTAGTTGCTCCATTGAGCTGGAGTGAGCTGATCTGGTGCTCTCTGATCTGCATTTCCAACAGCCCCGAAGGTCACTTCTCTCTTCTCCGGAGGTGCCAGGGACTGGCTCATTCTCCTCTTCTGAACTAGCATCTGGAGTGGCGACCAGAGGTATGTCCATTACACTGGTGGGTTTAGAACAACTCGCCTTTGCCAACTCGCCACTGCCAACTTGATGCAGGACATCATGCCACAGGACAAGAGTTACACTAATATTGGAATAGAATCATTAAAAAATGGAAAGGTTTTTATTCAGTGGTTCCAATATCACATCTGTCAGCTCCTTCAGAACCCTGGGATGTAATTCATCTAATCCTGGCAACCTGAACTCATTTAAAGTGGAAAGGCATTCTCTTACCAATTTTTTGCCTACTATGAACTTTTTTTCCTGTTATGTCTCCTACTGTGATGCTTTTGATAGGTTGGGCTATCTTTTTTAGCATGAAGACAAATGGAAAAAAAAGAATTAAGCAGTTCCACTTTCTCCCTGCTGCCTGTCACCATCTTGCCAGGTTCTCCATCTTGCCAGCTTCTCCGATCAGTGGACTTATCATTTCCTTGACTTTCTTCTGATCCCTTATATACTGGGAGAAACTTTTTTGTCATTTGAATATCACATATGTACCTCTTGGATATGAGGGAATCATCAAATCATCTTTGATTCATACTGTTCCTAATCTGCTGAAACTGCAATGCAGAGATTGACAGAATGGCAACACTGTGTTTAATAATTCTATAAATAAAGCAGAGTTTCACCCTGGAAGTACTCAAAACACAGGAGAACATTATAATATATGTAGAGATTATATGTATTCCAGTAAATTCTTGGGACAAGGGTGTACCCCAGAAGCTAAGAGTGAAATTCATTTTTTTAAAAAATCCCAATTTGGTTACCATCTCAAAAGCTAATGGAGTTTCTCTAACATGGAATTAGTTAATTAAAAAGCTTAAGGAAATCCAACTATTTCAAAGGGTCGTGACAGGCATATTTTATTTTTCCTTTTACTTGCACATTTAGAATGATCTAGGTTTTATCCAGGGGTGGGCTGCTGGGATTCGCAAGGGTTCGGGAGAACCTCTAGCTAAGATTCTGTGCAGTTTGGAGAACCCCCAAATCCCACTCCTGGGTGGCACTGCCCACCCCACCCCACCACTTCCAGGAGTCCCCACGTAGCATGTTTTTGGATGCAGGTAAGTGCAGGGTGTATGCAGAGGTTTGGGGAGAGAAAAAATAGGCCTACTGGAAGTTCAGGAAAGTGCTTGTTTCGGGCCTCCAGAGGGCCTCCGGAGACTGGGGAGGCCATTTTCACCCTCCTGGAGGCTTGAGGAAAGCCTCTGGAGCTTGGGGAGGGCAAAAATGCCCCCTCTGCCATGGTGCAGGAGGTCAACTAGGCCACGCCCATCATGGCCATGCCTACCCAGCAATTTTAGCAGAGAACCCCTTGCTAAAATTTTTGAAGCCCAAATTGGTTTCATCCCAAATTCTCAAAGGCAAATCCAGCCTCAAATTACCTTTTCTAAATTCAGTTGAAACAATCATAGTTCCAACATTCTAAGAAGGACAGATAGAGGATCCTGTGGATTTCAAACTGTCTTGCTCTGTAAACCCAACACAAGGAAATAAATGCGAGCATTGATGTTGCTAAAAGAATTTCCCTCCCATTATTTGCAGTGGGAAAGAAACAGGTTTTTTTTTTAAAAAAGAGAGAGGGACTCTTATGTTTCTCTATTACCTTCCCAGATTCTTGCTGGCAAAGCTCTGAATAACGTCTGGTATCAGCATACTCTTGGTTAGAATTAGGATTATTCTTCCCATCACTTACATTGCATTACAAGTTATAACAAAAAGTCAGTAGCATTATCTCATAAAAGTGATAATATGTATAAAAGACTATACCAGACTACATTTCATTAGAATAATGAAAAATGAAATGTCATACTGTATGAATCTAATCTTAATGCAATTCATAAGTTATAACCAACTTGCAATAATGATTCACTTAAAATCTATTTCAGGACTAAACTCTGACAAACCCCATTGTCAATATTATTCCAGTTCTCTGAGTTCAATTAAGATAATCTTCCCCCTTTGAAAGACAGTATGGTGTAATAGAAAGCATGCTGACTATCTTTGGGGAGACCCCAATTGGTGGGGTCAGCCACATAAGCTAACTGTTGTTCATTCCCTCTCTCACTCTCTCAGCCCAACTTTAATAATAATAATAACAACAATAACAACAACACAACATGCCAGATATCACAGTTGTTGAGAGCCAAAGTGTACTATTTATTGATATCGCTGAAGAAAAAGAACTGGAAAAAAATCATGAAATATCACGTCCTGGCCATTGAAACTATACAGTTAGGGATGAAACATGTAACAGTGAAACCCATTGTCACCGGGGCACTTACAAACAATTGGCACTGACAAGATCACCATTGGTCAGCCGCAGAAGGCCACCTTACTGGGATTTACTTGCATAATCCGCCGATACATCACGCTTGGGAAGTGTTCAACTAATGATTTGGGATACAAAATCCAGCATGGTCATCTCGTTTGCTGTGTATACTGTCAATTAACAACAACAAGAAGAAGAACAACAACAACAATAATAATAATATCCCGATTGTAATTGAAGCCCTTGGCCCTTCAATACCCAAAGGGCTACACCGCTATTTAGAAATTCTAAATTTACCGGACTTGAACATTTTGACTCTATAAAAAACCACCTTACTCGAAACAGCTTACATCCTCCGATGATACCTTAACAATTCCTAGGTCCTTAGTTAGGACTCAAGCTGCTGAGCTATTAACCAGTCTCAAAGGCTGTGAATCTCACTAAAGATTAACCAATAATAATAATAATTTTTATTGTCATTGTACATATATACAAAGAAATTGATTTAGCCTCTACTGGTGCAATTCGTAACAAAGTACAAAACAACATGAATAATATAGAAAATGGTCCTTATACAAGTAATTAAGGAGAAACCAGTCATATGTTTCCATATACGCATGGAGTGATTGTAATTGTATTTAGGAGCCCATGGATAAAAACTGTTTTTAAACCTGTTTGTCCAGCTGGCTATAGTTCCTTTGTAACTTACTTTGTAGGGATCATTGCTGAAGAGATAACACTGGAGAAAGAAATGCTTCATTGAATTTCTGGAGGGTAGGCAGATATAAATCTAAGAAATAAAGAAAAACTAGACCACTTGTGCATTCCAGTTTGTAACCTCTTGATGAATTTTCATGCAAACTAATAAATATATACTTGGTGTAGTAACAGTTTACTTTGTGATGTTAGAAGACTTATTATGAGCATGAAAAAGGGAGCAGAAGTCATCTTGAAAATTACAGTCTGGCTTGACACAATGGCAGCCAACTACCTACCAAAATAATGAGAAAAAATATGCTCCGTGAAGAGAGATTTGTCTTATACTGGGGAGATATTATATACCTAAGAAACAATAATACAAGAAGCAAAGACTCTAATGTGCCTTTTCAAATAAAATGCAACGTTTTGTTTAGATCAGCAGACAGACATTAACTTTTCCCAAAATGGCAGTGTTGAAGACAAACATTTGGTTGTTGTTGGACAAACAATTTGTCCAAGACAAATTCTTGGACAACCACTTTTGAAATTTCTTTAATTTACAGTTCCTGTAGTTAAGTGCATGTGTTTACTTTTGGACAAAATGCAAATCTATAATATAAATTGCCTTTTGATCAGTTTGCTTCTTTAATTATGCAACAATTTATATACTACCCATTTCCAAGAACCAAGGTACATTTAATTAATTAATTCTAAGATTGAGATGTGTAACAATCCCAGATATAGAGTTGTGTAGCATGATATCCTCACAGTCCAAATGCATCGTGTTCATTTTTGTCTGGCCTCTGTTGCTGTTTAATGATATCCCTGTCCATGTAGTTCTAAAATTTTCTTGAAAATTAGATTCCAGTGGCTAAATTGCAATTCCATCTTGACCTTACCTCACAACAAAGCAATTGTCTCAGCTCCAACAACAAATAATAAAATACCTTACTTTCTTTGATTTGGACAACTTGCAGATTCCATTTAGAACAAACACTGAAGAATGCTAGTAGCAAGGTAGATGATGGGGAGAAGAGATTAAAAATATGCTACTAGACGATAAAGATTCCATCATGTACAGCAGATGACATCAAGCAGAGGTGGAAGTAATTTTCTGCTGCACAATACATAACCAGACCTGGGAGAAAATACAAAGCATGTCAAGTATTCTAGTCATTCTCATTATGATGCTTCATCTTTGCTTGCACAGGAACAGATGATGAGGAACTAGTAGTGGATAGCAGAAATAGAATTAAGAAAGATCAACCCACACATGGAAGCCAAGTAGATAAGCAACCAGATGTCTCTCCATGCTTCCAAACTCCATTTTCATATGTGCTACTCCCTGCTCAACCTCTGTATACATTCCATGTGAACAGTATCATTTCTGAACATAGACCAAATGATTAATCACAAATTAATGTGATTAATGGGACTAAATGGGACACACACAGACATGTAGAGAATTGCTCATAGCTTTCACAGCAAAACTATCCCTACTAACCTGCATGAAACAAGCACATCAAAAAGTGTACACACCAAGTTCATCTCTGCTTTACTTTTCTAAAGAAGTGTTGTATCCTAGAATACTTGACCAGCCCTACAATGCATTCATGCCCACATGAGCTATAATACATCTCCCTCAATACTACTATTCCTGTACAAGCATCTCTTGATTGCTTCAGTTCAGGATTCCTTCATGATGTTCAAGTTTCCATCCTTTCTTTTCAGGTATACCTGCTGCTCCAGAGGCTACCACTTGTTCTTTGATATACAGCTTTCCATTACTGAAAGAGGGCTGTGAAAATATTTATAGATCCCCTCATATCCTGGACATGAATTGTTTCAACTCCTACCCTCAAAATGACGCGATAGAGCACTATACACCAAGACAACTAGACACAAGAACAGTTTTTTCCCCAAATGCCATCACTCTGCTAAACAAATAGTTCCCTCAACACTGTCAAACTGTTCATATTAGGCTGCATTATTATTGCTATTGGTCTTCTCATTGTTCCTGTCGCCCATTTCCTCCCACTTCTGACTGTATGACTGTAACTTTGTTGCTTGCATCCTTGCAATTTATATTGATATTGTTTCCTAGTATGATTTGATTGCTTATCCCTATGACTATCATTAAGCATTGTACCTTATGATTCTTGATGAATGTATCTTGTCTTTTTATGTACACTGAGAACATGTGCACCAAAGACAAATTCCTTGTGTGTCTAATCACACTTGGCCAATAAAGAATTCTATTCTATTCTATTCTATTCTATTCTATTCTATTCTATTCTATTCTATTCTATTCTATTCTATTCTATTCTATTCTATTCTATTCTATTCTATTCTATTCTATTCTATTCTATTCTATTTGCAGAAAAAGAAACAAGGAGAACTCTGCATAGAGTGCATGGTTGAGACTACTATGAGGCATTCAGCAGGACCTTCTTCATGAACTGGCTAGTGAGCATGAGCACACTGCAACATCCATCAGAAAGTTGAAAGATGATGCACAGGATCACAGGTACATATACCAGGAAATAACACTTTGTGTTTATGGGGACATCAATATCTGAACTGTACAAAGTTTCAAAGGAGTGCTTTGCTTCAATGATCCTTCAAGTGGAGCATGCTTCAAAATGTGTTATGTCGTAATTCGTGTCTCTCTCCCCTCTCCTCCTTCAAGGACTAAAGTGGCT